>RDPX01000082.1:2705607-2799760 GCA_003991215.1 Morbakka virulenta
TGTTCAACCGTCAAAGTCCCTTTTTACCAAACCATATCCAAATGATTGATCCATTTTTATATCCGTAAGGATCGCTGTCTTCTAAATTACCTTTTTGTGCCCATTCTTCCTTTAAATTTAACTCGTAAACAGCAGGTAATTTTGGGAACAAAGTATAACATTGATTTGTGGTATCAGCTTTGAAAGTCTTCCCCCAAAGTTTAGGAAATACACTTAAATACCAATAAGTAAAACCTGTTGTTGTCAAAAAGTAACTTGAAAACCTTCTGAACACCTAATAACGATCAGTAGTTTCAGAATTAAAACAATGACCTTCGGATTACGTGGCATTTATTTTGAGATATTTCTGCTGAAGTGAAAATCACATGGTGGTAATTAAACCATGCAAAAGTCACAACAAAAAAGTTAGATTTTGAAGAGCTGGAGAATATAATCATCAGAGGTAAGAATAGTCAGAAAACAATCGAGAACTATTTAGAGGAACAGAGCTTTGAAAACCCACAGGAACAACGGGGCCAGGTAATAAAACCCTTGCGAATAAATGAATCAAAAACGAAAGAATTTAACATCAAGCAAAAGAAAAAAGAAATATAGAGCGAATGCAAAGTTCTTGAAAGTTTTCTCTGTACATCCACACAAAGAAAGATATTGGCAATTGATGTTTATTAAAGGTTCAGTTTACAAAAAAAGTGATGTTTATTAAAATTCTGTTAAGATAAAGCTAAGAAATTTTAATGTCCATGTTCCAAGTGTTTTTCGGTACAATGACGAACTGTAGACTTAAACGAAAAACCTAGGAAACAATATCAACACTTTCGAACGCAGACATCTAAAAACAATTCTTGGAATTAATGGCAAAAGAGTATTACCAACAATGACTTTACCCTAGAACGAAATTCGAACAATAGAGTAGTAGTAGTCCTGGCAAGGCTTGCCTTCTCCAGGACCCACATCTTCACATTTCAATTTGAACAATAGAGTGAAATAACAAGACAAAGAAGACTAACATGACTAGGACATAAAGTGCGACTGGATCCCAAAACACTAGCAAAAAATCCCCTGAAGAATACGTCAGAATACCTCAGTATTACCAACAATGACTTTACCTTAGAACGAAATTCGAACAATAGAGTAGTAGTAGTCCTGGCAAGGCTTGCCTTCTCCAGACCCACATCTTCACATTTCAATTTGAACAATAGAGTGAAATAACAAGACAAAGAAGACTAACATGACTAGGACATAAAGTGCGACTGGATCCCAAAACACTAGCAAAAAATCCCCTGAAGAATACCTCAGAAAAGTGAAAAGGCCACAAGGAAAGCCAAAGACAACCTGAATCCAAAACACACGGCAAGATTTGAACAAAATCGGCATCAATGTATATTTTTTCAAAGCAACCAATACATTGAAGGAATTATTGGAACTCATACTTGATAGAAAAAAAACTGATGTAGCACTGTATAACCCATTGATAAGTACTGTGTATGACGTCATAGTAGTAACAGTAGTTGTTTCAGTAGTATTGGATTTACGATTTTTTTTCTCCAGTCCAAACTGCTTTTTTCATCTACCTCAGATTCTATCAAAGCTGCTTCGTCATCTGTGGGTTTCAGTATTTGCAGTCCTACAGAAAAAAGGGATTAAATTCACTCGTTAAAAGAGGGAATTTTGGTAAAGAAATATTGGCACAACTGGATACACAAAATAGGGAGTGTTTATTGTCGCTTCATTTAATAACAACCCCATCACCATAGGAGTCAATTAGTTAGTATGCTGATAGTTTCCATCAGGGCGATGTTTTTGGACATCTCTTTCTTTATTTAGGACGCGTTCAATCAAAGGAATGGCCCCCAGTGCCCGGCAGACCTCTCAAGATCAGAAGGTGTGAAGAATCTCTGGGTTCAAGACCCATTTTATATCCGAGAGTGTCGAGTATAGATGTGGTAGTACTGGCTCTACACAAACCTGGTAGAATCTGTTGTGTTCAAAAAATACTCTCTCTTCTTACCTTTCAGTGATGTCGGAGGTCTTCTTTTAATTTTTTCTTTCGTGAAAGCTTGCCTTCGTTCTGAATCTCCTCTTATTCTTAAATTATATGGGACTAGCCCTAATGACACTCATAGTACTAGTGACCTTCATGCTAAACGCTATTTACCTTTGTTTCGACAATACGTTACAACTCAGTTTCGCGGCCTTGCAGTTTATGCTCGACAGGATCTTCCAGTTGTTAGAATAAAAGAACTTGAATTAAAATACACCTTTCATGTGGTTTAGACAGTCTCTTCTTCAGACCGATTGTTACCTATTTCTCTTGTATAAATCTCTCCAAACTGATTCTTGCTCAGTTATTGAACGACTTCATTGATAAGGCTTTGGGCAGGCATCACACTGCTAACAATGCTTATCACATGTCTAGGTTGAGTCATTCTGACAGAACGGATAGACCTGGAGAAGTTGCTTTAAACTTTACTCTTGTCCACGATCTTGTACAGCTTATTGATTTTGAAACACGATTTACTGATTCAGAGTCAGGAGCACCCTCTCCTTTTGACTTCTGTTTGTGAGCGTTGTATAGTTTTATTTTTACCTTCTTTTGGATCTTTTGTGGTCACTGTGGGGATAGCTCCTAGTGCTACAACATAATTAATAGAATAGATACATTTTGCTATTGAAACATTTGCATTTAGCCGTACTTATTAATTTATATCTCATTCTGCTTCATGGTTCAATACTCATTGTTCTTTTGCCATTGCTTACCGTAATTATATCTATGTTCAGTTTTAAAGTAAATAAACTGATTGGTCTAATTGATAAACTTACTTCCTACATCTCGCTTGCTCAACAGCTTGCTCGAACCTACAATTATGCTTAAGCAAACATTATAGCTATGAAGGAGACTCGTCTTGTCGGACGAACTCTGATTCCACTGTTCAGAAAACTGGTGCTCCAGCTGAGACTATGTAATCAACTGGTCATAAAAAAAGTTGGAATAGCAGTTTGCTTGACAGCGAAAACAGATAGAACCTAGCTAAAGTAATTCATTGTATTTAAAGGTGTGAAATGTGAAACAAATGGACTAAATGAGCAGTTTAGATCTCGTTGCAACGTTGTATCTTGTACCTCTGTACCTTGTACCTCTTCTCCCAACAAATGGATTAACGTTGAGTTAACTGTTGAGTTTCCTAAAAACATATTGCTATTTTTTACTTCGGTAGAAGATTAATACCTTTGGACTCTTGTGAGTGGTATATGGAAACCGGCGCGCTAGTCATTTACAAATAGGCAAACATCGACAATGCGGCAGTTCCAGGAAGTTGCATTTAGTATATTCAGGCTGATGACCTTTCCTGTTCAGCTGTTCGAGCCAATATACATTAAACAACACGACCAGTGTTTAGCTGACGAAGGCGTAGAAAAGAAATAAATTTGAAAGCTTCTACCAGAAATAAAATCTTAGAGTAGGATTTGCAAGCATCGAATTTTTTACTGAAAGATATAATGGAAATTTATTTAAAGTAGTATCCCTTAAACCTTCTTACTGATGAAACAGAAGATAACCAGATTTATTGTTTCAAAGAAAAGGAGCCATGCTCTGACTGGTAACGATTTACTTATATATATATATATATATATATATATGTGTGTGTGTGTGTGTGTGTGTATGATCAGCAAAAGAAGCTAAATATCTAAGACATTGTCACTGAGCCACAAACGGAAGTCCTCATCAACGGTTTTGATATCACCTCGAACACCTATCAGTTGGCAAATCAATACGTGTTGATGGGATTGAATTTCACCACAACGACAAAATGGATTGTCCCTTAGACCAATTCTATGAATGAAATCGGCATATCGTCCATATCCAAATCGTAATCGATTAGATTTCCTGAACTAACAAATGAAAATATCAGATAAAAAAACATGATAGAAAGATATTTATACCCATTCTGACATTGAAAAAGCCTCCAATCCAAATTTAAGTGTAAAAAATCTCTAAGCATTAACTTTTTTTACCATTATAAGACCACATTGGTATTTATTGGTTACGTGACCTTTGTTTGGAAAAAAAGGAGAGATAAAAAAATAAACTGAAGTAGATGTTTTATCAAGCTCCCTTCCCGAGTAAACGCCCCTCTTGAATGAACTCCCTCCTGAGAATACAAATTCTAAATAAGCGCATCGGATGCCCAATTGACCATTTACGGTATTTATTTCATAATTTTGGCAGCAGTGCTAAATAAATTCTGGTTCTGGAGAGATACTCAAGAAAACCAGAGCTACAAGAAAGCACCCCTCAGGTAACTTCTTTGTAAAAAAACGACGCACAGAAGTAAGTTGGACATTGCTACAGAAGCTACAATGAGCGGTTTTTAAATGTGTTAACTAATGAGTACAAATAATTTCTGAAACTGAAAATAGAGAGTCAAGGTTAGAAGTCCCTGGAGATGGGATGGAAGTGTCATCGCATGACAGAGAAGTGTTGTGAAAAACGAAGTAAGATACTCGACAGCAAACCAGAATATTTTTTATTGACTTATTTTTTTGATATTCATCTCGGCGAATGTAAAAAGTAGAATTCTTGCAAAAATTGAAGCTGGCAGTAAATATATGTACTTTTTGACTGTTTTGATTTAGGTGGTGAACTATAAATAAAAAGGTCTTATAGCTGTTATTAACAATTAATAGTCAATCAACACCACTTTCTGAGTAAAGCGAAAGAGGATGTCTATCCAAAAATTGAAATAATAGGATCTGGGCCATCAAATGATCAAATTTGAAATCTTTTTGAATATTTAGGGCATAACTATTTTCAGAATATCTGAATAGCTAATAGCGTTAATAACATAGCATTAATAAAACAGTCAATAAATTCCTAAATGGCAAAACCTTATCTCTCTCTTTCTCGACCTAAAAGAAATACCATACACTTTTACATTCTGTATCTTAAACACGAATTTATTTTTTTGTTTTACACATGGCTTGTATACAATATACAAAATTCCAAATAATAAAATTGAATGAAAAATCACTGCAACTAATAAAATATGTATGGATATTAGTAAAAGGGTAGCAGTTAAAGTGGAATGTCAGTAAAAATGGATGAGTTTATAAGTACGATGTCTATGAAAGAGTTATTTTAACATATACTCTGAATTAGATTGCGTACTGCCTTTTATATAGAAATGTATCCGCCGGGAATTTTGGTAAATCTTTTGCAGTTTTGGAAATGTGGACTATGACTACAGTTAGGAAAAATTGAAAGTAGATATTTCACCTTGAGTAGTATATAAAAAACTTGTAACAAAAGATGCTACTTTAAGCGATGCTTATTGCTTTGCCTTAACATTTGGGAAACAAAGTGTAGATGTGTATGCGACAATGTTAAGGAAATATGCCAGAGTAGGTTGTCAACATCTGTGCGTTGAAAAGGATTACTGTTTAAACTTAATGCCTTGTACTTTTTTACATTTTAAAAGATGCTTTTGGTCAAGACAGGAACATTTGTTCTTCTTTCTGAAATTCAGTGTTTTTTTGGCCTGCCCAGATCCATTATAATGGGATCAGCTTTCCTCACAAATTCGTTTACAATTATGGAGTTTTGTAAAGGGTAAAATCTCTTTAGTATTAGGTGGTACAAAACAAAATACAATTTCATAACCCGATCAAAAATTCTTTTTGTAAAACGGAAGGCATCAGATTTAAATTATTTCTCAATGGTAATCAGGACTGCAGTGCACTTATCTAAACCGCAGAGAAGGGTATTTTTTTGTTATATACAGGTTACATGTTGATTGTGAAAAGGGGGTAAATAAGTTCCTTAGAGTTATATTCTAAGAATTCAAATATGCAGTGACAACAAGGGTCATAAAACAAAATGCTTTGATAGTGATTTTTTAAGTTATGTATTTGGAAGGAAAAGTTGTACTCATTTAAAGAGAAATTTGCAAACGTTTGCTTTCACAAAGAAACGCTAGCTGAAGATACATTTTTAGCTAACTGGCATAATTTATGTTACTGATGTAATAAGCATTTTGTTTAAAATCACCACTAATTTGTACTACAATCTTTCCAGCAAATTTTTGTTTAATATGATGGATGTTAGAAGATTTGAAATTTCGCACTTTTTTTGGATGCAGAAGCTAGATACTAAGCTAGCAAAGCATTGGCAGAATTTCGCCAGTTGAGCAAAAAAAACTGAATGATGGTTTTGCTTAGATTTAATAAATATCATCCGAACTTTTTAGAAAAGAAATCAAGCTTACCATTGATAGAAAAAAGAATGAAACCTGACAGACAATGAAAACTGTCAACTTGGATTGTTTTCCTCATGCAGTAATAGGAAAATTGATTAATCTTGATTTATTTTAGGAAACTTATCAGTGAAAAATATACATTTAGAAAACAGAACTTTATTTGCAACAATGTAAACACTGGGAACTGCCTCATTTATTTCATCAATAATTTAGCTAATTGTCAAAATTTTTACTGAAACGTATTGGTAACAGTTATGGATTTTGAAAAGAGCGAATTGGCAAATAGCATTGGTTTTCTCTGAATCTATTTGGTGAGTGTAAGTTCTATTGTTCCGGTCTTTAAAATCTACTCGAGGTGTACTTTTCTTTGGTACTACGGAAAACATATTTTGGTATGCATAACACCAATTGATCGATAAATACCTAAATCAAAATTTGATTGCTACAATAAAAAACATAAAAAATTGAAAATACGCACTGCGCATCGTTTTTGTGGTTTTTGAAATAGATTGTCATATGAAAACCACGTCAGTCAGTTTGTTAATGATTTCTTTACCATACTTGATGTTTTGTGCAGCTCTGTGCAATAGGAGCTGGGTTTGCTTTAGTATCCTAATATAACGTAGGACTTTCTTTTTAAGTTCCTTTGATAATTGTTTTTGTTTTAGGTACAATAGTAAATATTTTTAGGTTTGTGATTTCCTTGATCCTTTTTGTAAAGTGGTTTATGGGTATCTCACTAAACATAGCGATTGGCAAACAGTGTTTTATTAAAACAACTAAAGCAAATCTTCCTTTTATATTCTTTTTCCATTATTTTTTATATTCTTTAGACATCCAATGAAAGTTTGTCGTAGCTTATCTATGGCTTGCCCCAAATATGATGTTTTTGTAACATCTGAATATTTTTCTATCTTCTTGAATTTTATCGTGTCGAAAACAACAAGTCGTTAAATAACTTGTCAATGTTTTTCCAGTTTCTATCACTGGTCTGTTACCTTGTTCAGGCGAAATTATTACAGTATTGTAGGGAGTGAGTAGTGGGCAGGTCTAGTAGAAGTGTAGGAGAATTCAAGATGTCCCCACGCTACCGCTGGTCTTAAGATAGCATCTTTTCCAAGTAAAACTGTTTTTAGGCTGCCATACTTAGGATACTGCTGAAGTCAGCGGTAGCAGGATGGCGGATGCTGGAGGAAAGCAGCACTTAACAGATGTACTGATTGGCAGCTCCTACTTGATGTATGGTAGATTCCTGGTACAACCAAGAAAAGGACATAGGTTCTCAACTAATGCATTAAATCAGGTACTGCGTTACTTTTGCAAGGTTTTAGTAGAGATTGTCTACTGGCTGTACGTTCAAAGGGCTTCATTATCATTGAGCTCAGTTAGTTGGCCTGCTGATGGTCTGCGTCCGGACGATGGTTTCGGACTTCTATTTTTGCTTATTACTTCTCTTATTGCAGAATATCTTTAAAGAATGGCCTCAAATCTGTGGCTGATCTTCAGTGATCAAGCGGGAAAAAGAATCTCTGGACCGACCAAAGAATTTCCTTTTTTGAAATCTTCACTCAAACGCCTTTCATGCTCTTGATGTTTGTGAGACGAATCGCAGTGAAAGTATACGTAATATTATCTACGTTTTGACGTCTGTCTTTCCAGGTTTTGGACTAGTCTCCACAACTCATTTTCATATTCTTGTTGTCCATGGTAGACGGAATATTCCAGCCATAAGAGTACAAGAACGTAAATCTAAAATATGCTTTTGATGTGTTTTGGGTTGTTTCTTCTTTAGGGTATTTGGTAAATATTCTTCAAGAATAGATCTCTGTTTTCTCGTTCTTGCTCAGTTATTGAGATAGAGTCAAACTACACTGATAGCGGCCTTTGACTTTGGTGACTCATAGTGAGCAATTCGATGAGTATATTTCTTTTAAAATACTTGGAAATAGATATTTCTAAAAGATCTGCAATGGTATTTTGAATTCTGGAAAGTTTGTGCATTTCGCACTTTTTGGCAATGTTCGTTTTCCTCTTTTCTGTAAGATGAAGTCTGATCTTTTTGACATTATTTTTTGCTAACTCTTTTTAGTGATACTGGTCTTTCTTTGGTACTTTCTCTTTGTAAACATGTCATGTGTAGGACTCTATCAACAAAACCTAAAGTTGTTTCATTATTTACGAGCTTGATAAGTCTAGAGGCCTTGAATATATATTTAAGGCATCTTCTTTTTAATGTTGTCCCTGTCTTAAAGAATGTAGGTGATCCATCTTTAAACGACTTATCATTAAAGCATTGGTGTAATTCTTGCTGAGTCTAGGTTTCTTTGTTGATGTTCAGTACGAACTTGGAGGAACGCGCTCNTAAAATACTTGGAAATAGATATTTCTAAAAGATCTGCAATGGTATTTTGAATTCTGGAAAGTTTGTGCATTTCGCACTTTTTGGCAATGTTCGTTTTCCTCTTTTCTGTAAGATGAAGTCTGATCTTTTTGACATTATTTTTTGCTAACTCTTTTTAGTGATACTGGTCTTTCTTTGGTACTTTCTCTTTGTAAACATGTCATGTGTAGGACTCTATCAACAAAACCTAAAGTTGTTTCATTATTTACGAGCTTGATAAGTCTAGAGGCCTTGAATATATATTTAAGGCATCTTCTTTTTAATGTTGTCCCTGTCTTAAAGAATGTAGGTGATCCATCTTTAAACGACTTATCATTAAAGCATTGGTGTAATTCTTGCTGAGTCTAGGTTTCTTTGTTGATGTTCAGTACGAACTTGGAGGAACGCGCTCCGAAAATTATTAAAACATAGTGTATTTTGTTGGACCTTAGGCAGCAAAAGAAAAGACTAGAAAAACCAGAATTTTCAGTTTATGTCAAATTAACATAAATCATTGACTATTCTCATTTTCCGAGAACATATATCATGAAGTTTGGTAGAGGTTTACCCTCATATACTTGTTTATGTTGTTAGACAGTGTGATCATTATATCGTTTTTCATCTGCATTAACGTTTTCTACAAAATAAATTATACTCTTTGTTCTTGAGAACTTAAAAGAACTTTAATAAACCCATGGTGTATTAAGGTTTCTATACCATTCGCTACCCTCGTCATTCTAAATACTGATTTAGATCTTAATAGAACTGATTCAGATCTTGAAAAAACTGATTTAAGTCTTGAAAAAGCATTTGTTTGCAATGTGTCCATTAATATTATCAGTCAGTTGTAATCTAAGATCAATTGAAAAAGCTAGCGAACAACGAAGCATTTGTTAACCTTCGCAGGTTGTCTGAACATAGGGGGGAAAAGCCGTCCACAAAATCCGCCAACGAAAGTCCACAACAGTGAGCAATAGATACTATACTCAATATAGTGACAACAAAATATTTTTGCATATGTAATTTCGTTTGATTAGTGTCAGAAATTTTCCTGTAAAGCTTTGAGATTGGTGGTAAGATAAAAAGCAAGGATTATTCTTCACACAAAACTAAATAACTTTAAATGTTAGATTTGAAGTATTTAATCTCTTACCCCTACTTTGCCCGAAAAAAAGTTATGGAATTGTCCTAATCCAAGTCATGGCCATAATCACCTTAAGTACGAGTTCTCTCTAGCTTAAGTAAGATAAGCCCCTATGTGGTATATCATATGTTCCATTCAATAAAACAAAATTCAAATCACGAGGAATAACTTCTGTCCGTCCCGTAAACATTGTTTTACCCTGTGTCTCATGCATATAATCCTGTCTGTGGATCTTCGGTACAGCAAAATTAAGTCAAATAAGTCAAGAACACAAGAAGAATAAATGATTTCATATTTTGTCGCAACAAAACAATATAGCGTAACTTGACGATAATGCTCGCCCCACAGATTCATATGTTTGATTAAATATGCCTTTGTAAGTGTGAATGATCTATAACGTCTCTCGAATTTTTATTTGGGTGTAAAGGAGACTAAGTTCAAATCTCTTTTACGTAGCATATAGGTTTCGTTCCAATGTTTCACTTAAGAGTGAAAAAAACCTTTTATGTGAGGAATGATCAGTGATAAAACTGATATAATTACTCTCTCGAATTTTTATTTGGGTGTAAAGGAGACTAAGTTCAAATCTCTTTTACGTAGCATTTAGGTTTCGTTCCAATGTTTCACTTAAGAGTGAAAAAAAACTTTTATGTGAGGAATGATCAGTGATAAAACTGATATAATTACTGATAAGAAAAATATCCCAAAGTTCCTGAACGTTGAGGCATTTTTCAAATAATAAATCTTGAAATTGCACAATGTACGGATTCCAAGCTTTAGAACTATCTATTAATACCTATTACCTACAGAGTTAAGCACATGTAGGCAAGTTTCAAAACAATGTCTCATATCAGCAAATTGTAATTTCCTTAACAAATCAAAGCTGCAAAATACGTGAGTAAAATCCTTGTCAGTTTAATCTGGAATTAGAAATTTCAAGCCGTCTACAGCAAATTTAATTTGGTCAAAGTATGAAGGATATTTTCTCTTCACTATCTCGTATTCCATATCATTGGCAACGTTGTTGGAACATAGACCTGTAAAATCTTCTTTTACACAGCCTTTGAAGATTATGTGACAGGCTTCGTAAACCAAACCATCAACTTGGTTTTGATGCTATTACATATTTTATGTTGCTCTGAATAACTGTAAATTACATATGAACTATTCTATTTATTTAAATGTTCAATTCTAATGGAAAGTGTGGAATCACGTCAGTATATCTAGAACAGCGATTTTAACCTTTTCCCTTTAAACCCTTCTCTAATAACTCGATCAACCTCAAGTGGCACCCCTCATCGGAACTAATTAGGATATAAAATTTTACTTTTTTTCAGCAGTTACCAAACCTCTAATGGAATTAAGTAAATACTGTAAGTTGCTGCTAGAATTTNAGCAAAATTAAGTCAAATAAGTCAAGAACACAAGAAGAATAAATGATTTCATATTTTGTCGCAACAAAACAATATAGCGTAACTTGACGATAATGCTCGCACCACAGATTCATATGTTTGATTAAATATGCCTTTGTAAGTGTGAATGATCTATAAAGTCTCTCGAATTTTTATTTGGGTGTAAAGGAGACTAAGTTCAAATCTCTTTTACGTAGCATATAGGTTTCGTTCCAATGTTTCACTTAAGAGTGAAAAAAAACTTTTATGTGAGGAATGATCAGTGATAAAACTGATATAATTACTGATAAGAAAAATATCCCAAAGTTCCTGAACGTTGAGGCATTTTTCAAATAATAAATCTTGAAATTGCACAATGTACGGATTCCAAGCTTTAGAACTATCTATTAATACCTATTACCTACAGAGTTAAGCACATGTAGGCAAGTTTCAAAACAATGCCTCATATCAGCAAATTGTAATTTCCTTAACAAATCAAAGCTGCAAAATACGTGAGTAAAATCCTTGTCAGTTTAATCTGGAATTAGAAATTTCAAGCCGTCTACAGCAAATTTAATTTGGTCAAAGTATGAAGGATATTTTCTCTTCACTATCTCGTATTCCATATCATTGGCAACGTTGTTGGAACATAGACCTGTAAAATCTTCTTTTACACAGCCTTTGAAGATTATGTGACAGGCTTCGTAAAACAAACCATCAACTTGGTTTTGATGCTATTACATATTTTATGTTGCTCTGAATAACTGTAAATTACATATGAACTATTCTATTTATTTAAATGTTCAATTCTAATGGAAAGTGTGGAATCACGTCAGTATATCTAGAACAGCGATTTTAACCTTTTCCCTTTAAACCCTTCTCTAATAACTCGATCAACATCAAGTGGCACCCCTCATCGGAACTAATTAGGATATAAAATTTTACTTTTTTTCAGCAGTTACCAAACCTCTAATGGAATTAAGTAAATACTGTAAGTTGCTGCTAGAATTTATTGAATTTATCCTGCGGAGAGAAGTAAAACTTTAATCTTACAAGTGGTCAAAAGGAAAAACATCGAATACAATATCGTCTTTAAAAAATAATCCCCTCAATGTGTCTCAATGTGTGTATAGAAGACCAAAAGGATCCTCTTGTTGGATCATTTGTTGTCTCCGACCCTACTGAATACAGAGAAAGCACACGATACATTGATTCTAAAGTGAGGAGAAAACGAAAAGCATGACAGGGTCGATTAACTTGTACCAGGTGCCACTCTGCTCCTCCTGGAATACAGGCAGAGAAACAAATCACTAGATCCCTAAGACCAAGTGATATTATTATATAAAGAGAGAAAATACGTGGTTCCAAGAGAGGAAAAGACGTATTTGATTTAAGTAAATAGTGAGATATGGAAATAGATAAAAAGATGAAAAGAGATGGATAGATGAATCATTGTGAATAGATAGACAAATACATAGCTAACTAGACAGATTGTTTGATTGGTTGATTGATCGATTGAAGTTACAAAAAATGTATTTAGAACACTCTATTTCGTAGAAAAGTCACATTTCAGAGGAAAGTTAGGGCAGCACAATTTTATTTGAATTTTGATAACGAAAATACTTTATCGTGGTAATCAAGAAGTGGCTTTTGGATATTGAGTAAAAGCCTGCTTGTAGGCAATAAATAAAATTCAAAATAATTAACATCTTTTGCAAAGTGATGCCCTTGTGGCTAAGAAAAGCTACGTTTGTACAAAACTTTTCAACAAGGAATTTTAATGCTGAAGTGAAAATCATAGGCACATGAGTAGAAGATGTATCAAAGCAGTTGAAATTGTTTCCAGTTTTTTGGCTCCAGGTAACTCAAAGAAAATAAAGTTCTTAGCTGAAAATGTATTAAAAGGCAAAGAAGAATTACGATTCATTGGTACATTTTAAAGTACAAAAATTGTTTAAAAATGCGGCCGCTCTTCTCAATAAATGTTAATACGCTTGTCATACAAGCTTAAAGGAACCATAAGCATAAAATGTAATGTCAGCTGTTGCTTAAAAGTTTGAATCTGAGCGTTAAAAACATCAGTTACAATAGCTTTATCTGAACCTTCAATTTCAAATTTGTGAAAATATATTTGAACAATATGAAATACGACTTTGCTTAGGCTAGAAGTATTGTTAGTCCATTTGTACGTCTTCCTTGCCTTTTACCCCCTGTTAATACAGTTGACGTCCTTTCTCTCTACCTACCTTTTTGCTACATTAATATTCCTCTATTTTGCCCCTTCATCTTATTCTTTCCTTTTCTTCATGTAAAATGTTTGCCTCAAGTAATCGTATTCGTCTTGCATTATTTTTACTTCCTTTCCATTTTCTTCACATTTTGTTGAATTGCCATTTTTCTGCTAATATTTTATACCGGTTTTTTGGTAACTTAAGAATATTTTGCTGCTTGGCTTTTGGATAACACTGGGGAATAAGTTTTAATTTTTCAAAATTTTAATTGTTTTTTTCAGCTGCTTCCTATTAACTTTGACGTGCTGAATTCAAAAATACTCTCAAATTTTCTCCTATACGTCCTGATTTTTCTACGTGCAATATCACTGGAAAGTTCAGCATTTGATGCAAAAGTTGAGTGTACACCACTTCTGCACATCTTTTGATTTCATCAATGATTTGGCTCAGAAAAAAACAAAAAAACAAATAATTTGTTTGTTTACTGGTGCAGTGCACTGACAATGCTCTTGTGCAAAGCAATGCCTCCCCAGAGCTTGTTCCAGCACACCGAACCAGAGAAATGTCCGTCAAGATGGATCGTACACATGTGCAAACAATTGGAGGTTGGTTTTTTTTGTTTGTTTTTTTGGTTTGGTTTTTTTGTTTTCCCACAACTAACTTATCTCGGGAAAGAAGTATAGTGGCTTATTAGACATATAAATCTTGTATTCCTACAGGTTCCATTACTTTATACAAATATGCTGTCACAAAAGGACAATTTCACATTGTTAGCTGTGGTGCAAGGCTCAGGATTTCGTGCTACAAGAATGTTATGAACTATTCCTAACAGGGCGAAAGGTAAGCAGATATTATTAGAATATTCATGTAATTAGCTCTAGTCGGGGCATTACGACTGATGTGAATTCAGTTTATGAGCTTTTATTAAAAAAATTTATGTACCTGCTTGAGTGTACTAAGAAGATTTTGGAAACAGAAAAAAGGTCAAGTCACTTGTATTCTCTTTTCAGACGCCATGGCTACTTCCAGGGACAAATGTGCAAATGATCCAAATTGTTTCTGTTGCATCTAGGGGAGCTAAACATTGACAGATCACAGGCATAATATCAACTACTCTATGCAGCAAGCCAACTTGGCATATTTGCAATTGGGCTGGAAGGCCAAGACAAATGATTAGCTCCACACTGAGTTTGTAGATCTCGTTATGAAAGGCAAAGGCAGTGGACTTTTCAAAATCGACGAAGTTGATGTACAATAAAGCTTGACATTCGCTGGACTGCTCAGTGATGTTTTGCAAAATGAAGATTTGGTCAGTGGTACCTGTAGCTGTACTGTCCTGTAGCTTGCTTGTTCCTGCCTCAGTCTGCTGTCTACTTGTCTTAATCACTCTTAATCCCGCCGACCAGGATCCGTCCCAGCATTTTGCTAACGACTGGGAGCAGAGTAATGCCAGGCCAGTTCTTACAGTTCTCCTTGTCTCCCTTCTTTGGCAGTTTGACTGTGAGGCCTCTCCTCCATATTTTCTCTCTCTCCTGTCTCCAGACTTCATCTAAGAGCTGTTTTACCTTCCCTGCTGTAAAGTCTATGTCTGCTTTTAACCGCTCTGTATGAGATCTTCTCCAGCAGATTTGCCATTCTTCAGCTTCCTTATGGCGTCTCGGACTTCTGCAAGTGTGTGTGGATCTATTGTCAGCAATCTCATATTCTTCTTTGTCTTCCTCTGTTACAAGGTTTCTCAATTCGTTACGTTTAAGAGTCTCACTGAAATGCTTCTGCCATCGTTTTCTCCTGCCTTCGCCGTTGTTGATGATGTCCCCATTCTTGTTTTCGATGGTAGCACATTGTCGTGGTCTTTTGTTACAAAGTATTTTAGTCAGACCATATAAAGTCTTGATGTGCTGGGATTTTGGTGCTTCTTATGCTTCCTTTGCGATGCTCTCCAACCACTTCTTCTTATCTCTTTTGATTGGCCTCTTCACCTCTTTGTCTTTTTCTCTGTATTCTGTCCTGTATCCCTTCTTCAGCCTCTCTGATCTAGTTCCCTTGATCTTAAGGTGCATCTCTTTCCTCTGGTCGATAAGTTCCCAGGCTTCCTGACTGATCCAGGGTTTAGATTTCTTCTTCTTGTGCCTTTGCACCTCTTTTGTAGTGTCATTGTATGCTTTCTCGATTCTGGTATTTAGTGTTTCAATAGAGTCACTGTCTTCTTGCAGGTCTGGTATCTCCGCCTCTAGTGCTTGGTACTTGTTGCTTAGTTTGAGACACAAGGGTCTCCTGATTTCTTCTTTCTTCAGTTTATCGGTCTCGTACCTAGTCCGCCTTTGTTCATTCTTTGGTACTCTCTTTAGTTTCAATCTGATGGTGGTCTTCACCAGGTAATGGTTGCTGCCTATATCTGTACCCCTGTAAGCTCTGCTGTCTTGAATTGATTATCTTAATTTATTTTCATTAGGGTATGGTTGATCTGGTTGGTTGTGTTACCGTCAGGTGACAGCCATATCAGTTTGTGGAGCAACTTGTGTGGGAAGTGTTCCTGTGGTGACTAGTTCATTCAAGGTGCAAAATTCACAAAGCCTATCGCCCCTCTCATTCCGTTCTCCTGCACCGTGACTTCTCATCACTTCATAATGGGGCTCTGGGTCACCACCGACTTTGGCATTGAAGTAGTTTGTTATGACTAGCATGTCGTGTTTATGTGTTTGTTCCACAGTCTCAGTGAGCGTTTCATAAAAGTTGTCTTTGTCAGCATCATCAGCCTCATTGGTTGGTGAGTACGCATGGATAACTGTCAGCTTTATGTGTTTGGAGAAGAATCTTGCTTTTATGAGTCCTGCAGTTGCACTTTTGGACATCATGATGGTAACTCGCAACTTAAGGGCATCATCGTCATTACCTGAATATAGAACGTCTCGCCAATTGTGAGCATTGTCTTGCCAAACCAGTCCATCTACTCTCACTGATACCAAGTATTTCGATCTGTGCCTTATGCATTTCCCTGGAGACCTGTGCCGCTTTCGCAGTGGCGTACATGGTTCTGGCATTCCATTTACCAATGGTGAATTTGGTACTTGGGTTGACAAGTGGTGTAGTCGGCTCTTGAGCTTCCTCTCGGCTTTCACTCAAGCACATCATGTTTCCTTCCCTTTCTAGGTCAGGAACCATTGCCTCTTCAAGGGGTTGTGGATTCGTTTGAGTGCTTGTGTTTTCTGTAATGAGTCTTTTTTCCGGGATCGGATGATTTTTCTAACGCCAAAGCTTCAAGACTGAAGGGAGGTTGATTTTCTGTCGGGGTCATGAGCTCCATCTGCCCTGGTTTGGAATCAGAGTTTTCCTTCTCGTTAGCTGTGGTGCAAGGCTCAGGATTTCCGGCTCTCCGGCCGGAACAGTCTAGTTTGCGACTCCTTGAGTGAGGATGTCAAAAACTAGTTTTGATATTGCACCCGTCACTTGCACCCGTGCCACTTTTTTCATGACTGATGTCATGTCCACTCTGACCAATGTCCCTAAACGAACACCCACATTAACGTGGCGTGGAGGTGCGACTATGGAGTTCACTCTCACCTTTGGGACCAACTAAGACATCCTATGATGAGAGATCTTAGCAGGGCTTTGCCTAGTAAAAGGAACTGGATATAGTAAGAATAGTAAGAACAAAATTCAGTATCCATCACTCAAATCTGCTATCCACCGAATGTATCATTCGGACGAGGTGCCTATTCCAATCTTTAGAGAACGTGAGGAAGTAGAAGCATCACCTTGCACAACCAGCTGCGAGCCTAAAACCTCAGCACTTGAATTCCACTGTGCCGGTCCTCAGCGGTCCACGTTGCCACCCCGAAGACTTGGAGATAAAAAATTGCTGGAGGATGATGTTAGGATACCATATTTTCGTACAAGAGAGGCAGAGTTCTACAGCTTTTCAGTGCTGAGGGAGGAACTGTTTTCTGCAATGATGTCTAGGGTCTCCTTGACGCGCTTGAGGAATTTGATCCAGGTGAGTGGTGACTATTCACTGACACCTCCAAGCAAAGCTTAAAATATCTGCTTCTTCACAATAGAAATCGATATGGGGCTGTTCTTTTTGGACATTCGGTTCAATTGAAAGGGACCCATAACAGTACTAAGACTGCGGTATATCTGCCAATTTATCACCGTAATCAATGGGTCACATGCGTCGATCTTAAGATAGCAAATTTTCTTTTTTGGCAGCTAAGAGGTTATACAAATACCCCTGCTTTCTTTCAGTAGAGACCATGCAAACCTTTGAGCAAGGAAGAACTGGCCTGCAAGAAAGAGCTTAAAACCAGGCGACCCAAACGAGCCAATTTTGTTTCGAGACAAGTTCATCTTTCCGTCAATACACATCAAACTTAAATTAATGAAGCAGTTTGTAAATGCCTTAAAGGCCTCGATCTGTTGCTTTTAAAGGAACACAGATTCGACAACTAATAAGGAATGACAAGCTTCAGAAGTCTATGAATGCTAAAGAGAGAGAAGGTTAGGACCCACGCAAGGGTGTAGTTTAGGGCGGTGTCTTTGGAAACACTAAGGCCAGTAACTGCAAGAAAATTGTTCATAGACTGCTGACAACATTTGTGAAGCTTGGATGTAACATGCGCATTAGGCTTCGTTTTTTGTTCAATCACTTAAAGCGATTTTCTGCAAATTTGGGCATTGTGAGCAACGAGCAGGAAGAGGGATCCGACCAGGTCCTCAGGGACATCGTGGGGCGGTACCAAGGAAGATAGAACTCGCACATAATGACCGACTACTGCTGGTCTATCAGGAGGGGCTACTCACAACGCAGGTATTCGTATTAAAGCAACTTATTCTATGTACATGTACATTAGTTACGTTTTTGTTAGCTAAATTCATACCTATACATACTATATTTGTTTGTCGTATCGTTGTACTTTCTTTAGCAGCATGCTTTCATGTTTTCAGTTTAATAATTATTTAATAAACAATCATATTTTAATCCTTATTTGCACTGCATCTTTGTTAAGTTTTGCATGTGATGCAGAATAAAACCTTGACTTTTGTCCAACAAAGTGCAAAGTTTAAGGTATGTGGGTATGCAGCAAATACAGGACGCATAGCGCAAGGTAATATTTCTATTCAGAGCGGCAAAATTAGTAGGAAAATGCAAAAAAATTGTCAAAAATATCTTTGTTTGCCAGTGTAAGCTATGAAAATAAAAATTGTCCCCAATAAAACAATTTTGCAGGTTTTTCATTCGTGTTTGTTTTTCATAATTGCGTCGAGCAGGTCCAGCACCGTATCTGTACTTGTCTTTTCTATCATTCTTCTTTACATGTACTTTGCATTCTAGACATCCAGCTGCTTTACCTCTTCACATCTTTTTGACTGCTATTTTTACCTCCTCTGGACGCTCAGCTACGTGTACCTTTATTAGAATTTCTGTTCATTCTCCATATTCAACAATGCACTGAAGTGTTCTCTTTATCTATTCTTGATTCGTTTCTCATCACCAATAACCTCTCCTGACTCCTCACTAAGGGAATTGTAGTGATATCCTTATTCATTGGCACTCTTTGTATTGCTGTCTTGTAAATTTTGGTTCCTCAGTCCTTGTTGAGAGCTTCATAAATTTCATTGTAGGACTCATGGAGCGTATCCACAGGTTTATGGATACGTCTAGGGAAGGGCATTTGATAAGTTGTGACATGTTACTGTTATGATGCATGCACTTTCTGGTTATGATATGGTTTAAAGAGTCTTCGATATTATTTAATTCTTTCTCTCAAATCATAAATTCCCTATTGCATTTTATGGAGGTATGTCAAACTGACATTCTTTGAGGCTTTCTTTTTCTCCACCTCCCTTTCTTCTTTACAATTATGGTATTTTTTCCAGGAAATTTGCTTCAGTTTATCAATATCCATGCTGATGACAATATCTTGTACTCTGACATTAGACACAGGCAACTCAGCAGACAAAAGTAGAACTCGCGGGATATTTTCAGTCTGACCTTCTGGCTGTCAGAGAAAGGGGAAGGAAGTGGCTAGTTTCTTTCAACGTGGCAAAAATGCAACTTAATTGATTGCGGGAAAAAGATTTCTGTAAATGCAGTTACACGAAATCCAGATTGTGGAAATTACAGGCTCCTGAATGCTTTCTTCCATGGTATAACTTCAATGTTATGAAGTCTAAGGTCAACTCATCTCTTGGTCTGATCTTTAATTTCTGTCGTTTTTCAAAGCTCCATACAATTAGACGCTATATGCTTTGTCAAGAATAAAACAAAGATAAAGAGCAAAAAAAGGGTAGTGTCAAAGATGTGAGCAGACAAACAGTTTATTATGGGTAAAGAATTCGATCCCGAGGGATAGCACAGAGTAAAATCTAAGATAAGTGTTAAAACGTTTTATCAAGTACATTTTTTAATTTAATTTTTTCAAAATAAATGGATTAAACACAAAGATAGACTTGCTAAATTGTTCGAAGTGATTTCACTTTGACAGAACTGAGTTTCCAGAATTGGAATTCAGTAATTTTAATAAGTTGTATTTTATTATTTGATCCTCCGAAATGGGCATTGAGTTTGCAAAGAAAAATTTTTAGGCTCTAATTATCATTTTGCAAAAATAAATCCAAAACTGTAAGTAAAGAAAACATTCTGCTTTGTTGTTTTGAAAAATAGGTTATCTTCTAAATGGTCAAAGCAAAAATTTGACTCACACACAGATTATAGAAGTTACAATCAGTATCAATTTGAAAAGATAGTACGAAAAAATTACCAGAACGTACTTTGAAATTTAATTTAATATAAAAATAAATAGATAATGTTCTAAATATATATTTTTTTATAATTAGCTCCCATATACAATTCTTTACAGAAACGTGAGTAAACAAAGTTGAAGGATTTCTGCCTTAAAGTCATTAGAGCAAAGACTGAAACCTGCCACCGCCTAGGACGCAAGATTGCATCAGGTTGAGACAGTACAGATTAAACCAGATGACTGACCTATCCCAGTGCACATCTTTCAATTAGCTAGGCACTACATTGCACCAGGAGGGAGGATGTCACGTGGAGGTTTAACTCCCTATTAGCAAGGTACAGGACAAATAGAGGGAGCTCTATGGAGTGTTGTGTGACAAGAAGCTGAAAGTTCAAATCTCCTCCACAGTCATTCGCCCCGCGCTTTATGGATGCGAGAGCTGGGTCATAACAAAGGCCATGGCCAACAAAGTTAGTGCGTGTGAAATGAATACGCTGAGATACTGTCCATGTTTCAGTCTGAAAGAACAAAAGAGAAACGAAGACATCAGGAAAGAGGAGGAAGTAATACCAATCACATACCTCATGAGGAGGACGCGATTACAATGGTTTGGGCATTTGAGCAAAAGGGAAGAGAACTCTGATTTGAGAATATCATACAAGATGAAGATGACAGAAAGAAGAAAGTGTGGGCGACCCAAGCATAGAAAAGATGACACAATGAGGAGAAACCTAAATGTGTGTGGCCTACAGAATGAGGATGCGCTTTACAGGAGAAAGTGGCATGCTGTGGTGAAGAACTGGCAGACACCTGCTAGCCAAACAGGAGACGGCGGAGAAAGGTGAGAAAGATGAGAAACGGAATAAACGATTTTTATAAGTTACTGCTGAAAAAGAACAGGATGATTGCTTACCATTTCTAGATGATTTGGAGAAAAACCTCCGACTTTTTTAAACAAGTGTGTTTCAAAAATTGACCTTCTCAATACGAAAGGTGGGACTCTTTACGTTTACGCGTTTTGAAAAATTGGTCCAATAAAACTGTTATGATGTGAAGAAAAGACATGCACATACGCACGAACACGATGTACCACGTTATTTCTATTCATACGGAAATCTAATTTTAAATGTTCATAAAGATGCCGTCAGTATTTGCCACTTTGGACAGCAAGGTATCGAAAAGACCAAACAAATGCTACAAAAAAAAAGTATTCTTCTTCGGCATGGACAAGATGGTGGAAGACCTTGTCAAAAATTGCATCGCATACCAATGTACTGGATCACCTAAACCACCTGCTCCGATACCACCGATCGAGATTCTGATGCTGGTTGGGACACCCTACACATCGATTACCTTGAACCGATACCTGTTCTCAACAAATAAGTTTTAGTCATCATCGACAAATGATCACGTTATCCAAACATTTGTTAAGAGCACTACAGCCAAATCGCTCATTGATGTTTTACATAAGACATTTGTAATCTGTGGAAATCCAGCGAAAGTGATCACGGACAATGCACCGCCGTTTCTACCGAAAGAAGTACGAAGTTTCATGAAAGAGAACGGAATCCTTCACCATCGTATTACACCAATCTGGCCACAAACCCACGGTCAAGTTGGAAATATCAACAAACCCCTTATGAAAGCCTTTCGTACTGATTACGTCGAGGGGAAGAGTTGGAAGCTGAAACCTGCAAACTTCTACGACAATACGGTGCTACACCACACAGCGTCATGAATGAAGCGCCAGCAGATCTCATGTTCGGACGAAAGCTACAACATTCAATCTCTCACATCCCACCTACGAAATCAAATCCCGTCAGTTTGAAGATGCGTGATTTCGAAGCGAAACGAAAAACTACCAGGTATGCCAACAAACGATGACATGCTTCAAACTGTAACACCGCGATCGGAGATCAAATACTCCTAAAACAGCGCAAACAAAGCAAGTTGTCATCTTCGTTTGATATCGTACCGTACACCGTTACTGCAATCAAAGGGACAATGGTTACCGAAAAGGCTATAAATTCGGACAAAACATTGACTCGGAACGTCTCTCACTTTAAGCCCCTTCCTAAGACTGCGGAGTTACCTAGATATAACGGGAGAGGAAGGACATGTTAGAAGAGAATATCTACGACAACGAGCCTGTCCAAAACCGCGATGAATCTTCTCAAAAATGTGAAAAGCCTGGGGTTCGAAAAACATACCCTAATAGAAACCGACCCCCGGTTTCCGATTAGAGGAAATATTGATACTGCACTTTAAAGTTTATTGTATAGATTGTTGCTGACTCATCTCAAGCGGTGGCCGAGTAATTACGTTGGCAAGGGAAAGATGTTATGATGTATAACATGCGCATACGCACGAACACTATAACGAACGTGCATGCACCAGATGTACCACGTGATCTCTATTCATACAGAAATCTAATTTTTGTATAGAGTTTATTTGATAGTTGATATTGGAAGAGATAACATCGTAGATAATAATTACGTACTTTTCTTGCCTTATACAAAACATAATGAAACCTCTAGTCCATCGTCCTCTCGTTATTTGCTCTCCTGAGAAATTGTCAGGAGAAATAGTTAAAATCAAGCAGATTTTGTTTAGTAACTAACGATATCCTAACGATGTTTTAGAGAACATAATTCTGTACAAATTATCTAGTTTCGTAAACCCTAATAAACAGGACGCTCCAAAGTGCCATATTTACTTCAAACTAACCTGGATAGGGCTGGATTCTCCTAAATCTGAAAACAAAAATTACCAGGAATTTTTTTTTTCAGTTCACAATTATTTTAGACAGTCAGTCACAAAATATGACAGGTTTTTCTCAGCCTATCACCCTAAAAGGTGGCAGGCTTTTCTCACCCTGTTACAAAAAATTGGCGGCTTTTCTCGATCGTCTCGTTGTTGACAGTATTGAATCATAAACACACTTGCGTTTAGCTTTTTTATTTTGGCGCCTTTGGTCCAGTCGAGTGCCACTACAATAGCTATCGACTAAAAAGAACATTATTTTTATAACAGTTTTTAAATATCATAAGGAAGCCTGCCAGGCAATGCAATTACTGAAAGAAAAGGACTGGATTTTTGAATCCCAATGATTTGGAGAGTACCAAGCAATTATGGTTTAGATTGGTATTTTTGTGTAACTAAACGTACAGATTTTGATAAACGAAACAAATTCAAATTGTACAATCTAAGTTAACCTTGTACATTTTGGCCAGTATCTCGCTGCAGCGAAATTCCCTGTTCAGGTTATTGCGGTCTTTTTTATCAAAAAGAGCAAGATGTGGGTGCTTTCTAAAATATCGTCGATGGACCTTCTGAAAAAAAAATAATTATGGAAAAGCTGTCTGAAGATAACACAAATGAAAGGGGTTACTTATTGACTTAGATCTTTTGAAACTGGCCCCATAACTGCTAGCTTCTTAACTTGTCAAAAAAATGTCATTCATCCAAAATCACTTTATATTATAGCACCCTCTATCGTTTTCTCTAACATTTTAGTAACCAATTTTGTAAATTTTGAAATGAAAAACACTTTTAAATGATATGAGTTTTGAAATGTGTACACATGATGATGAAAAAAGAGTCTAAAACCATTCTTATTTAATTAAAATAATTTTGGTGTTATTGCCATATCACACTCACTTAAACTCAAGAAAACGTATCAAAGCATGAAACATGTTTTGCAGTTGATGATGACCATCAAAACAAATGGATTTTCTTTGTTTACTTTGAGATAATTTCTTTTCTAATAGGACAGGGGAGCACAGATACAATATATTCTTCTTCACTTTGCCTGGAAGGGCAGCAGCACAAGATTAACACAATTAGTTAGATAGGAGTTATCAGTAAAAATACAAATTAGAATTGGCGACAAACATAATTTTTTATCCATTAAGTGATAGAAACAAGGTTCTATTTCCATAGAGAGCAAGCTTTGGTAAAGCAGTATGCCAAAGCTCAAGACAAAATATCAAGTTTTGGATATATGTGTAGCTTTATCTGGACTCAGTGATAAAAAATGAAAACCAGAAACAGTTGGTATATCTTAAATTTGAAAACATTTTCAGGACTCAACTTTTATAACTTTAATGAATGAAGTAAGTGGCTTGCAAAATTATGGTGAATATTTCAAATTTCTCGGAAGTAATGCTCATTCAGTTTGATTGAAAATTATCATAATCATGGATAAAATATGAGCATCAAAGTTCATCATTGCAAATGTGTGCATTACTCCTCGACACCTTATCATTACAGCTAGGACATCTAATATTTTTGCATTTCATACAAAGGCCCAAATCAGTTTTCATTACGATAATATTAGGGACTAAGATATCCAGAAAGTGAAAGATAGTGAAGGGCTAGAATCCTTGAAAGGTCACAGGAGCTGTAAACGTCACGCAATTTCATGAACAAAATACCTTTTTCGACCTTAAAAATCCGTTCTACACCTGACGAAATAGTAATCTGTAACCTTCAGTCATATCATGAAAAGAATGATTTCACAGTTTGGATAAAATATTTAGACCGATAGGCCTTTCAAATTTCTCTCCGCTTCTACGTATCCTTTCTGTTGCTCAAGCCGTACGCAAAGCCAAACCAGAATCGATCATTTTTTTAACTGGCATTCTACCTCGTGGTCCTAAAACTGGTCAAATAAGAGAAAACATTCTTACTGTAAATGACGAGATTAAAAGATGGTGCCAGGAAACGATATACAATAATTTTAATTTCTTAGAATTAGATAAAGACTGGACTATGCCAAATGGCGATCTAAACAATAATCTCTTCTTTGAAGACAATTTACACTTGGTAGAGAAGGGCAACAAAAAGCTGGCAAGTTTTATATATAGAAACATTTTAAATTTTATAGATTGTAAAAAGCAAGTAGCACATGCACCATCTCATCATTCAAACATACCACAACAACGACTGTCACTTACACATTTACCTCATCCCCTCATGCAAACACAGTTAGGGAATAAATCACACATACAGCCACCAAGATACCTACAAACAAAACCACCACAGCATTCAGCCTCCTCAACAAAATCACACACACAAGCAATCATACGCACAAATTCAACTCCACAAGTAAGCAAATCTACTAAACCAATGCCCATTCCCAGAAAGCCTTATCCACATGCAGTCAAAACTGCAAATTTAACTCCACCAGAACTAACACCCACAGAACCATCCCCAACAAAGCTCATATCTACAAAGCCAGCATATACAACTACAGTCACAAAGCCATCTCTGCAAAAGATCAGATCCACAAAGCCATCTCTACATAAAATCTCACTCACAAAACCAGTTCCAAGCTCAGCCAAAAAGCCATACCCACTACATACAAAACCACTTCAGCATTCAGTCTCCTCAACAAAACCACATAAACAAGCAACCACATGCACAAATTCAACTCAACAAGTAAACATACTTACTAACCCAACACCTCCAATACCCATTCCCACAAAGCCTCCTCCATGTGCAGTCACAAATACAAATTTAACACTGCCTGAACAAACACCCGCAAAATCATCTACACCAAATCTTGTGTCCACAACACCTACATATACAACTACAACCACAAAGCCATCTCTGCAAAAAATCAAATCCACAAAGCCATGTCTACAGAAAACATCACTCATAAAACCAATCACAAGTCCAGTCAAAAAAACACAAACTTGTTCACAAAAAATACAGCACACAAATAAAAAAGCAGTTGAATCCACACACATATGCACACATCCACAAAAACATACAATAACACATGCAACATCTGTATTCACAATTTTCAAATTTTTTTTAGGTATTAAACTTTTTCAATTTATTTCACTTTTTTACCTTTTAATGAAAATTTTTAATATTGAATTAGGAAATAGGGACACAGAAATTAAATTTGGGAGGATGAGGGACTCCACTACTAGTTTTAGTTTAGCAGGGATATTTTTATATATTACTAACAACCTTTTTCCGCTGTTTATTTCTGTTAGCATTTTTAATCTTAATCACTGGTCTTCCAAAGATGTCATCTCCCAATACAAGCTAAGGCGTAGTTTACGGAGTCAGTTCCTAAAGAGAAGGCTAAGAGTACCAAATCAAAAGTACAGGTCAAGTTGCTTTGTGTTATGGCTGATGCTCTCCTTTCTTGTCATTGTCACTTACAATGACAGGAAATGTGAGAAAACCAAGCCCCTCCACAACCTTGAATGTTACCAGAACAAAGAATTGTTTACATGTGAATGCCTCTCAATAATTGAAGAGGTCAGAGCTGAATGTTTAAAAAAACACCTATCAGAGAGTGTCTTATTAAACTTGAAATGCAAAAATAACAGATCATTTTCCAATTTCCTGTTACTACTTTCAGGTGATATTCATCCCCACCCTGGCCCTTCCTATTTTCCATGTTACCTGTGCAATAAATCAGTAAGAAAAGGGCTACCCTGCACCCAATGTCATTTCTGGGTGCACAAAAGATGTGATAAAATCTCAGATGCAGTTTATGAGAAATTCTCCAAGAATCCTAAGAATGAAATGAAATATATTTGTGTATCCTGTAAATGTAAATCAAGAGAAAACCACCTGTTACAATTGCCATATGCTGACTTCTCATTTACACAATCACCCACAGAAAAGTTATATACATCATACACCAATACTAAGGAGCATTTAATGGACCAAAATATATGGGAAAACTTTAATAAAAAAGGTTTGCATTTCCTCCATCTGAATATAAATAGTCTTTCATCAAAAATAGATGAACTTCGTCAAATAGCAATTAGAACCAATGCTGCAGTTATTGGAGTCTCAGAAACTAAGCTAGATGAAACTGTACTAGATGATGAAGTAGGCATTAATGGGTATGAAATAACAAGATCTGATAGGAACAGATATGGTGGAGGAGTAGCTTGCTACACAAGAAAAGATTTGGTGTTCAATGTAAGAAAAGACTTTTCTCCAGACATTGAAAATGTATTTTTTGATATACAACTGCCCAAATCAAAACCAATTCTTGTTGGAATTCTTTACAGGCCTCCAACAGCATCTGGTTTTTTAGATAAACTAACTCTCGCAATCTCCAAAACAGCAAATTTTGATAGCCAAGAGGTCTACATCCTTGGAGATTTAAACATTAATTTGATCAATGAAAGTAAAAAAACATCTAATGGAATTAAAAGGTATAAAGAATTCTGCTCCCACCATGGATTAAAGCAATTAATTACATTACCAACACGTATCACTAATAACTCAACTTCCCTTCTTGACCATATTCTTACCAACTCCTGTCAAAAAGTCTCTCAACATGGGGTTATAGAATTGGGATTATCTGATCACCAACTGATTTATTGCACTAGAAAGACTAAGCACACCAAGATACATAAACATACCTTTATCAAGATCCGTACTTTCAAGAATTACACAAAGCAACTTTTCCTAGACAAACTAAGTGAAATCAAGTTCCCCAACTACTTAGAATTCAATAATGTTAATACAGCCTATTCACAATTTATAGAGCTTATTACAAACACTATAAATGAGCTAGCCCCTGAGAAAGAAATTCGGATAAAAAAGGACTCGCGGGAGTGGATGGACCAAGAAGTTCTTGAGGGAATTAGAACTCGTGATAGGCTTCTAACTAAATTTAGGATATCCAAAATGCACTCTGATTACACAAACTTCAAGAAAGCCCGAAACCTTGTGCAAAGTTTAATAAAAAAAAAGAAAAAGTCCTTTATCATTGAAAAACTTAATGAGAATATAGGAAAACCTAAAAAATTATGGAATTGTTTAAAATCTCTGGGACTCCCAACAGGAAAAGGATCATCTTCTAAAATTTGTCTGAGCAACAAAGGTAAGGCATGCTTTGACGATAAAACCAATGCTGAAATTTTTAGAGATTTCTTTACAAATGTAGCCCCCGATCTCACTAAAAAACTGCCATCGATGCCTCATAACCTAGACAATGTGCGAATGTACTACAGACACCTTAACCTTTCTAAACCATTCTCACTTGAACTGACCTCTTCTGAAAATGTTTTAAAGCTCTTAGAGAAGATTAACCCTAAAAAAGCAAGAGGACTAGATAATATTGATGGAAAATTTCTCAGAGATGGTGCAACTGCTTTAGCAAAGCCAATAACCCAACTATGCAATCTCTCAATCCTGCTATCCACATTTCCTGATGCCTGTAAACATGCAAAACTAACACCAATTTTTAAAAAAGGATCAAAAAGTGATCCCAAAAATTATAGGCCTATTTCTCTGCTTCCACAGCTCTCTAAAATTGTTGAAAAGATTATTCATGGCCAAGTACAAAAGTACCTTGATGATAACAATATATTATATAAATACCAATCTGGCTTTCGTCCATACCACTCAACAGACACTTGCTTATCCTATCTGAGTGATAGGATTCAACAGGGATTTGAAAATGATATGCTTACAGGCATGGTTCTGATTGACCTCCAAAAAGCATTTGACACCATTGACCATAAAATCTTACTGGATAAAATGGCATGCCTTGGCTTTAGTGGCTCTACAATTTTGTGGTTTAAATCTTACCTTCAGGACCGATTATTCACAGTCAACATTGGGAAGGAATTTTCAAACCCCAGTAATGTTATATATGGGGTACCTCAAGGGTCAATTCTTGGTCCACTACTATTCCTACTATATGTAAATGACATGGCTCAGGCTATTGACTGCGAACTACTTCTTTATGCAGATGACTCCTGCTTAATTGTCAGACACCACAATATTGACCACATAGAGTCAAACTTAAATAAAAACTTGGAATCACTGTGCAATTGGTTTGTGGAAAACAAATTAAATATTCATTTTGGTGAGGATAAAACCAAATCCATTCTTTTCAGACGAAAAAAATCCAAAAATATTAAAAGTCTTAGCATTAGGAGGGGTGATATAGAAATTAAACAACACTCAGAAGTCACATACCTTGGATGTGTTCTAGATGAAAATCTTTCTGGGGAATCAATGGGAACTAAAATACTTGGAAAAATAAATAATAGACTGAAATTTCTGTATAGAAAACAAAGCTTTCTAGATAACTTCCTTCGCAGATTGCTCCTCAATGCCCTCATTCAGCCACTTTTTGATTATGCATGCTCCTCATGGTACCCCATGTTGAATAAGAGACTGATAAAAAAAATGCAGTCTGCACAAAACAAATGCATTCGCTTTTATCTGAATTTAAAAAACACAGCCCATGTTGGTGCTACTGAATTTAAAGAGATAAATTGGCTCCCCACAAAGCACAGAGTAAATCAAAATATTAGTGTAAAGATATTGAAATTTTTTAAAGGAACTGCTCCAGTTTATTATGATAAAATATTCCACCCAGTCAACCAGAGTTGTGTTACACGAAGGTCAAAGTTTAAATTACATATCCCATCTCATAAAAGCAACACAGGCCAAAAATGCCTATCTTACCTAGGGCCAAAAATATGGAATAACCTATCATCTGAATTAAAATCTACTAACAATGTCAACACTTTTAAACACCAGACCAAAGAATACTATTTTCAAAATATACAGAAAGAAGAAGACAGTATATATATCTACTACTGACAACTCATGTTTTCACTCTCATAAAGAGCCAGGTATTCTAAAAGGACATCTCATTTTAAAACACATTTATATTTTAAAATTTTATCTCCCTTTTTTTTCAATTAAAAAATCACCTCTTAAGGGACCATTATGGAAATAAGGTCGGTTTGACCTTTTTAATGTTATCCCTGCCACTTCAATTAGGGGTGACCTGTAATTATTTTTATTTTAACTCAAATTGTAATATTTTTATGCAACATTCTTTTTAGTATTAATTTATACAAAAGTTTGTAAATTAACTTTAAATTGTAATTTATTGACTTTCTAGGCCTTTCTTTTTTCTTTTTTTTTAAACATTTGTAAACATTTTTCATTTTATGTTTGTGGCAAATAAAAACTTACTTACTTACTTACTTCTATTGCTTTAATGAACCATTGTATTTTTTTCCAAAGATGGGTTTCACTAGAATATTGTCGCCTATATTAAAGACAGGATTAACGATTTATGTGAAACAATTTTTACCTGTGCTAATTCATGCCGTAACGTATTCATAGAATGCGTGAAAGGAATAACAAGGGTTTATTTTTCATAGCAAAATTAATTGTCCCACATTTTTACTACTTTTATTATTACAACTAATTTTACTTTCTATATTAAGATTATTAATACTACTATTATTATTAATTTAAAAACTAACATTGTTGTGCTTGTTTGGTTTTGGTCGAGCCGTAAGCAACCACCCATCTCCACCTGAAGTTAAAAAATAAAAGAGGAAAAGAAATATGTAAATTAAGGAAGAGAAAGAACATGATAATTGACAGAGGGATTAAAAGTTGGAAGAATGAACTTTGTTCAAGATACAGAAGAGGTTACGTGATTTCCAAGGTCAGTTTCAGAAAGAGCAAGATTATTAGGAGAGTTATTTATTAGAATAGATTCAACAAAAGTTGGATGGAAGAGCTCGGGTGTTAGGCTTAAATTGGGTTTACCATGTCAGCCCTGCTGTGAGCAAAAAACAATATTTTGTAGATACAAGGGTAGTTATTTTGTCCTCTTTTTTCCTTTTTCATTGATTAGCTAACTCGAGGAAAGAAAGGGAGGAGCCAATAACGCCTTGATATAATTCTCACCGCATGTCACAGTTAAAATCATTGGTTGTTTATACCATTTCAAACAATTAAATCTTTAGAATATTATTGTTCGAATTTATTTATTGCTCTCCTGGTACTAATCAGAAAGGAATATTTTTAGTGTTTTGAAATCCATCTCAGTCTGAGGAGATCAACATGTTTATCAACCTTAAGATCGCATTTATGGTTGCATTAATGGTTACGCATTGCTTGGAATATATGTTATTCTGCATTGATGACTATTGCCTTCCTAACCAATTTACAATATTTTAGTCTCCTTTCTAAACAATTTAAATATTTTAGTTTCCTTACTAACCAATTTACAATATTTTAGTTTCCATCCTAACCAATTTACAATATTTTAGTCTCCTTTCTAAACAATTTACAATATTTTAGTTTCCATCCTAACCAATTTACAATATTTTAGTTTCCATCCTAACCAATTTACAATATTTTAATTTTCTTCCTAACTAATTTACAATATTTTAGTGTCCATCTTAACCAATTTACAATATTTTAGTTTCCTTACTAACCAATTTACAATATTTTAGTTNTTGGAAGAATGAACTTTGTTCAAGATACAGAAGAGGTTACGTGATTTCCAAGGTCAGTTTCAGAAAGAGCAAGATTATTAGGAGAGTTATTTATTAGAATAGATTCAACAAAAGTTGGATGGAAGAGCTCGGGTGTTAGGCTTAAATTGGGTTTACCATGTCAGCCCTGCTGTGAGCAAAAAACAATATTTTGTAGATACAAGGGTAGTTATTTTGTCCTCTTTTTTCCTTTTTCATTGATTAGCTAACTCGAGGAAAGAAAGGGAGGAGCCAATAACGCCTTGATATAATTCTCACCGCATGTCACAGTTAAAATCATTGGTTGTTTATACCATTTCAAACAATTAAATCTTTAGAATATTATTGTTCGAATTTATTTATTGCTCTCCTGGTACTAATCAGAAAGGAATATTTTTAGTGTTTTGAAATCCATCTCAGTCTGAGGAGATCAACATGTTTATCAACCTTAAGATCGCATTTATGGTTGCATTAATGGTTACGCATTGCTTGGAATGTATGTTATTCTGCATTGATGACTATTGCCTTCCTAACCAATTTACAATATTTTAGTTTCCATCCTAACCAATTTACAATATTTTAGTTTTCTTCCTAACCAATTTACAATATTTTAGTTTTCTTCCTAACTAATTTACAATATTTTAGTGTCCATCTTAACCAATTTACAATATTTTAGTTTCCATCCTAACCAATTTACAATATTTTAGTTTTCTTCCTAACTAATTTACAATATTTTAATGTCCATCTTAACCAATTTACAATATTTTAGTTTCCTTACTAACCAATTTACAATATTTTAGTTCCTTCCTAATGAATTAAAATTAGGTAGTAGCATGCACTGTACTTTTCTTTCTGAGCAGAACGTTACTTAGTTTTCTCTGTATTTTAGTTAATTTTGATGTGTGTTTAAAAAAATAATCTTAAAGCACATTATGTCGCTCATATACCAAATATTTAACAGCAAAATATTAATTAATATTAATATTAATTATTAGTACTAAAAGTTTCACTACATCCTTTAGCACCTTTTGAATTTTTCTCTTTTCTTTCACAGATTTAAGGAACTGAAACAAGTTAAGAATCACAGTGTTTAATATTTTTGCTTAAAATTATCGTGGAATTAACTAATGTAGAAGAATTAGTTTATTAACTTAATTTTTGTGACACATCATAACTTTTTTATAACTCTGAATGTACTTTATAACATAGCCACACGTGTTGTTTATAAATGCATGTTGAGAAAATGTGAGATTATTTTGCTTATTCTTATGATCAACGAAAATGCAAGAACAGTAAATTCTTACCAAATAAAGGATAGATTTATAGAGTTTTCAGCGGAAGCACTCCAAACATCTTGTTGGAAATCTGGATTCGACAAGGTGAGCTCCTCAGCTTTTTCCTTTTTGTATTTTTGCAGAAGAACCGACCTATACCCGCTTTCCAATTACGCTTTTATCAATACGTAAATTTAATGATTCCTTTAAAAAGTTTGTCGCTCTTAGTAGCAGCGACTTCTAGTACATTTTCCATACAGTGATGTTTTTAAAATAATCTAGAACTGGTTGTAAAACGCGGGGTTTTTTCCTTTGCAACGTTTGTACAGGGGAAAGTTTTACTTGTTTGCTCAGCCAATGAAAATGGTTCAGAAATACTCCGGTATAGATGTTCTGCCAAAACATTTCAGAAACCAATGGAATAGGTCAAAACCGGCAGGCTAGAATGTACAAGAGCAACCTTTACCAATGCTGGACGTAAAAGCCTGCAGATATGACTAGATAGTAGAACTATGATGTATTGAAGTTAGAAAGTCACATTATCATTATGCCTGCTCCTTCGTATCGCACATAAAAACCCTTGATGGAAGAGTTTGCTCTTCCCTAACGGTTATGTAAAACGTCTGTATAACTAATGAGTCCATTTCGACTAATGAGTAATTATCTTTATCTTCTCTCAACCGAGAGGGCGTGGCCCTATAACTTTTTCTGACCTCCAGTACGATTTTCCAACAAAGCTTTTTAGAATTACCAGAAATGGAGACTGTTGAGCAAGCCATTAGACTTAAACATTATTAAATGCAGCAAACTGTCTAAAATGCTGGTTGATATTTTTAATTCTGAAGAGGTAGGAAAAATAATAACTACATCGTACTATTAGCTACAGGATATAAGTTAAGACTAAAGTAGTCAAAGAGACCTAGAAAATATAAACATTCACCTACACTGACAGGGGCAAGATAAATCATACCCTCATATTTAGTGTACCTTTTTTCTTTCAGTCATGTTTTCCGCCTTTCTTGAACGTTGCTAATGTTGTTCTTGTCTTCAGGAATACAGTTAATCTAGCTTATCCTTGCAAATATCAACAAGTAAGTCTTCTTTCTGTTATTAGCAAGGCCTTTGGACGGCTAGCGAAGAGTGCACCGACAGATTTCTTGCAGCACCAAGACTCCTTTGATTATGTTCTGTACGTGATTAGAGGATCTCGCTCCACTGTTGACCTTGTGAATGTAATCACTGAACGTTTCCAAAAAACTATTGGTATGTCTCCTGAGAAACGAGCTATAACGCTTGATATTTTCAAGCCTTTTTTTTAAAGCATGGCGTACCGCTGGATCGTTTGAAAAGCTTTCTGACTATGGTGTTTGTGGAACGGTCTTTGAAATCCTTTAGTCCTGTCCCTAAGATGCTAAAATACGTGTCACATTAAATAGAATTTTATCTGATACTCATTTCATTAACACTGGCTTTCCTAAACGTTCTATTCTTGATCCAACACTTTTCTTTCTTTACATCAATTGTCTTCCGGCTAATCTGCTTTGTTTGTCAACACCTATGCTGGTTACACTACCCTGAATTCTGGTACTAACCATAGGGTACTTAGTAGGAACAGGTCAAATTTGAGGAAGGTTTGGAATCTGACCTTTAGGGTGTCAGAAACTGGGAAAGGAAGTAGCTAGTTTCTTTCAATGCGGCAAAATCCCAACTCAAGTCGTTCAATTGAAAGCTGAGAATTTACTTCCTTAAATGTTTATGGACAGCCATTCTGATGTTAACCCTGGTGAGGTTGCTTCTCCTAAGAAATGCTCATCAGAGAGTGATTATTTCGTCGTTTTCTTTAGGTCGTTCTTGGAGTTCTCAGATTGGACCTACTTGTAAGTCTGCTTCCAAAACGGTTGGTTTTATGTATTGTGTTAGAAATTACCTTACACCAGAGGCCATCGTGTACCTCTATAAATCTACTATCATCCCTTTCATAGATTACTGCTGCCAAATCTAGACAGTTGGTCCATCATTTGATTTTGATCTTCTTGATCGAGTTCACATAGGTGGTTGTAATTTGATAGGTCCAAATCTAGCTGGTACTCTTCAACCTTAATCTTATTGAGGAAATATGGCTTTTCTTAGTCTTTTATATGGGTATTATCATGGGAAGTGTTCTGATAAACTTTCCTCGTTGGTGCCACCTTAATTTGTTGCATCTCGTGTAACTCGTTTCTCTCAACGCCTTCATCTTCACGCAGTTGTTGTTCCTTGTTAAAATAAATTAAACCTTTGTATAATTGTAGTGTCTTTCCTCGGACTGCAAGATTATGAAACCCCTTGGAATCTGTGTGCTTTCCTACGTCATATGACTTGTATGTCTAAGGTTAACATTTATCTCTTGCCTTAATTTTCTTTGGGCTTTGTTGTGTTTTTTTTATCTTTTTTTTATTTTGTCTTTTCTTAATAGTTACATACACTTAATGGCAATATGCCTTGTGAAGTTCGTAGCCATTGAAAAAGTAGCAATCAAGCCTGTATCGTTAGCATCGAAGTCTCAACATGAAAAAAATAGCACGCGTCATTTCTCACGGAATATTCAAGTCACGTGTGTCCATGGTACTAGGATGTATTGAATTGACATTGGTACCATTTCTTGCTCTCAGAATTGGTTGTTTTAGGTAATTCGTAGGGGGTCCTGTGATTTGACGATCTCATATTTAAATTTAATGTCTGTTTAAAAAATTGAGAAAGATGAGAAGACGGGGGGACACAGATGATGTAATCTCTTTTTCCTAAATCCATGTCAATATTATTTTGCACATATTCGATTCACATTTTATTTGAGGAGGCGAAATGAGGTGTGCTTTGGATTTAAGGGAGGTAGCCCCTGCCTTTGCCCCCCCCCTGCCTATGTGGTTGTTGTGCGTATATTATACATTTGCAGTACCAGTGACACATGTTATGAATATTATCAGGCTTTTTATGTAGAGAGCTTAACGGTAAAGTTGTACGAATGGTATTGTACCTATGCCCACCAAAGCACAATTCTCTGCCATTAAACAACTTGTGTGGATTAATTACCGTTTAATAAGCATTTCTGTAATAAATTTCGTTATCTAGGTTCGAGACACTTTGTAACACTTAAAGTGTAGTGAGAAGGCGAATTAAAAAACACAAGAGTAATGCTTTGATTTGATAGATGAATAAATATCAGGGAGGCAAAACAAATTTCGTTAAAAGTTCTTGTTAACCATCAGACATTAATGGCAGAGCAAAAATGTACAATCTTGTAACTTTCAGAAAAATTTATTTCTTTGTAATTAGCTCCAACATATGTTAGCTTCCTTTTATACATTACAAGTTAAATATTATATTTAAAAAGTTTTGAATTGGTCAATGGAGACCGACTAAAGAGCATACATATATAATAGATTACGTGAAGGATTCATACATTAAACACACAAACACTCTGAAGAAATTGTATCTAAGCATTTATAAACCAATATTTCTCTGTTAAATAGGATCAATATCAAGACTTATAACTAATCAAACTTGTAATAATTGGCTTGTAACTGTACTGAATTTTGGGATATTGTATCCGAAAAGGTAAAATTTAAACATCTCAGATCTTTCCTTTCCCGCCTAAAACAAATTTACCACCTGAACATATGTCAATAAATTCAACATTTAAAAGTGATAGACACTTACAAATAGCTCTGTATATGTGTATGTATATACGTACGTATGTACGTATGTATGTATGTGTGCGTATGTATGTATCTATGTCTGTATATATTTATATACATATCTTCCTCTCTCTTTAACATACACTCACTTTTCTTTTTCCTTTTTTCACATATTCCCATAATTTCACAGCCGGTCCTTTTCTACTTTAGCCATTTAATTGAAAATGTCGTCATGACACATTTTTTGGTGTTTGAACTATATCTGTTGTTAGGTACCTGTACTTATGTTAATGTGATTTCTAAACTTAGATAATATCAGCCCACAGAACAATGGGCTTAAGTACACCTTAGACTCACTTACTCAAATACCCATAAATAATCCATAAGCTATCGGAGATCACCTGCTTATAATATTTCACTGTTGAGCCAGAAGTGGCATGATAATCACCCTAGAGTCTAGGAACTCTTTTCGTATCTCTGAAATAATTATGAATATTCATTTGACTATACAGCTGCATAAAATACAGCAGCAACAATTTTAGCCTTTCTCGTAAAGGTCAGTTCATATAAATTACAAAATCTGCGAGAAGTTTTCCCTGAAAAAATGAAAGATCGTAGTATTTATGTAGCTGGTTAAGATATCATGGCTAATTCTATCTAAGACATGCTTGTTTTTAAGTTTGCTAGGCTGAGGAGGGAAAATTTAACAGTCGTATATGTCGGGTAACATCAAACTCCTAAAATATGGAACAATTCTAAGAAATAAAACCAACTACTCGTCTTCAGAAAAAAAATTGAAAATTGATTAAATGCTACACAAAATCACTCCCGCCATATGCATGCGAGACTTGTCCATTATCAATTCATATGAGGAAGAAGCTAGAAGTAAAACAAAATGTGATTTTAAGAAAGTATTTTAAAATACCATGTACATCATGAAGGATAAACCTTGGGAAAAGAACTTTAGGAAACCATGGTATTAAACCAGAAGGACCAGCAAATTTGGTGAAGACTAATGAAAAATGAAGTACTTAGAGAAAAAGCATTAAAATATGAAGGATGATGCAACAACCTGCTTTAAAATAGAACGATCAATAATCCACCATAAGAGCAACGGGAGACAAAAAAATCGTCGCCGAATATTTGTAGTAGTAGATAAACCTCAATTTCCAACCTTGGATAATTTACACCACAAATTCTACAAGGTCACGTTTCTTTATATTGTGACCACATTGATAAGTCACTCATTATTATTATTATTATTATTTCTACCTTTATAGAGGATGATACAATTCAGTTGTTCAAAATAAAAATATAATAAAAGCTGCTGTCAACATGTGTCCTCTTATGAGAGAGAAAAAGAAGATAAAATAAAAAATTAAAATTAAAATATTTCGTCCCCAGGGCTTCTCTTTCACTTCTTGACATTCAAAAATGTCAGAAAAGCCGACAGAAAGCCCTGGAAACAAGGATAAAAAATTAGTTGACTAAAAATAAAAAGAAATGAAGAGTAAAAGGCTATTAAAATAGATTTTTTTCTACATATAAACAAGTTTAAAAGTTTCATTAAAATATCTCGCTCCTGGGTAATAAAATGATCTCTTCCCAAATTCTAATTTGCATTTTGGCTGTTTTAGATTTTTTGTATTGTTTCGTATATTCATGCTTCGATTTTGTACTTCAGAATGGTTTTGGAAATTGCAACAAACTTCGCCATTTAAACAATTTCGGACCAACTTAAATATGAGATCTTTTACCGTTTTCTGAGTGGATGGCACACTATGTCCGATAATCCGTTTAATAATCTCTCTTTTGAATAGACAATAATTTCTGTGACTGTGTACCTATAAGATGCAATTTAACAGATAGCATGTACGTTGATATCGGCAAAATTGTTGACATAAATATTTTCACAGCTGCTTCCTGATTCAGATAATGACGTATTTTGGGATAACAGCTTTAATCTTGAACTGCTTTTCTTGTAAGCATTATCGAAATCCTGGTTAAGCATGAGGTTTTCGTCTAGTGAATGACCTAGGTATGTGTAAGAGTCAGTGTTGTGATAATTTCTCCGTTGAATCGTTCTTGTGGGGGTCTTGGGTGTGTTGATATTCGTTTCTCTGTACCAAACAACATTACCTCGGTCTTTCCAACATTCCTGTTAATCATCAGCTTGTTTTCTCGTAGATACTTCTCAATACGTGTTAGCTCCTCAGTCAGCATCTCCTCGATCTCCATAACACTCTTTCTATTGCAAGTTATGACTGTATCATCCGCATAAAGTACAGTTTTACATACTTTAAGAACTTGTGTAAAGTCGTTAAAAAACAAGATGAACATTAGAGGGCCTAGAATTCACCCTTGTGGAACTCCAGTTAAACACGGTATAAAGACATTTGTACGTACTGCTTTCCTTGAAAAAGATAATCAGAAAGCCATTGTAATTCGTTACCACGAATACCATACCATAGATGTCTATTGGCCAAAGCGCCGTAGTTCAAAGCAGGGACGTAGGAGCCGGGGGCAGAGGGGCTATGGCGCCCCACTTTTTGGCAAACTATGCAAAAGTGCCCTTTTTAAAACCCAAATGTGCCCCTTTCAAATCCAAAAGTACCCTTTTTGCACAATCCTTTCCCCAAATTTTCAACATAAGATTAAACCCAAAACGTGCCTGGAACGATAATTGTAAACAACGGTTTCCATGAAGAGGATTGTCAGCACTTTTTTCACAACTTTGCATTATCTTTCGATCAAACTTTCTCATCGTCGGTCATCTGTATTGAAAGAATACTTTCACTCAATAACAGGACACATATGGAAAACTGGGCAGAAGCCCAGATAAGAAAACGAACGAACAATTGAAAGAATAAACAGGAAATCATAATGGACACAGTGTTGACAGGTGTGCTTTATGCACGGAAACTACTTCAAAAGCTCCGAGCATATCAGTTAGATTGTCATATCTGAGATGTGACAAAAATCGAACAAGTAGAAGTTCTTACAAATTGGAGGAGCTTGGAGCCGGTGCGCCATGAACGTTTTAACACTGTAAATTTGTTTTGTTCATTTCCTTCGGCTCATGATAATTCTTTTGATTTCTCTTAAGTTTTGTTTTTTTTGCTCGTTCAAAGCAGACAGTTCTCAAAATTTTTTCCTTGAAATTCTCTCATTATGTTTGCTGCATGCGATGTTTCCTTCTAACATTTGGGGTTTTGAGGCAATGTCACGTTCTGAACGTCGAAAGCATGAAAAGGAGGAGTTAAAAGAGCCGACATTAAAAGTTGCAAAACTGTCAAGCTTCTCTGGTTAAAAAAAATAAACAAAGCAGATAACAATAAAGAGGCGAAGAATGGAAAGTCTATCGAAGTAAAGCTTCTCTCTTTGAGTACTGATGGCTCCATTGCCAATGACTTACAAAAATATGAATCTCTGTCTGTTTCCAAGCCCACATTTACTTTTTCTGTTCTGTCACACTCCGTGTGTTGTGATACCTTAGTTATCCTTACCGTAGTCCTTAACGACTAAAGATAAAGGCTAAAAGATTTAAATCTATCTTTACATGCTCTACATTTACTCTGTGGCAAGATAATTACAGAAATAGAATAACATGACTAAGTTTTACTGATAGCGTAAAATACGTAAAAGTGCGACGTGAAAACATAGGAAAGGAAGGGAAGGGCTAAATAGGTATGCCAAAATAAGCTAAATGGCGTTGAACTAATCAATACACAGACGTAAATGTTAAAAGAGATACGAAATAAAAAACGATTACAAAGTTAAGCATCACGGTCCAAAAATGATGAGAAAATCTCGCACCTTCAAACAAAACAAAGAAAGGGGATGTCACGGCCACAATACATTCCTGTGGCGCAGACTTGCTTACGTGCGTACAAAGGGGAAGGCTACGATTATGATATCTGAAAAAGAAGATCCCAAAATGAATGAAGTTGCGGGAAAATGTAAACAAGCTGTGGAAAGGGGCCAAAGGGGCAAACGTTCTTACCTACAAAAGGGGATCCTAGGAGGTTCGTGACAATTCAAAAATCTCTGATAACTGATGGTCCAACTTACCCACTCAGAGCTCAGTAAAACAACAGTCTCTTGTTCTATAATTTATCTCTAACAATGAATCTACTATTAAAGCTAATACTTCTGATACAGCACGCAACGAGCTATGTTGCACAAAACATAAGCCATTCCACCAAACCCAAAAAGAAATTAACGAAACCTCTGCGAAACAAAGCAACCGGTATGGCGGAAAGCAAAGAAAAAGATTGTGCCCACCGTGAGTTTTTGAGAAATTTGATTTCATCACATACTGCTTGAAACCAGGCACAATCGCTTGCTGTTTTTGCAGACAAGCATTAATATCAAATCTAGTTACATTCTGTCACAATGGAGATGAAGCATTTGTATCTGGACATTTTTGCAATTGAAAAAAGTGCCAAGAAAAGCTTCAGAAACGTGCTCAGTCTCATAGCCATGCAGAGGCTTTTGAGAAGGTCTCTCTATTGCAGTCTTAAATTAACGTGGGTGTAAATTTGAACCAAGAGTACAGAAGACAATAAGATACTAACAGAATTCTACTTATGAAACAACTAAACAGTTTGCGACTTTTGTTAGGGCAGGGTTTAGCAACCCGAGGAGACAATGACGAAGAAGGAAATCTAATTCAGCTGCTCGAAATCAGAGGCGAAGATATCCCAGAATGGAAACAATGGAAAGAATGGATCACCAAGAAGAATTTCCGGAGTCCAGATATCATAAACGTGCAAATTGAGGAAATGGCATTAACTGTTTTGCGATCTTTAATACAGGATAGACGGTATAACGGTGGATTGTATGGTTTGATTGCTGATGAGCCAAGGGATATATCAAACAAGATATATCAAGATAAAGAGAAGGGATATATCAAACAGGAGTAACTGTCATGGGTCTTTCGCTGTACCAAAGGAAGATATGACTGTTCACGAAGATATTGCTGCAATGTACCAAATTGATCGCCCCGACGCTAAAACCATATTTAACACATTGAAAGACATAATTTTGTGAGGCACCCTAAAAGTTGAAAATTGGAGGTTGCAGGCATATAACGGAGCAGCAACCATGAGTGGTCATCTCACTGGTGCAGGAGCAAGGATACAAGCTGAAAATTCAATTGCATATAGAATTCACTGTGCAAATCAGCGAGTTGACCTTGCTCTTAAAGGTTGTTATAAAACTTCCTTGATATTTACATATTCTTTTGTTTATTTTCTAGGTCTATACACACTATTTACTACTAAACAATGTACTATGGTTTTGTGTTGAATAAAGCCTTTGTTCTGGTTTAACTACTTCGCTTTCTTACAACAAAGGTTGCACAAGTGAACGTGATATGATGAATCATTCTATAGCGTTTGGGCACGACCTTGCAGTTTTTATTCTTAGTACTAACTCTCCAAAACGAATGGCGCAATTCAACGCAATTTCATCTAACCTTGAAAACGAGGAACAGATTGTGAGAACGACCCACATAATTTGCCCAACTCGTTGGACAGTACGTGCAAAAAGTAAATATTCTACACTTACAAACTACAAAACTCTGCTCACTACAGTAAAAACAATAGCTGAACAAGGTGGGACAAGAAAAATACGTGACAAGTCATCTGGTATAGCCGAGAAGATGACATTATTCAAAGCATATATTGGTTTGTGGATGTCACTAAATATTTTCCGTGTGTCTGAAAAATTGGCCTCAACTTTGCAAAGCAGAAGTAACACCGCTTAACGTACAATGCTTGGCGTCAAATCATTGATCAGTAACACCGTAAAGAATGAATAAAAATGAGTTTAAGCTTAACCCAGTCTTTAAAACGCCCTACCGAGACTTGGTTGTACTAAAATATTCCTAAAATGCAACTGTGGAATATTTTTAGATCTTTTCTAGCCTTTTCTTAAACCAGTATAGAGAAGAGTGCTCCCTATTCTGTTCCTCAAGTATAAAAAATTTTCATAAATTGTGAATCAAGAAAAGACCATAGGTACTTTTCCAGTAATATTAAACAATTATACCGTAGAATGGCAGCTTGCACCAAATCCAACTTTTACACAAATATTCAGGTACTTTAGGGTGCTTTGAGACACTTTTATTGCCAATATCTACAATCAAAAATTTTATCACATTTTAAAGCCTGGAAATTTCAAATCTCTATTAGTTGTCTATGTGTATCCATCATAAAATACCAAGAGGAAACACTGGATGCGGAAAAATGAAAGTATAAACTGATAGACAAGCTGGATGTCAAAAAATAATAGGCAGAAGATCCCTAATTTAGAGTAAACCAAAACTAGATTTGCATTCCTGACAGTATGATAGGAATACAATATTCCCTTTTTATTGGTCATCATAAAAGTAACAAAAGACTTTTTCCTTTGTTGTACGGAGACAGATTTTTCGAAAAAAAGAAAACTTTAAATCCTAGATGTTTCTTCCCTTTGCTAAAGATGTGTATATTCTGTTATTATTCCTTGTGATATTGTAGGTGCATGTAGGTTAGAACTCTAATACATGGATATGTTCAGATGTGAACTCAAATCATAGGTAACTTTCAATAGTAACAGAGAGTAGTTCGTAAAAAAGTGCTAAACAACTGGTGAGCTGATGTGACAACAAAGAGGTAACAACGAATGCTTATTTATATCAGCATTAAAAATCAATAAAGTTCAACATTAAGCTAATAGAATTTAATTATTTTCTCTCCTTGTATCAGTTTTCTCTTTTTGCAGTCAGAAATTTGTTGGTTACCATATTTGATTCCTTACAAGCAGAGGGTTTGCTCGGTCTTATTTGGAAAACAGTGAATAAGAAATAAAGAGAATAAGGTTTTAGGTCAAATTATGGTTCCGGTTATATGATCATACTAGAACTAAACTTGGGAAGAAAGAGAAAATGTTTCTCGACAAAATGAAATATGACCGATTGAAAGGGATTTCTAAGAAATTCTGGTAGCTTTACAAATGGTAGTTATTGATCAATTGAGTAAAACTGCTATTGATAATATTTCATATATAATATTTAATATGCATCTTGATTAGCTTTGTCATCTAAAAGAGATTGGGAGAAAAATGAATGGATGGTCTGTAAATAAATTGAAATGAAATGTGTTACTTTCAATTGTGTTGGTCATACAGGCCATAGATGGTAGAAAATTTGACTAGAAGAACACCCAGATTGTGGAATTTACGGTGTCTACCTGGATCAGGTTTAAACCGAAAGCAAGGGGTAAAGTTGACAATAGAAATCCTGGAAAACAGATTTACAGACAAAAAATCTCTTAAATGAAGATATATATCACTTGATCTGTAATGTTACAACTTATTATGTCATTGTGTCATTGTGGAAAGGTTAAACGGACCCCATAAAAATGTTTCTTGAGAGAATGCGTAATCAGTTAATGCAGTCAGTTATTCTGAATTGGAGGAANAATTGTGTTGGTCAGACAGGCCATAGATGGTAGAAAATTTGACTAGAAGAACACCTAGATTGTGGAATTTACGGTGTCTACCTGGATCAGGTTTAAACCGAAAGCAAGGGGTAAAGTTGACAATAGAAATCCTGGAAAACAGATTTACAGACAAAAAATCTCTTAAATGAAGATATATATCACTTGATCTGTAATGTTACAACTTATTATGTCATTGTGTCATTGTGGAAAGGTTAAACGGACCCCATAAAAATGTTTCTTGAGAGAATGCGTAATCAGTTAATGCAGTCAGTTATTCTGAATTGGAGGAAGAAAGAAAAAACGAAATTGGTAATTACCCTCATCCAATCAGTTGTTGTTTTCCCAAGATCATATGCACACAACAACAAAAAGTTTTCTTTGAGGCAATGTCTGGATGAGAGTAAAAGAAGATCCGTATCCTCACTGGCAGTATCAACTTTAAATCTAGTTTAAAAGTTTCTTTGAAAGCAATTGGGAAGGTCAAGCCACGGTGCAATGTTATCAGTAAAGATATGGTAGAGAATTGCTGAGGTCCTGGATGACCGTGAAATTCGTGCGTAATATCAAAGCGAGAGATAACAAAAAAGGTTTCATACTCAATGTCAAATCTGATTTATTGGAAGTAAAAGGACATGTCCGATTTGGTACAGCAAAAGTATGCCATTACAATTTAAGGTTGATAACCGTACGGAAATTGATAGATAGGTAGAGCGGAAATTAGTTATAACCTTCACCAGCTTTTCTTCCGCTTCGAAATCAACTCACCAAATGAGCTTCTAAAGTATGTAGGGTAAGTTAATAAATGGATAGAGAAGATTGTTGAAGTGGTACCCACCAGCTGTGATTTCTGAAAGTCTTACATAGATCAAAATAGTTGTGTCTGCCATTAGAAAAAGAATTTGGTGGTGTTTTTACAATGAATGTGAAACATTTTTTAAGGTTTCTTTCGTTTATTTTTTTTTTATTTTCTTAAGTGTTTGAAAGCAAAAGAATTTTGCAAAAAGTGACAAACGATTTTTTTTAATGAGTCTCGATGGGGTTAGGGACTTTCAGAGGAGTAGATGGCCAATTATGAAAATGTTAATATAATAATTCCCATCGAACTGTCAGAGCAATAAATACAGAATTAATGCAACTTCAAATTCACTATATAGCAATGGTCCAGGTGAGAGAAATCGTTCTTTAATTGACCCAATGCGGTTGAGAAGGCTGGGAAAAGATCCAAAGTTTTCTCATGAAATTGCTTTGACAAAGACAGCCAATCTAAAGAACTGCTTTTGCTAATCCTTTTATAGAAGTAGGCTGTAAGTTAACTGAACTTTACAGCACCCAGTAAGGTCGTGTAAATATAATTTTATCAGGCAGCCCTAGCAAGATCAGTAGAAATGTAGAGTGCCAATGGTACTAGCAAGATACATAAAAGAGAATAGAAGTTTAAAAAAACCCAAATGTAATCGACCAGAAATGAGAATGATATGAAATGAACGTAGCCATGATTCTAGAACATTGAAGGTTTATTAAGGAGGTAAAAATGTGAAAGAGAAATTATATAAAATTAAAAAGCCTTCCATGCCAAAGAAGAAACAAAATATAACGGACAAAGAACGATTTCTCTGAAAAGGGGTTTTGTCAAGGATAAATAACTCAGTGAGTGGAAGAAAGATGAAACCCTGATTGATTGTAAGAGATTTTAAAGAAGAGCATGATTTCAAGGTAAATGCTCATACTCCAACAAATCAAATTTATGATTAGCCATTGCATTTGTTGCTTATACAAAACTCACATTTTTTATTTTTTTTTTTAGTTTTAAAGTCATTTTCCCCCAGTAAGTGGGGCTCAGACAGTGCCATTGAGAAGGACTTTGATTTGGGAATGAGGAATTTCTTGGCCGGATGCTTTTCCTGACGCCAACCAATGACTTTTTTCTTCGTGAAGTTCCAAATTCTCCTCGCCACTAAGCCACGGCTCCTCCCTCTTGCGATGAAGTACGAATCAAACGCGGGATCTTCTAGGGAGACTCACTCTCCACAATGGTGGTGATCCGAACTATAGGTTCTGCGATAGAAGTGTTGTGACAATTAATTATCTTGCTTCTGAAAAATTTAGTTCACTTTACTCACAAAAACTCACATTAAATGAAATCAAAAGGGAAAGTTATCAAGAAAATGTTATTTGTGTACAAATCTCATTTAAAAGCGAGGCATTAGAAATCACTGGTGGAAGGAAACAAGTAAGAGAGAAAAGATTGAAAATTGACTTTGCTGAGATTAAGTGGTTCGTTCAAATGGATGATATTAAGGAAATCAGATAATGTGAGATACAATAAAATTTGAAAATTTTCCTGCCATTTTTATGGAAATGAGTATGGAATATCGCTGATATCGGGAGATCGTTTGCTGACAATGATTTTCAGAATTAAACTCAAAACTAAGAATGACAAAACTCCAAGGTATGGGTTGACAAGTCTCACCCTTGAAGGGAACCAGGGAGGAATATAAACCCCTGTTCCTGTTTGAATTCTCTGATAGGTATAACTGCACTAAAATGAAGTAAAAGTCAGCATAAAAGACAATTGACCAAAATAGATTTGAGATATTAATGTATCATCGAACAAATAAATTTCTACCGAAGCTTTGTTTACTCATTGCTAAGAATTTCTTCAGTTAAATGATCAATATAAACCGATCAAGAAGTCTGTTGTAATGTGCTATTACTACATCTTCTTTAGCGAAAGAATAGTTTACAAGGTTTTCACCAGGCGAAAATCTGAAAAATGTGCATTATAACAAAAAGGATTTAAAAAGCAATTTAGGAAATTTCTAGTTGTTTGCAACACTACGAAATTTATATTTTCAGTAAATGTAAAATACATTTGAGGGGGAAAAGTTTTAACTGAAATCTGTAGGATTCAAGTGGTTTTAACTGGAATTTGTAGGATTCTAGTGGTTTTAACTGGAATTTGTAGGTTTCAAAATTTTATGAAATTTAATCAAAAACAAGCAAGAGAAGATGGTCTTGGAATATTGTGTCAAAGAAAACATAAGATTCAATTAATTTATCAATTTAGAAGAAAATACTCTTAAAATCATTAGAATAAATATTTTTAACGTTCAAACCCGTTTTCTTTTGATGTTCCTTCGAAAGACATCAGAATATTTACAAAAAGATTACAATGCAATTATCTCTGAGAACATCATTAAAGCCGTTGATGAACAGACGGAGAAGATCGTGGTTGGCAATTTAATGGCAACTGTAACACCAACGAAATCATCCAAAATGAAAGTCAACAATGTTAGGCTGTGTTCACTTTGCCTGAATAACAATGAACCAAACGTTTAACCATCTTGTCCTGTGACATGATTCGCGGTAAAAATGACGAAGACCAACTAACTAGTTGTTTACTTTTCCTGTATGAATTTTAGAGACTTAAACTTGCTTATGGAGTACTAATTTGGTAGAAAGCAGCTATTGTAGTAGATCAAGCCCAGACAACATTACAACTTGTTTAACCTAAGAATTTGCCTTCGATCCATTGATGTTCATTGTCTCTTTGAACAATTTGAGGGACTTCACCTATAGTAGTGAGGCGCTCAAGTATATTGAGGATACAGTCACCCTGTTTTCTGACAAGATACCCAGAAAATCAAAGCAACAACAAAATAAGAAATGAATTTCATTAGTAATGCTTTAACAAAAATGAGCTTTTTCTATAATGAAGTGACTAAAACGTAAAATAGCAATATTTAAACTACATACAGTCTAGAGGAAAAATCTCTTCAAATACTCTGTAGGAACATAAATATAAAGTTGTTTACTCAGAACCTTTGGCTGGTAAATGTCATAAGCAATAATATGGCATTACGTAAACATTTTAAAAAATTAGTAAAAAAGTTAAAACCGTCCCCTCCACCTCATGCGGTATTTCTGTACAATTTAGGTACAGAGGTGACTGAAAACCATTTACGAAATAAATGATTCTCTTAATCCTGCCTGGACTTCTTCTATGTATCTTATCCTCTCTAGACATAGGCAATTATGTCACGCCACTTTCCTCTTTTTCTTGCCATACTCAAGAGCTCATTGTCGCTTTTATGCACACCTTTCTCTTAAATTGGTCATCCACAAATTAGGCTTCTCACCCTTGCTCCTCTTTTCTTCCACTTTTTTTTGCCATCACTAAGTCTTCAAGCTGGGCCTTCCTCATTGCATGGCCCAAAAAGCTTAGTTGGTTCATGTGGACTTGGTTAAAAGGGTCCTATTAAGTGCCCATGCTAATGTCATCATCCCTCGTAAAATCCACATTTCACACCTTTCTAGATTCCGCTTAGACTCTGATGTTATCGTCCATGTTTCTAAACAATGCCTCATAACTGGATATACGCAGCTATTCAGCACACTCTGCCTTGTTGACATTGTTATACGCTTGTTCTTAAAAATGTTTTTAAGCTTTGATAAGGCTGTGTTAACCAAGACTACATTTTTCATGGTCTCCTTTGCACATCTAGCATCCTTAGTGATTAGACGTCCTGATTAGTTGAACGAAACTTGTTTGATGACCTTACCATCAACTTTGAGTACATACCCCGGGGTTTCTCTTTCTGATACAGTCATACATTCACCCTTCTTGCATTTGACACTCAGACCTTTATTAGGACTCTCTTCAACCACCATATCCAAGAATCACAGAAGGATCTTCAGAGATCCTTCTGTGATTCGACCTTAGTAGGACCTTGTCGTCGATATATCTGAGATCTAGAGGCATATCCCATCTTTGTCTTACCCCACGCTCCATTTGTGTAATCATTGCATTCTTCATTGATTCGTACATATGCTAACTGATCCAAGTAAAGGTTTTGGATAAGGAGAAAATCTTTGCCACGAATGTTGAGCTTAGCGAGGTCTTTAAATAAATATCCTTGTAGAACCTTATCAAACGCTTTTGCGTAGTCAGTAAGATATATATACACATTTTCTGTCTCTCTGTTGCCTTTTGAGTGATAATTCTCAACTTTAATACAACATTCCTTGTTCCAGCATCTGCTACAAAGCCAGACTGCTTAGTTCCTCCCTCTGGTGATATCCTACTCCGTGCTCTCAATAGTAAGATTTCAAAATCACTTTGGCCACATCACACATGCAGCTGATTGTTAGATTATATTCACATTCTGTAGCACCTGCCTTTTATGGGAGGATTATAAAAATAGTTCTAGCCAAATCCTCTGTGAAGTCTCTCTCTCTCTTTCTCTCTCTCTCTCTAATTATATACCTTCATCATAATCTCCGCTAGTTTTTCCACACCAAATTCTTCCAAAGCGACAGTCATCTTTACCATCACTCCGTCTGGTCAAGCTGCCTTGTTTCTTTTCATTCTTTTGAAAGCTTCTCGTACCTCTGATGCTAGGAATTTATGTCTATTGTCAGGCTCTGGAATAATAGTCATAGCCCCTCAAGTACCATGAAACAATTCTATGATGTATTCCACCCAACGATTTAAGATGTCTTTTCAGCCAGCATTGTACCATCTATTGCTTTTACACAACCGGACGAAGAGAAGTGTGGCTTCCTTCCATCTTCCGACGAATTGACGACATCAATATCGTCAATTCGTTTGTTTAGTTTTTTGTTACCATGGAATTCATTTTCGATTACCGAACATTTTGTAATCAACCAAATTTTCCTTCGCTTCAAGACATCTCTTCCTTGTCCAATTCCTGATACTACCTACTACCTCTATCTCTGATATTCTGTCTGTCTCTTGCGTCATCCACTTGGTTTTCCTTTCTCTAGCCTTTATCGGAATACATTCCTTGGCAGTGTCAACTAAGATCTCTTTCATTGTGCTCAAGGTGTCATGTTCATTCTCTTCACTGAGCTCTTTACTTGGATTGCATATCTATTGGGATTGTCTAGCTGCTCAAGATTCAGCCTTCTTCAAACTCTTCACTTGCTACACTATAAAAAGGCACTTTATGTCCCTTTTATCTCTTACACCTAAATGTCGCAAAAGGTACTTCCAAAAGGAATCTTTAGATGTTATTTTGAACTGATATAAGACATGTATAATCTCGGCTTGCATGAATAACTCTATTTGCACACCATTCTTGCCCATACAATAAATAGCATAATTACTTGGAGTCTGTATTTCTACCTGTAGCAATATTCAGTGTTAAAAAGCAGCCTTTTAATTATTTAACTTTTTTTTTCTCAGCTTTTATTTTCTTGCTAAATTGTGTTAGGCTGTTAAGTTTTTTAGACACTTAGTTACTCAGTCACTTATTTATCTAGTTGCCATGGTATGATTTACTTCGCTAGTTATTGAATAACGGTGTCAGGAGATTGGTATGATAGCTCAGTAAGCCTGGCGAAAGTAAGTTTTTCGAATGGCTTTTGTTTTGAAAATGTTTCTGTATTTTGATGTGTTAAACTGGAAGCTACACCATCTGTGTCTAAATGGAGAAAAACGTTTAGGTACACTAACCACATGAACTGTTTGCTCCATTGATTTGAGTAATTAATATATCGCAACTTTGTTGTACAAGTTCAACAATAAAAAATGCGCTCCTCTTGATATTTCTCCTAATAGCTCATCACGTGGTGTGATTTTAAAATGAATATTAATGCAGATCTCATATTATTAACCCAGTACTTATCAAAACGAAATAAAGTTAAAAAAATTGATAGAGCCCACACCAACCACAATATAAAAACCGTCAGCTCCGTTCAAACTAATATGGTTGTGATCAAAGAAAATTTGTTCTAAATTTAATTCTTCAGCCAGCTGGTGTTACTTTGTAACAGTTGACAGCTGAATACCGAATGGCTTTCTTGGCTCCTTTTCTTGCAAGCCCGCTGTCAATATAATAGCACCTTACCGGAGTTAAACAACGTTATATTTAATTTGATTACATTCTCCGGTTTTCCAATATTAAAACAGAGCTTGTCTACCATTAAAAACGACTCGATATTGAAGAAAAGTGATTTTTTTAATGCACCTGTGATGTTGAAAAGAATTTTTCTCAAAACTGAAAGACCTAGTTTGGTTCAAACGGAAAGAATACTAATAGATAATTTATTTTCCACGTTTTCAACACTATAAACACGAGTGACCTTCAAGTAAGGTCAATTAATATTTAAAGATAAACAATGAAATGTTAAGCTTCCAGCATTTTTACCTATATCAGAAAGTAATGATGTTTTCCAGTAAATAGGTTAAAGGAGTAAAAGTGTAAATCGTGAATAATTTGATTTTCAATAATTCATGAAAATCAATGTAAGCAAAAAATCCAACGAAAATCAGTATTTAAACAGGGATACATTTTACTAATTATCAGTTGGTATAGAGTATAAGCTATTGTGTAGTGACTACACCAACAAAAAACCTCACTTCTTAATTCTGATTTTAACATTTTTCGAGATAGAGTCAATCGTATGACAGAAAATCTCTAGAATTTTCTACACCGTATAAGGTAAGCTGTTATTACGACGTAATAAATCCTAATTATGCGTGATGCAATCACGATGACTGGTCTGTTCTACCCTACTCTAATCATACGATAATGGCATAATGTTTACTTTACCACTTCAATTATCTATGACACAACTTAATGAATGATTTCTTCAAAGTAGTTATTTATTTTCTACATTTAGCACAAATTACTTTTGACTAAAAGTTCCTAATTGTAGTGTACATTTTCCTAAACTAGTCTGGGCTCTGTATCTGTGATATTTACCACAATCTCTTGTTATCTGTTTTTTGTATCAATACTTTTCACGTACTGCAATATTTCAAAGTTAAACCTACAGTATTTACTGGTGATCTCCTGTGAGTATTTGTGTTTTCTCTGCTTCCATACAGTGCACTCTAGTAAGAATCCTATTTTTGCACCCTCACCAATATACTTGATCAAAGAAGGTTGTGCCAAAAAAAGTGTCTTTTTCTGTAATTTACGTGCTTGACGAGATTACGGTAATTGTTGTTGGCAAATAGCTTGCAAAAGAAATCCGGGTCTTAATGACGTTTATAGCTAATAACATAAAATATTTTTCTATTAGTTATAGCTTGAAACGCAACTGATTTCATTTAGTAGAAATCCAAGTCCTTATCCCCCTCCCATTTTTATAGAATATCATTTCCATGTTAACTCTGGTGAGATTTCCTCTCCTGTTAAGGAATTCTCATCATTAAGGATGCTTGGTTTGTCATTTTCTCCATATCTTTCTTGGGACTCCTATATTTAACCAGTTGGCAACTCAAGTTCTACAAAGGTTGTTTGTTGGTATCGTGCTAGAAATTAGCTTACACTTGAGACCATTTTGTTTCTTTATACCATCTGCTCTTACAAGGAGTACTGTTGCCATATCTGGACAGCAGCTCCGTCAACTTATATTGATCTCGATCGAGTTCAGATACGTGTTTCCAATTTGATAGGTCCAAATCTTGCTGCTACTCTTCAACCTTTATCTCATCGACAAAATGTTGCTTTTCTTAGTCTTTTCCATAGGTATTACAATGAGAACTGTTCTCATGAACTTCCCTCGTTCGTCTCATTTCATTTTGTTGGATTTCTTGTGACTCATTTTTCTTAACGTCTTCATCTTCGTACAGTCGTGATCCCTTGTTATAANTATCTGGACAGCAGCTCCGTCAACTTATATTGATCTCGATCGAGTTCAGATACGTGTTTCCAATTTGATAGGTCCAAATCTTGCTGCTACTCTTCAACCTTTATCTCATCGACAAAATGTTGCTTTTCTTAGTCTTTTCCATAGGTATTACAATGAGAACTGTTCTCATGAACTTCCCTCGTTCGTCTCATTTCATTTTGTTGGATTTCTTGTGACTCATTTTTCTTAACGTCTTCATCTTCGTACAGTCGTGATCCCTTGTTATAATAAATTACATCTCTTTTTGATTGTATTCCTTTTCTTCGGACTGCAAGGTTATGGAACACTTTGGGATTTGAATGCTTTCCTATATCATGTAATTTGGATCCTTTAAAGTCTAAAATTAACTCTTATCTCTTGCCTTTACCTTGCTCTTCTTTTTCTTTCCTTTTTTCCTGTCATTTCTTTACAGTTGTATGCATCTGGTGCAATTATGCCTTGTATGGTTCTTAATCATTTTAAAAAAACCCTCAAAACAAAACCAGCTTTTTTATATTTCGAAATGGAGTAAATGCTGTACTGTGACATAACTGATTTAATTCACGCTCTTGCGATCAAAGTGCAATGTCTGTAAAGGATAGCAGCATTAGGACATAAAATAACAATTCATTTTGTTTTTGTCACGTAACCTAAGTATCAAAGTGAAAGACGAGGAGGAGCCAAGTTTTAGTTTGGAGCGGGAAAACCAGAATCCCATTGCACTTTCTTATCATCTGAAGAAATTTTGAGCTCAGTTTTTGCACCAAGAAATCGTTATCCGATGTCAAAATTATTGACGTTTTGTAAAGAGGGCGAGTTCTTCTGTTATATTCTGTTTAGCGAGGGTAACAGAAATGGTTTTAGAGGTGAGGGACCTGGGGCTGAAACCATCTGCGAGGCCCCTGTTTGAAATTGTGAAATTTCTTTTTTGAATTTTTAATCTTTTCTTGGGTGCTGGGGATGTTTATTGCTACAAAAAAGTGTCGGGTCTGGGGCAGTAGGTTTCTGCCTCCGTAAAATTGCCACAGACGGGAAGATAAAATTATTCTTAAAGACTTCTTAAATTTACATTATGCTCAATTATACATCACAAAAGAAATCAATCAACTTTAAATAGCGTCTTACGTTTTCGGCTTAACGACTTATGACCATCTGAAGAAAGTTTAATACTTTCTTTAATTCTTTAATAGCTTTCTCTTCAGTTGATGGAAACACCATGCTCAACAGACCACATCATTTCGATGCAGTAGACATTTTCAGAGCAATTTAGGACAGCAAATATTTGACTTATACCTGACTCAATAATCCATTTCCCTTTAAGTAAAAACACAGAAAAATATATTGATCAGCAAAGTTAGATCCTATTAAATAACAGTATTTTCATCGATATGTTATGATTTAAGTCCAATCTATTGAAAAAAACCCAAACCTTCTCACTGCTTACACATAAATTGGAATCATAACAAAAGTATTAAAAGCAAACGCTGAATTGTAAATTTACAATTTACGTCGTTTTTTGGGTTTGGTTCTTGTTTGATTCAATATTACTAGCGGCTAAATTGGTAAAAAAAGATATGAGTGTACAAGAGGTCCAATGGATCCGATTTCGTCTCGTTTTGTTGTCCATATTTTTTTGGGTTGATTTTGAAAGTGGTCTTCTAAAAGTCAGATTCTATCCGTTAAACGTCTGCTCAGAAAGGTATTGAAGCATAAGCAAAATCATACATCTACAATTAAGCATGGTTTAAAACGTTATCAAGGGTAGGACGGGACAGAAAACAATTTTTATATTATCTGCCCATGATATATTTTGTTATCTGCTGGAGAAAACAAAATGTTGTTTGTTTTTCCATGTCATCAATTATTTGATATTTTGAAATTGTTCTAACTTTCCCAGACCCATCAATCTAAGATAAAGACTCTTCACTATTGTTTATCTCAGTATCCTATCTTGACATATGACTCTTTCCGTACTTTTGATGGGGTGTACCTCTCTGTTTTGCGCTTCTAGACTGAAAAAATAATATTTTGACTGCAGTGATCTGGTTAGGTTAGTAAACTTGGTAGTTAGTTACTAAACCTTATAGATTAACATGTTTTTGAGATCAGAAATGATTNATAGCTTGAAACGCAACTGATTTCATTTAGTAGAAATCCAAGTCCTTATCCCCCTCCCATTTTTATAGAATATCATTTCCATGTTAACTCTGGTGAGATTTCCTCTCCTGTTAAGGAATTCTCATCATTAAGGATGCTTGGTTTGTCATTTTCTCCATATCTTTCTTGGGACTCCTATATTTAACCAGTTGGCAACTCAAGTTCTACAAAGGTTGTTTGTTGGTATCGTGATAGAAATTAGCTTACACTTGAGGCCATTTTGTTTCTTTATACCATCTGCTCTTACAAGGAGTACTGATGCCATAAGCAAAATCATACATCTACAATTAAGCATGGTTTAAAACGTTATCAAGGGTAGGACGAGACAGAAAACAATTTTTATATTATCTGCCCATGATATATTTTGTTATCTGCTGGAGAAAACAAAATGTTGTTTGTTTTTCCATGTCATCAATTATTTGATATTTTGAAATTGTTCTAACTTTCCCAGACCCATCAATCTAAGATAAAGACTCTTCACTATTGTTTATCTCAGTATCCTATCTTGACATATGACTCTTTCCGTACTTTTGATGGAGTGTACCTCTCTGTTTTGCGCTTCTAGACTGAAAAAAATAATATTTTGACTGCAGTGATCTGGTTAGGTTAGTAAACTTGGTAGTTAGTTACTAAACCTTATAGATTAACATGTTTTTGAGATCAGAAATGATTTTCATACTTTGTTACATTCTGCACAAGTTGCTTCGCCTGGACCTGGAGGAAGAGTATTTCCACAATCTGAGCTTCGTTTGACTTAACATGGTTGACGTTGCTAGGTTTTTGAAGACAAAGACATTCGCATGTTACATAAATCATGGTCTGATTGTTACACTCAAGGACTTTGGCGTAGGTATTAATGAGGCGACATTTCATGTTTCCATGTCGTCGACGCCCAACTTCAAAATCTACACAGCCTGGCTTAGAAAAAGTCTCCTTTTATTGCAATTGACCTTGACAATGCAGAAAGATTGCCTTTCGTTCACTCGTCATGTCAGGTGTCCTGGTACTTCGGAGGCAAGGGGACTGCAGCCACCAACGTTTTTTACAACAATTTCTTTACTTTGGTTTTATTCTATTCAGAATGCCCTGTTTTTCTTCCGGTGAAATTCACTTAGTTAAAGTAATCCTTTTAATAGAATGGCTCCTTAAATAATTCTCAATAGAATTATTTTAAATAACAATAGACATCTTTATTAATTTAGTTTCAAAATTAAGTTTTAAATGGACAGGTCTAAACGTTTTTGAAGTAGTTGTGAAGAAGAAAGTAGGACAGAAAGGTAGTGAATTCAATGTTTTTATCAAAACCGAGTTATTATTACTTCAAGATTTCTGATTTTTAGATATCTTCTCTTACACCCCTCGCAGTTTTGAGAATGTTTTAAGTTTTTATCGTTCGTAAATTGTATATGACAGTGTTTCGAACTATTCATGGTAAATTTGTGGATTGCTTTATTTTTATTTTGTGTTTGCTTGGAGTGAAAGCGTGTTTGTAATGGCTCAGTCCCTGAGTACGATCTTTTACTCTGTACCAAGTTGTGTTTTGCATTGAAGGTTTCTGGAATAATGTAGTGTGAAGGTAATTGGGAATCCAGCGGTAGAAAATGACCCTAATGAGCGATTACAGTGTGGTTGCTTACGTTAATATATGTATATATAGAGAGATGTATATATTTTTACATATTTATGTATGTATGTATTTATGTATGTATTTGGTCGGGAAAACAAGGTTTGTTTTGTTGAATGATTTGGTACTGTATTCATGACTTGATGCTTACTGATTTTGAGAACAGTGGTATTGTAAACGTTGCATAACAGGGAACTGAATGTGCAGCGCATGTATTTTCCATTTAGATGTGCTTCTTGATATAATTTAACTATCACTTCAGTGACAACCCTTGTATTCATTTTGTATTTGAAGTGTTAGAAAATTTCCTAATTGAGCTAAGTGTTGTACCAAACTTGGTTAATCTACTTGACTATTTCTTGATAGTGAAAGGAATTGTATGTAAAATATATTAGACAACGAGAAAGGAAATACGAAATGGTTTAAATGCAAATATATGTGTACAGTGCGTGAGAACCTCATGAACCATATTTTTATTGAATGTCTATCACATACAGAGCATGCCCTATTATATAAATTAAGATATAGAGATGATTATGAATAGAGCAGAAAGTATGAGAAGCTCTAAAGAATAGGAGATGTTTTATGAATCTGTGTTGAATAAAGCAAAACACCATGATTATATTGAAAAACCAGAAATCCCACGCAAAAGGAAAGAACAACAAATTACATTATGCCACTATTGAACATGACCTATAACCAAGATTTTAACTTGTACTATCCATCAAAAGCTATTATCGAAAACGCCAGATATAATAAATATTTATTTATTTATTATTTATTTATTTTTTATTTATTATATATTTATTTATATATTTATTTAGTTATTTATTTATCAAATATTTATCCATGATGACCTATCAGTACTAAATACAGCTATCACGAAGTCCTGTTAAAATAAAAAGTACAAAAATAATAAAAATAAAATATTAAAATTGTCTTATTAATTAAAAGCTGCTGTGAACAACTAACTATAGAGTAACTACTACTCGTTTGAGAAAAAATCAAGGTTCATTCGAATTTGTGCTCAGATTAATAGATTCTCAGATTGGGAAAAAGTCGACTAAAGAAGAAAAAACATTGAATGTAGTGGCACTACAAAAGTTTTTATTTACATACAAAACAAAATATTATCTATATAAATATACTTCAGTAAAAAATTTAGTAGTTGGCTCCAAAAAGCGGACCTTTTAAATAAAACAGACGCTAAAAACTAACCACAGCTACCTTTGAAATTCATTACTTAGATTCTAAATAGTTGGCAGGATCTTTTTCTTGAATCCATTTATGATTCAAGAAAGCAATATAGAGCAATAGGTTGATTGAAACTGTCAATTGAAATAAGAATAATAATTTTCATTGCTTCAATGGAAATTTCTGCAGAACAGATTTAAAGTAATAAGCATAAAACTAAAAAAAATTGTGAGTGTGTGCCTAACAAGCACCAACCCTTGCTTTAATCGAAGATTAAGTAAGACTGAGTCACATTGCCTTTATTCAAGCTGTAAAATCTGTTTACTAAATAACTACTACGTTGTTTACGCGGAATTATTAGCCTTTTCTAGACTTGTTAATTTTTTACTGATTTTTATACATACATGATATGTATGTATAAAAATGTATGTAAGAGGCATTTTTTTCGCTCCATTTTACCGATAATAGGGTACTCTTCGGAACAGAGAAAAAAAAGTCAAATTATTTGATGAGACTGCAGGTGGAGGGCCTTCAAAATTATCTTGAACAACGATCACCCTTTTCATTCTAATAGACCTTCACCAAGAATCAGCTGAATATTCCACTTACACAAAAAGTCTTTTCGTGAATCTTTAGAGTTTGGCATAAAAAGGAAATACAGTGTCATTTACTTGCAAATGTACAGACTGTAAGAAATGGCAAATGTATTCATTTCGATAATCGGATCCAGCGAATTCGGCATTTTTTTTTATTAATCCTTTCGATTGGGACTTAAACATGCATTAAATGCCATAACAGTAAAATTTTAACTTCCCTCTCTAATTAACACAAGATTATGATGGATAAATCACAAGACAACGCTTAATGCTTTACATTGATATATTCTCTTCTCCTCCCTTTACATTATGGTCATTTTTACTGAGTTTTATTGAAGGAAAATCTAAATTTGTACATAGGCAATATTAGAAATATGCAGGTGCGTGGTGTGATCTAGCCGAGCCTCGGTCTGTTGCCGGCTATGGTGGTATAAAAACAAGTAATTTGTCAAAAGCAACAGCACTGCTGGCAAAAATGTAGCCTGAAAATTGTAGTAGCAGACATTGGAGACTAAAAAACGTATGGATTTATTGAAACCCAACGACAGTTTAACTGTTGTTGCGTCTCCAAATGGCCAGTGGCCCTTCCGCACAACCAAATAACAACCTTCAGTTCCAATTAACATGCTGTATGCGTTTTCCTGACAATGACTGCCATTTTCATCTCGCTGAGTGCATGCATCTCATCCTTTCCGTTAAGAAAATGTTTTGGTATCTAATATAGAGGATTGCTAAGGAAGACTGATATGTGGCATCCACCTAGCTTGAAATGGCGAGTTACAGAATACAAACTTCAAAACTATTGCTTCGGGTATATCGATTAGTTTTATTTGAATCTAGTTAGGTTTAAAAGCGACTCGAGGAATTAAAAATACAATAAGATGCGTGACAATAGTAAAGGCTGTCCCTCGACCTGTGCCTCAGGCTATGTCGTGAGCTGTGCGTGCAAAAAATCATGCTGCTGCCCTTTGTTCATGTGGGAAATAACGGACCTGAAGAATCAGAAAGGTGTCAAAAATGATATGCATGGAGTCATCTGGTGAGACCATTGTTTATTGTTCCCTGTTCTTCCCTGATCACAGCCATCACAGTGTGCACTTCTGATCCAATCCCCGAACTTTTCCCTGATTGATCATCTCACAAAACTTCACAGGGCTTTGTAAAATCACAGCTGGTGAAACAATGTTTTATGGGATTTTCCAATTGCCAAATCCCACAAAACAATGTTTCATATAGCCAGATGCGTATATTTCAATATCACTGGTTTGCAATGTCATACAGCACATCAATGTTTGAAACAAAATACCTCTCAATCAAGGTCACGACAGCCACAGGTCAGGTGGATCATAAACTAGAAATTACCTCTGATAATCCTTGTTGTCATGTGTCAACTAAAAGACAATATCACATGTCACATATGTTGTACCAACTGCCATAGTAAAGCAAAACTTTCTTTGAATTGTATAAATGGAGAAGTGAAATAACAATATTTGACCTCAGTCATGTAGAGGGGTATGCAGGGCAGTGCTTCCTTGGCCATATCTTGAGCATCAAACTATATCCTCTGAAATTGTGCACCATCTGTTTTTTCCCTCCACTCAGTAGATAGCTAGTGTTATAATTGCTCCCTATCCTTGAAGTATAAGGCTCAAGTGTGTGGCTTTTCGTCCAATCAGGGGCTTCTTTTGAACAAAAAAAATATACAAATTTTCCAGCTTACTACTCTAAAAATCATTAATAGTAGCACAAAAAAAGAACTGAAATTTTTGGTGTTTATTGGTATCACAAACTGAATAGTTGGGGGGTATTGTAGGATTTAACAATTTCTGCAGAACAAGGGTACAGACCAGACGACCTCTGTGGACGTAAAATAAAACACCATGTTTGGTTAACAAAGGTTCTTTGGATTAGCTGCTTAAAGCGACTGTCTACTTGACAGGAGACCCCTGGTTTGAATCCGGGCAGTGTCGTCCGTCCTTTTTGTATAGGATGCCTCTACATTTTTAGACATACTACCAGTAAAAGGACTATATTTTAATAAATTTGACAACATATTTAAATCAGTGCAGGGTTACAACATTTACCATACATTGTATTTGCCTGGCGGAGGTTTTTATTGTCTCAGTACTTTTCTAGTTCTACATATGTTACAGTAAAATGTGAAACTAGGAAATTCATGAAATTCCTAAGCAATTTAGTTTAGGGACATCATAAAATAAAATTTTCTTACTACTTCCAACTGGGTTAAATTGATTACTCTGATCTTCTTGACTCTTTGCTTCCAGTCTGCTACTGCATTCATCGATGCAAGGAGCTCGTATATTGGGCATACAGAATATTCAACAAACTGTACGAAAGCATCGAAAAGAATTTGGGCTTGCACTTGCCATTTAGAGTGGCACAGACGAATGACACTTGCCAGTTCGTCTTGCAATGCCACATTATGTTCAGTTCTATTTCAGCCAAGAAGTAGTTGTTTTACTGACTATTAACAATTTAATATTCCTTAATTGTTGTATCAAAATGAACTTCTTTCCTTACCAATTATTCTCCTTAGGTACTTTTTACGGTATGCTTTACCTTGTACCACAAAGGTTGTTAAGATAATCTGAGGTATGATCTGTAACCAGCAACTGATTATTTCATTGCTGTGTTATCTTTTACTCGCTTTCAGCCCTAATCATCTTTCATTCTTTATTTATTTATTCCAGTGGTTCCAGTTTATAAGCATTTTTTCGTGCTACAGATTTTCAAAGCCTGGTCCTCAACGGCACTCTCTCCTCGTCAAATTTTTTACTGACAAAATCTCACAAAAGTCACTTATTTCCAATAATTGTTGTCCTGTTTTTTTTAACTTTGTATTGCTTTTAATTTAACCCAAGGTATTGGTTTTTGAAAAAAATATTAAATGTAGAAGTCAAGATCATACATGCTTAACATCGGTTCCATCAGAGTTGTCTATTTTACTGAAGAGAACTTGAGACAAGAAATTCTGTAACCCTGTATGAAAATATTATATCTTATTATTAATCTTCTCTCTCTAGCAGACTGTTTTTACTTTCAGAGAAAAAAAGCTGTTTTTCTGATAAAAAGGTATCTGTCAAAAACCAAAATGTTGATCAATTTCCCTCTTCTTAAGCGTTTTCCTGCAGTAAGATATGTTTTACTTCAATATGGATAAAAATGTCTTGAAGTACAAAAGACCTACATTCTATGTGGACAAATACTATCCTGTTTTCGTCGTATGTACGGGTGTTGGGCATTTTTTCGCCCGTTTGTTGCTCGTCCCATTTGAGGCAAGTATTCAATTTTCGAAATGTTGTGGAAATTAATCTTTCTGCCCTTCTTTTTAGCAGCCTTATTAATGTCACAGTATGGATATGTCATTTATTTTAGTGCTGTAAGTGAATGTAATAATTCTCCTGCCACAAAGAAGTCCGCAAGCTTTTAAGCGTAACCTATAGGCCTAAATAATTTGTAAAATCTACATGTGTAAAATAACATTTCACTTTTTATCTCAGTGTATGACATTAGGCACCTTTGACAGCTACACCTTCTGTTTGAACATGCATACAATAGTAGCATTGATCTACAAAAGTGGTAACTGTGTGGCGAATCTTAATTGAGACCAGAGGGCTCAAAATTCATGTGGCAAAACAAGGGTTATGATGCGTTGAAAGATAATGAAGAGATCAGTAAAAGCAACAGCCATAGAATACCATTTAAACCCAAGTTAACGATTTAAGGTGTCTCCCACCACGTGTTGAAACATCGAATGAGGTAAAAGGTGGTGGAGCTACGTATGAAATCAGCCTGAAGGCATTGAAAATAAACAACAAAATTGATATGTGAAAAGACGATACCAAAATGACTGAAGTCCAAGTTGGGTCAGTGACATGTGGAACCGAATGTCAAAACACAAGAATAAAAATTGCCACCCTACTCAGTAAAAAGGGAATATGTATCCTGTTGTTAATCATGATGGTTAGCCAATGGGACAGAAGGGAAATAAAAACCTTTTAAGATGTTAAAGGAGGTTGCAGTGATACACTTGAAGTGCTCTTAATGCATACAGATGAGAGACAGGTTCATCTGTCTGGGTCGTCCCAGTAAAAAAAAGCAGAAGTAGATAAAAAGGAGACAGAAAAATCATGAGAAGGAAAGATAATGTCAAGAAATGAATGAAAAGCATTAGCCTGGTTTAAAAAAATAGACTAGATGAACATGTGCTATCGACGTCATGACAGGAGGAGGAAAAGGAGGAGAAGAAGAAAATTATGTTGACATCATTTCTGTTAAACACAGTTCGTATCAAGCTCTTTTGAGTTTATTGGTCATCATACTAAAGCACAAGACATCATTCCACTTGTTAAGGAAGTTAAGAAAGACAAATTTTTAACCTCATCTTTTGTCGTAAGGTCATTGAATTTCTTGACCTTGTTTACTATTATCATTATTCCACTTCCAATTGGGCATCTCTGATTCATTCTAAGTTATTTGCCCCAATTAACAAATAGTAAAAGATGGTTTCATTCCCTTTGACACTATGCTTTCCACCTTTGCTTCCGCAATGCGCTTCAGTTTACTGTGCTCAATAATACATTGATCTAACATCGCCCTGGATAGCACTCTTAAAAACGTTCATTGGTGGTATTTGGTACGGATTTGGGGGAACAACAGACAAAAACAAAGTATGGTACTTTTGGACATGAAATGATTGCTATTTACCAAGTAATTTCACACTTTCACTGTATACTAAAAGGATGGTCCTTTTCATTCACTAACGAAAAAAGGATGCATTATCGTTTTCTTTTGAATGTTTTCTTTCACCTGACAATTTACTTCGTGACCACATGTCTTAGTTCAAAATCTTCAAGCAGACTATGTTATGTAAATGGGAAAAAATTAAGTTGCAGGTTCTCTCTCACAAACTCCACATGAGGCTTTCATGTTTATACACTCATCACTTATCATTAATTATGTACAGCTGCCAAAACGGACAAAAAAGAATTTCCTAGTCTAAATATCCCATCCTTAACAGATTTTTTGGAGTGTTTATTAGTTCTTTCATTTGCTTAAACTGTATGGGATATTTCTACTGGTACTCCTCGATCGTATGTTCCACATAGTTTCAGCCAGCTTGTTTTTAAAAGAAGATTTATTTTCTCCTCTTGGTATCCGGGCACCCTAAAACCGAATTATTTTAAATAAGTATTGCTTGAAATAAACACAGGCAATCACACATTATCAGGATCTCGTAACCATGTCACGCAACTAATGCCTAATATAAAACTATTCCTGTCATGAATGTTTAGGCAAAACTCCAGTCAGGGGGTTTGTCTCACTCAGAATAGCAATTCCAGTCCTTGGTGTATGATGTGAATCCCCCCTCCCACCAACGACATCCCAAATTCTATAAATTTCATCTTCTCAATAATGAGAGTGGCAACTTACCCCCTTCAAATTTAGCTTCCCTTGGAGATATAGAAAGTTTTGGCAAGAAGCCAACAGTTTTTTTTAATTCATGCACCTTTACCTGTTTTTTCAATTTCCGAACCTAGAGAAGAAGTTCGAAGAGCTTTTTTCTCCACTTATCCGGAGTTTTTTACTGGGTGAATCTTGCTGAATATTATTTCGAATAAAATATGATAACCGTCTGAAATATTTCCAAGCTTATTACTAATGTACCATTCCCTCCCTCTCAAATCCTTTTGTCGATGAGATGGTGAGAACTTTATAGTAATTTAAGAGGAAATTTTAATGGATTTACAAGCTAGTAATCTATTTAAATAACAATAATATACCCTGTTTTTATAAGTAAAACATGGAGGTTGGTACATTGATCTCATTTGTGTCAGGGGTTCTTTGTTTCACGCGGCGTTTATTCGTCTCCAGACTAAATCAATTCAATTTGTTCTGTTAACTACCTGTTGTGTGTGTAATCATAAAGATTACAGCAATCTCACGTACAAACTTCAAAATTTTTCACCCAAAGGCGTTTTATGGCACACAGGTTTAAAGGTTCTTGACCCGTTTCTTCCGAGTAATTTCTCAACTTTTTTGCTGTACAATATGGTCACATTATCAAATAGGATAACACACACCTTTGAAAGAGTATCATCCTCTTTTGAAAACAAAATAATCCTAAATCTCACTGATCAACTTGTTCATAAAATGCTTGATGAATCATTGCCAAACAAATCTGACCAAGATCTTCAACTGTTATTTGTTTTGGAGAAAAAAACAATTCTTTGCCTGCCCCTATACCTTTGATGGCAGAAATGTTGCTTGGCTGCCATTACGTAATAATGTTTCCATATGGTATTTTAGACACATGCAAGTTCATTCTTTGATGTGATTGACGAGTCCAAAAGTCTATATAAATCAACGTATCCTTAGTACATTTAACAGCAAATGGCGTGAAAAATAGTCGTCAAGTGGTTTCATTATATACTTTATCTGTGTCGATCATAACATTACATGCATGGCAAGATGGCTGTTGACGTGCCAGAAATTCTCCACATTTGGCTGGTGGGGAATTGAAAATATCAGATTTTACCAAGATATCTTCAAGGGATTTTTTTATAACTGGAAAAACAGGAGGATTTGGAAAGACTATTTTTAGTTCACGGTAACCAGTTATCATCGTGTTGTACTTATGATAAAGAATACACCCAAAGTCTCTAAATTTATAATGCCAGGTAATAAAAACACAAGGGACACGAGCCTCCTTTGTTACGGAGCTCATGTGGTCTTTGGTTAACAATAGGTTCTTTCGATTCAAAGAAGCTACTGGTTGAGATAATATTGGCAAGGCTAATTTGTTTTATCCTTTTCCTTCAAAATAGGATATTTTTTGCATACAGTGGGTAACCATAAAGATAGGTGTATATTGGTCGTGTAGGTGTAGATTAGGAACGTTGATTGGACCCAACGAGAGCAGGATATTTCTTATAGATATGTTAATAGGTAATCGTTAGTTTCGTGTGAAGGGCAGTCACAAACTTGTTATTTCCCCATCTGATTGCTATGTCATGAAATATAATTTGTTTATATGAATTGCATGAGTTTAAAAATATAGAGAGACAGCTGGTGCTAATGCCAACGAAAAAAGCATCATCAACAAAACGAAGCCATAATAAGGCCGCGTTCCATGAAGGGTTTCGTATTCCTAAAGTGAATTCTGTTCAAAGGAATCCATGAAACTATAAAACCTGTCAGAGACTGAGTTGCCTTAGCTGTGTCTTTTTTTGATGAAAACATCTATGACTCAATTTCATAGAATTGCATGAAGTGTAAGGTAGAAAAAGTTAACAAAAACTTTCTTGAAATGGTTGAAGCTTCGTAGGTTTTATAACTGTAAAGAAAACATCGACACTTTCATTGTGGTCAATATTTCGCTAAAGAGAGACAACATTTATAGAGGCAAAGATAGGAACTGAGAGATTAACTTCAGAATTTATCGCATTTATTCAATTAAGAAAATGAGTTGTTTCACGCCCGTAGGAATTAGTTCTTTTAGTACGGTCAAAGAAAACGGTTCTTACATTCAGAAAAACGGACGATGCAACTGCGCCAACCATTGAAGGCAGGATAGAGGGCTTTATGAATTTTGAGAAGTCCATAAAAACAAGGACTGCATTAACCTTCTTTCATTTTGGTATGTTCCTGGTCGACTTTGCTAAAAGTATTTTGTCAGTCCACTGCTTTCCTGTAATTACTGCTGGGGTCTAACCTCAGTTCTTCATAGGTTGATTTACCTATCAACATTCCTCAACAGGTAGAATTTGAGCGAGTATTTTGCTCAGTATCATTACAGTATTCATGTAGTTCGAGTCTACGAACGAAATTATAAAAGTCGTCAATTAGTGCTTCTTTATTAAAATCTTGCCTTGAATATGAAGCAGGACAATCAATTTTAAGAACTATTTTCTCTGAACTGAGAACATTACGAAAATCCCTTTGGGGGATTTAATAGTGAAGAATATAAATAGGGGTATTACGATGGAAACTGTTCTCATTAACTTCCCTCGTTCGTCTCATTTCATTTTGTTTCATTTCGTGTGACTCGTTTTTCTTAACGTCTTCATCTTCGTGCTGTCGTAGTCCCTTGTTATGATAAATTATATCTCTTTATGATTTTATTCCTTTTCTTCGGACTGCAAGGTTATGGAACACTGTGGAATCTGAATGCTTTCCTATATCATGTAATTTGGATCCTTTAAAGTCTAAGACTAACTCTAGTGCCATTGGACTTCGGTAAAGAACCATGCCTTGTATGGTTCTTTATCGAAGTCCCTCAACACAAAAAAGCAGCATCAATTTACCCTTTTCAAAATAAAGTAAGGATTATGATTTGAATATCAATTGGAAATGGATACAAAGTCTTCTATTCCAATTTTTGCAGGAGTTAGAATTTTTGAGAGGTTCTGAAGTTGGAAAGGAGGGAGGAATCGAAAACACACTTGGTAAGGGCATTACAGAAGACGGATTCTAGCCTTCTTCCTTGTTCTGTAACGGCATTCTTTCTTTGAAGTAATGACGTGATCAAGAAAAGAAAAGGTGCTGTTTATTGATAAAATGTTTCTAAACGTTTTTGAAATCTATGTTAACCTGTTGATGCCCAATAGTTCTCAAATTTGACAGAATGGATGACCTCTGACATTAATAAAATTGCTTAATACTATTATGTTGGAAGTCTGGGTCTGAAGTGTGGCTCTGTTTCTTGACAATGCATAGCGTAATTAGAATTTTCAGGGCTAAATAACCTTAATTTTTAAATAAACCCGTAGTATCAAAAGCTGAAGAAAGAAAAGGTGGCATCTGATATTATTTATGACGATGACATTTCAAAAAAACCAATAACTTATTTTCAGACAAAGTAAATATATTTGTTTTCAAATGAGGGCATAGTAAGCCGCAAGCCCTACTGACTCCAGATCATGTTTATAAAAGGACATATAAAAGGTCTTTATTTTCATTCATACCTGTCAACTTTCATAGAGATTACGATGCACTTTTAATTGTTTCTTTCTTTCCCTTTTCTTTCCTGTTGCTTATTAATTGAAGCATCTTCAGAAAAGTGCAATGGAATGCCAAATAACATACATTTAGAAACAAAAGAATATAGAATTTTTTTCAAATCATCCCCAAAGAAGAGCATTTGAATAACAAGTGACAAAGTTTTTTGCCACATACATGGATAAAAAAGGCAAAGATTTTGACTTTGATGGGAAAGAGGTGAGAGTTTATCAAGGAGAAATACGCATTTGGGGTGAAGTCAAAACTTTCCAACAAAAGAAATTTAGTGGATTATTTTAGTTTATTTTTTCATAAGCTGCTTTTCTACCTGGCTTTAGAACAAAATGCTTTGCAAGTTCTCTTTCTCGTTCATATTTAAAAACCTCATGTTTTACTGTTGAGCATTTTGTAGAAGTCGATAGCTTTTGTTAGTGCGATATTGAAATTCCCCATTGTTTGAGTATCTTAAATAAGTCACGACCAAAAAACTAGTAACCTTTTATCAAAATTTTACCCATGTGTATAATAAAAAAAATAGCTGCCTTCCAAAAGATAAAACATGAATTTATCAACAAGAACTTATCCCAGACACTGAAAGCGAGGCTATTACAATGTTGTTTAGAACCCGTATTATTGTACGCATGTGAGACATGGACGTTAACAAATAAAATGAAGAAGCAACTTGAGGGAACAGAAATGTGGTTACTTCGAAGAATGCTGAAAATACCATGGACGAAAAGGAAGACGAATGAGGAGATTCTGGTAATACCAGAGACTACACACTCATTGCTAAAAAAGGTGAGGAGACGTCAGGCAAAATTTATGGGACATGTAATGAGAAGAAATGGCCTGGAGAACTTGGCAACAACAGGAAAAAATAGAGGGCAAAAGAGCTCTTGGAAGACGAAGGCAGATTAAAATCCTGGATGATACTTCAAAGTGGTTTGGAGAAGAGAGAAACACGTAGACAATAAGGACCTTGTATGAGAGAGTAAAGTGGGAGACCCTGATTGTCAACGCAGGATTGCATGGCACAAGATGATGATGTTGAATACTATATAATTTTCAAATAAATTTAACCTTTTTGTGATATTGTGCAGCAAACGTTTGACCAAATTATTTGAGTTTTGGTCCCATGTGAGGGTAATTAAAAGTCTGGAAATAGCCAACTTCAAGAGCTCCCCTTCATGACCTCTTGGAACCTCCAGTTATCAAAGATCATACAAGGCACGATGCTTAAAAACTACGTGGCACATGCTTTCAAAGACCTTCTATAGCATATTTGTCCCCAAACTATTGAAAAGGCGACTACATCCTTGTTCTCGTCTTTAGCAACTCAAGACTGGAAGAAAAATTGATGGTTACTTTGAATTTAGTAACGGTTTTACCGCAGCAGTACCTTATACAAGTCCTTTAGATTGGAATGAAATAATCTCCTATCTGTATCGATCAGAAAGGTCCCTAATTTAGAAACAGTGGTCATTGAAAGTTTATCTGCTGATGACGATGAGAGAAAATTTCAACAAAATTCACTTGTTTCAGTAAATATGCGTCACCTGAAAAGTGCAGGGAATGAAATTGGAAGCAGGGGGGGAAAAATTCAAAACCGTCTTCAGCTTAACCTAGTCGGCTTTCTTTCAGTTTGTCAGTAAATGGACAAAATAGAGGAAAAATTGTATATTCTATATCTAATTCAAAACGTTGCATTTTGGTTAGTTGGAGAAAATACAGGATTGTTATTGAAAGTTATAATTGTATCCCCTTACTTTGACGGTAAGCAGGTGTCTGTAAAAAAGGAGTCTTCATTTACTTCCACATTATGCCTGAGTGGGTTTATGAAGAATACTGAGTATAGAGATGAGTATTAAATCATAATTTATTGAAAAAATATCAAACCGAACGCTTTTTCTGAATGCCAGTGGTGTCAGCTATACCGAGGCTTTATTGTTCTCAATCATGTTCATGTAAGTATTGGAAACGATGAAAAACCTTCGTTGTGACCGTTAGAAACGCTACAAATAGTCTCTTAGCAAAATGAAAAATATCCTGGTGGTAAAGTTAAACTACAAACTCGTATTTGTTGTTCATAAACCTGACAACCCAACAGTGCAAAAGCACCAAAACATAAAATTTTATCAGCAAGAACAGTTTTAGATCTTCAGTAAAATCTCTCTTCTGTAACAAATCTTATTAATTATCATACAAACAATATTTTAGTTATCGCTTTTTTGTCTAATCCTACCAAGGTATTTCCTTAGTACCTAAGCCCCTTTATTTGCTTACTAATACTCCAACTTCGTACGATCATCTGATGTACTTACAGTCTCAATAGGCATCGTCGTTCACAACAGCAAGCTTTAATTCTTTGGGGCTCAAATATTTGCTGTTCAACAAGTCGGCTTCTTTTATTATTCTTCAGTATTTCCATTTCCTTAATACTAAATTGAAGCCCTAGCGTTAAAACCAGAGACATTTTTCCTCCTTTCGTTTTTTATGAGTTTTTAACGAAATGGCCAAGTTTTTTAACAAAACATGTTGTTCTCAAAAGCACCCCTGCCTGTTTCCGAGGGAGTGACGAATGGTGTCTCAACATTTCATGCAATAGCCTACTTCACACAATATATATATTATATATGTATATATAATGTAATTCAAATAACATTTCACTCTCCCCACACTCTCTCTCTCTCTCTCTCTCTCTCTCTCTCTCTCTCTCTTTCTCTTTCTCTCTTATAATGTGCCCAAAAGAGACCGAAGAAAGAATCCGACAGGGAAACTAGTAAAGCATAAAAACAAAAGGAAAATAAACAAATTTTTTATCACTTTGTCCATCTATTTATCTGCATATTTATACGGATACATAATACATATAACCTTTATATATAAAATATTAAATGATATTTATACTATTGAATATGAAATGTGATTAAAAATCAAAAGCATATTTTTTGCCTTGAATAGAATTACAAGTTTTAAAACCATCTTGTAAATCACTTTATGGTACGTGAATTTCTTAAGTAAATAATATATATATATCCGTTCATCTGACTTTTAATGTCCGAGTTTGAATCTTTCTGACTCCACCAAAACCACTATATTAATTATTTTTTGGTTGAGAAAGAATTTACTTTGACTTGGAATTTTATCTGTATCATTTTATGGATATTTGAAACAGGAAATTGTTGACAACCACAATAAATGAATCATGATAGAGAATTTATGGATGAGGATTAACTTCTTGTCCACCAAAAATGCTTATCAACAATAAAATACCCCCAATTCCCCCCCCCATATTTTCTCTTTTCCTAAATACCTGGATGGATACTTTTAATATAGGTACAGTGTTACATAACTATTACATAAACTAATCAAAAAGCATTAAAGTTTAAACATGGCAGTAATTGGCATTTTAAGCTCTTCTGAATGTTTTTATGAAATTTGCAGAAGCAAATCAATGTTGCGGACAAAACAAGTAGTCGACCCAATTACCCAAAGCAAAAAATCCTAGTTGTGATTCCGTGGCTTTATAACTATAAGATTACATATATTCTTCCATTCCATGCCAACGATGCCAATAATTGATTAATGTAAATGCAAAGGTATGGGTCTTCGTCTGGTGAGGCAGACTTCCACGAAAAGGATTTTTTCCCATCAATTTGATTTACAAAAAATTTTTTATTTTTGTTTACTTGCTATTTTTGTATAGTTGGTTGAACTAAGAAAGATAACAAAAAGTACATAGCTACTTGAACAATGCAAGGGAAGATAAGAAATATGACTCTAATAGTTTCAACCATTAAATGATTAGTATTACCCCTGTTATTGCTGTTATTAGTAAGATTTAGTTACCTCTATTTAAATTTTTATCAATAATGGAAGTAGAAATATCTCTATTATAGTTATTACAGTTTTACAATTTGAAAATAGTGACTGATTAAAATTGATAACAGTCTTTAAAAAGTGTCATACTTCACTCAAGATTGTCCGGAAAAAAACAGGGAAAATGTGTACTTCTTTTCAGACGTTTTATATGAAAGATAACACTTAACCAAAGTTCCATTTTACAAACAAGAGTCCCTTTGAGATTAGAAGTACGGAGACGCCATATTCTTGAGACTGAAGGACGGAATAACACAGCATGTGTCAAGTCCCCAGTTTTGACATCTTCTGAAATACTTAGGCAAGCAAAGCACATCAAACGTCACAACGAAGAATGACAGTTACAGGTAGAATAAATAAAATAAAATAAATAAAATCCAGGATATTGTGGCACTGTTGTGGCCCGTTTAGCAAACGGTCCAACTGGAGTGAAATGATGGAACATCAAGGAGAAGCCAATATTCACATGAACTCGAGATTTTAATGTGATTTTGACCTGGAATTTGCAACATGGGAATCATGTTACAATCTCTAGTTCACCCGAATTTTGGCTTCTCCTTAATATTTCCATCATTTTAAGCTAGATGGGCTGGGTAGCCTTGTCAGGATGTTGCGATTTATCTACGCTGGATGGCATGATCGCTAAACGAACAGGAACAGCATTTTAATATGGAACGACTTTAAGGTACTGAGAAGGCAAGATCCATTATTTGTATATTTAAAGAAAGCGATTATTTCATTTCCAGTCCAGGAATGATGACACAAAAATGTATTTGTTTCCCTGCTCTATTCATAAATGAAAACGTATCCTGGAACAATGTTAGTTTCGATACCAATTAATCAATAACGTTATAAGGACAGTTAAAAGATCAACCCGAAAATCTGTACAGTTATTGCTAATAAGCTGTAGTCTCCACATGGTACACGTCTTTTTTTCGTTCTTGTTCCTTTTCCCCATTCACTTTGATCAGACAGCAACTACATATATTCTCCTTCCTATTCATCGGATAGGCCAAGCAGTGAAAATATTCAGTCGTTCAGTGACATCATAAAATAGATGTGCTACTAATATCCAAAACTCTAGTCTGCATTTGCTTGCTTGTATGTTCATATCAATTAGAATTGTATTCCATTCTTTCTGCTATCTTTGTCTAGTTTATTTCATTTACCAGACCAGATGCTTGTGAACTTATTGATGTGAGAATATGCAACACATCTGGCTGTTGTATCTTCTCTAATGTAGGATGAATTGTACGACATCATATTCAAAGCACGCAAAGCCGGAATATTTTGGAATTCAATGACAATAATGACTGAGCAAATCTAAAGCCAGTGGTCCACGGCGCATTGACCGTGGTGTATTTTTTGTAAACATATGTTACTTGGTGCACACCATGGCTTTAAAATGTATCCTATATTAGACGTTCTATGTACAGTAAAAGTGTGTGGTACCAATTAACAATCGAAATTCATACCTTAAAAATGATTTCCCGAACTTTGACTTATTTGACTTAAGCCTGTTCACTCCGGCATGGAGCATGGGCCGCTAACAATCTCACTCCATCTGCGTCTGTCTTGGGCTGCGGTCATGATGATGTGCCAACTATGTCCGCTGTCTTTCATCTCCTGTTCTAGACTTCTACGCAAGGTGGCTCTAGGTCTTTCTCTTTTCCGTCTGCCTTGAGGGTTCCATCGCAAGGCTTGCCGAGTAATGTTGCCTTCGGCTTTCCTGAGGGTATGCCCGATCCATGTCCATTTCCTTATCCTTATCTGTACTGGTGGAGGAAGCTGACTTGTTTGTTCCCAAAGGTCTTGATTGCTAATACGGTTTGGCCACCTAATTTTCACGATCTGTCGGAGACATCTGTTGATGAATGACTAGATTTGTTTGTCTCTCACCTTTNAGGGTATGCCCGAGCCAGGTCCATTTCCTTATCCTTATCTGTACTTGTGGAGGAAGCTGACTTGTTTGTTCCCAAAGGTCTTGATTGCTAATACGGTTTGGCCACCTAATTTTCACGATCTGTCGGAGACATCTGTTGATGAATGACTAGATTTGTTTGTCTCTCACCTTTGTAGTGCGCCAAGTTTCAGCTCCATACATCAGTACAGATTTCACATTTGAGTTGAAGATCCTGATCTTTATTTTAGTAGCTATCACTCTTAACCGCCACACTTTGTTGAGGAGGCTGAACGCTGTCCTTGCTTCGGCTATTCTTGTCTTGATGTCTTGTTGGGCCCCACCGGTCTCATCTACTATGCTTCCCAGATAAGAAAATGACGTAACCTGTTCTATATCCCTGCTTGTTAACCTAATCCTGTCATCCTTCTTTGCATTTATTCTCATAACCTTTGTCTTGTCCTAGTTTATTCGCAGTCCAACTTTGGATGCATTGGCTTCCAAGGTTGAAGTCTTGTCTTGCATCTGTTGATTTGTGTGTGTAATAGTAGAGCAATATCATCCGCGAAATCTAGGTCGTCTAGCTGACGCCAAAGGGTCCACTGAATCCCATTACTTTTGTCCTTTGTTGACTCCTTCATTATCCAGTCAATTGCCAAAAGAAAGAGGAAAGGGGAGAGGATACATCCCTGTCTAACTCCAGTCTTGTTGCTGAAGTTCAACATGTCATACCCTCGTAGGTGTTCCTTATGATAGCTATGTATTTCTGTGGAATCCCATAATGCGCCATCAACCCCCATAGTGCCAGTCTGCCTAAATTATCAAAATCTTTTTCGAAGTCTATAAAGTTCACATACAGTGAGCTGTTCCACTCAAGAGACTGCTCTATGAGTATCCTAAGAGTGGCGATCAAGTCAGTGCAAGACCTTTCATCCTTGTAACCTGCCTGCTCATCTCTGAGCCAATTCTCAAAAGCCTTTTTCATTCTGTTTAGTAGAACTCTGTTGAAGACCTTCCCTGGAACAGATAGCAACATTATTCCTCTGTAATTCTTACACTGACGCAGGTTTCCCTTCTTTGGTAACTTCACTATATACCCTTCTTTCCAATCTTGTGGTACTTCTTATTCTTCCCACATGTCTTCAAACAGCGGCTGCAGCATGTCTGCTGAAGTGTCAACATCTGCCTTCAGTGCTTCAGCTGGGATCCCATCTGGTCCTGCTGATTTGCCATTTTTGAGTGACATGATGGCCTTTTTTATTTCCTCCCTGGTGGGGCTGTGTAGTGGCATTTGCAACATTTNGCACGTGCGGCTGCTCCTTTAATTTCTCTATGTTAAATTTCACCCTTGTGAATGAATTAGTGCGCCTTTTAAGCTTCAGTTGTAGCTTTCCTTCCAACAGGTGATGATCTGAAGCTGCATCTGCTCCTCTCTTACTGCGAACGTCAAGGAAAGATCTTCTGAATTTTTTGCTTACACATATGTGGTCAATCTGGTTTTCAGTATTTCCGTCCGGTGACACCCATGTTATCTTGTGGACATCCTTGTGAGGGAAGACTGATCCATCGATGACTAGGTTGTTTTCAGTGCAGAAGTCTGCACACATCTGGCCGTTCTCATTCATGGTACCCATTACATGTCTTCCCCATGAATGCTGTGTAGCCGTGGTTGTCCTGTCCAATCTTTGCATTGAAATCCCCCTTAAGGATAACCATCTCTCTCTCATGGACACCATTTACCACTGTCTAAAGCCTGTCATAAAATTCCTCCTTGACGTCTACATCTGGATCATTTGTTGGGGCATAGCACATTATGGTTTTAAGTGTGATTCTCTTGTTTGATGTCCTGAATTTAGCAGCTAGCATCCTTGAGTTGATTGGTTCCCATCCTATAAGGGCTTGTGCTGCTTCTCTTGACAACATGATTCCGACTCCTTCTCTGTGTGGGGCATTTTCTTCTTCATGACCTGCATAGAGCAAGGTCTCCCCTGTGCTCAGTCTGGTTTCCCCAGAATTTCTCCACCTGGTCTCACATAGATCTAGCACTTGCAATTTATAGCTCCTCATCTCCTTTGCTACATTCCCGCTCTTTCCTCCTTCGTACATAGTTCGCACCTTCAATGTTCCGAATCTGATTGGCCTCCTTATCGAAAGGAGATTCCATCTTCTAGCTTCCCTAAGGCTTTCACTAGCTGACATCATATTTCCTCTTGGAGAAGCTCCTCGACGACGGTTGCCGGTAGTGTTGTTGATTGTTTGCGTTTCTGTACTCCGTTTTATCCACTGATGGGGGATTAGCCCACCAGCTTCACCAGAGCCCTATTAGCCAGCGTAATCTGTTTCCACCTCCCACGACGGGGACGTAGGGTTGGACTTTGGGAGGCTTTCCCGAACTTTAAGCTAACTAATTTGTAGTGTTTTGGGCTTCNCCTTGAGTTGATTGGTTCCCATCCTATAAGGGCTTGTGCTGCTTCTCTTGACAACATGATTCCGACTCCTTCTCTGTGTGGGGCATTTTCTTCTTCATGACCTGCATAGAGCAAGGTCTCCCCTGTGCTCAGTCTGGTTTCCCCAGAATTTCTCCACCTGGTCTCACATAGATCTAGCACTTGCAATTTATAGCTCCTCATCTCCTTTGCTACATTCCCGCTCTTTCCTCCTTCGTACATAGTTCGCACCTTCAATGTTCCGAATCTGATTGGCCTTTTTGACTTAAAGTTTGACTTAAAGAGTAAGTCACCGCCAACCCCACTTCCCTCGCAAACACAACCACACACATGTTCACACATATACTTTCATACGTTCAATGATAATTTTTTTTTTCATCATACCTTAACGAAATACTCCCCTTCTCAGAAAGTGGAATAAACGAGCTCTTGAAATTTAGATGCTGAACGCTAAAGCTGCTTATCTGTCTGGAGCACGAAAAATCTCTAAAGGAAAGCTTGTTAAATTCCAAAAAATAGGCTCCATAGGATGCACACTCCTCGCCACCAAATCTGGACCTTCATTTTTAACTTGCACACAAAATCGATGGAAAGGATAGGCTTAAACACAATCATCCCCTTAACTTCAATTTGTGGACATTCATTACTACTCACTAAAGAACTCGTCGGCTTTAGTGCTAACATTTCCCTTCGTAGTTTATCATTTATTAGCAAAAGCACTGTGTAATATTTGGTATTAGTTTTTCAGTAGAGGAATCAAGTCTAGCTTATTCTTTGATTGTTGTATCCTACATTATTATAACCGAATTACATCTAAAAATGGAATCTAAAATTAAAAGCTTTGATGGGAAAAGAAATGTTAAAGTCTTCCTCAATAAGTTCAGTGACATTTAGCATTGAAGGGCCACACAGAAGAAAAGGCCGCTCAGAATTTGGGGAGCCGCCTCGACGCTTGGGTCTTCGATGTTATTCTGTGGTTGTCTGACAGAGAGATAAGAAGCCTTTTGACACGATCAAAACAGATTAAAGGAATTGGAACGAGGTCATGTAAACAGAGAAGAAGCAATTATCCAGCCAGAATCACGTACCCAAAGTGACGATGAATCAATTCAAACCTTCGCCTATCACTTCCAAGAACTAGTGAAAGTGGCTTACCCACAATTTAAGGAGGAAATACTTGATACAATCACCAAGCTTTATTACATGTCAAATACACACAAGGATGCAAGTTGCTTTAAAGTCCTTAACAAATTTCGATTCGGCAGATGTAAACACTTTCGCAACTGAAACTACGAATTTAGCCACAGCTGAATTTGAACCATTTGTGTCAAAAAATATCAATGCCGATCAATTGTTGAACCTTATCATGACAATTTAGTTTAGTTAATATCCTCGGTGAAAAGGTCATAGAAAAAATGAAAGACCTCTCGCTGTGCCATTCTGCAAAAACGCAAAACCCACCAAAGGTCAACTTTCATTAACAGAACCCCAGAAGACCAAATAATAATTGCCATTCTAGTTGGGTACGGAACAATCACAGCAGGTATCAGCAAAAACCCCGCTCAGGGGGGTAACCTAAACCTATAGCACTGTTGTAAAAAAATTCCCTTTCAAGATCTCGTAAACCTTGTGGAAACAAGGGACACGACGTCTGAGATCAATCCTGCCCGAAGTAATATTCTATTCGACCAAACACAAAAATAGATCAGGTACAGCTATTTTAAACATAAAATTCAATAACATTTCTAGTAATATACTGATGGACAGAGAAGCAAGCTGCTCCACAATTGACATTGGAACTTTGTTGAGGATAAAACACTCGTATTCAACCGGTGGCCAACTCCCTTGTCGATACTTCGTGTAATTATATGAATATGTGAGGTGATGTTGATATCTTTATCGAAGTAAAAGATTTTACTTAAGAAAACAGCTTGAAAGTTTTGAACGTGAACTCACAAAGAGAAAGAATTTTGGGTAGGGACTTTCTGTCAAAATTTTCAGCCGTCGAAATTTCTGGGTATACGCGATCGAAAGCCTATATATTTACTATCAGATCAGGGGTCTAATACGTTGACGACCAAGCTATGCGCAACCTCCTTTCTCGCCTTAAAACAGCCAAGAAAAATGGATTTGCCGAACGACGCATTTGCATCATTAAGGGCATGTTAAACACTGTCATCCTCTATCGAGACCCTCTCCAAACGAACTGGTGACAACTATTAGTCTGGTATACGCCTTGAATACCTGCTTGAGTAAGGCAACCAATTGCATACCGTGCAACACCGTTTTTGGCCTTTCACTTTACTCAAAGGTGTCTTCCATTGCGATCGTGATTCATTAAAGGCTAACCAATTGTTAATGCAAAAACATTACGATCGGAATACCCGATTCATCAATTATTCACCAGGGAAGAGAGTTCTGTTGAAAGAAAAACACTGCAAAAACAGCGGAAGCCTAAAGTTGGGACCATGTTGAGATGGCCCTTGAACAGTTACTTTGCGCCTACCAAACCAAGTGAACGACCAACCTTTTGAAGGGGACTCAGCAACTACAAACAAAACCTCCAAACCAACATCAGGTAAATGATTATCATCGATATTCTGATCAGTTTGTCAGAAGAATACATGTAGAGCGAAAGCAATTACAGGGCAGGCGAAATTCCCAGTTCAGATTCTGATAATGAAGACCCGGAGGAAATAGTTGTACGCCGATGAGCAATTGACAAGCTAGACAATTACCTAGATTCGTTTCTTGGGACAACGTTTTCTTTAACCTAATTACTCTTAAATTACTCTTAGTAATGATTACTATCGTTGTTTTGTTAGAGGGGGAATGTAGTAGTTCTAAAGTTACCTCGGCGCTCAGTTTATCATTTATTAGTAACAGTATTGTGTAATCTGTTATTCGGTTATAGTTGTCAAGAAGAAAACACAAGTCAAGCCCATTCTTTGATTGTTGTATCTTTCACAACAAGCTGATTTCTCTCCTTCAATGTCACTGGTCCGAATCCACATCAAAAACAACATAAAATTTTGAAAAATCAGCTTGTTTTTAGGATTCAGTACTTTAAAGAAAAGTTACTGAAACTTAATTGAGTGCTTATTTCAACAGTTTTCAAAGTTTTATCCAAATCAAATTGATAACATCTCAAAATAATTCACATAAATTATTCACTTTCGTTCGATGTACGTTTAGCTACAATATGATCTACAGTTTTGACAAACAGTAAATTTAATTACTATCGAATAGCATCTTTTCCCATTCTTCAGGGTGTCGCACCAACTATACCTTAAATTGTCCCGATACAATAAACATGTATCTTGATATAAAACAATCAGTCTTTACCTCATATTTGGAATATTATTTTCTTGTTTGTTGCCAGTGGTCCCATTTCTTTAGTCTATGTTGAACATTTTCCTCATACTATTTCTATATTACAGACTGTGTTCTTCTTGTTGTCGTTTGTTAAAAAGAAATTCTCCCTTCTTCTAGCTTTATCCCACTTTCAGTGTGAGGTCATTGTGTAAGTCAATCTCCTCCTGGATGCTCGACCCCGGGTGTCATTTTCTTCTGCCCCAACTCCCTTCATGTCTTTCCGGATGCATTCCATTCATCTTAGCTTAGGACGTCCTATTCCTCTCCTACGAGGTGGTGCCATCTCCATTATTCTCCAGCAGACATAGTTCTCTTTCTGCCTTTTAACATGGCCAAACCATCTCAATCTTGCTCCTGCATCTCTCTGCGATGTTCTCAACACCCATCCTCTCTCTAACATCATTCCTTACGTGATCTTGTGATGTATATCCACATGCCTATCTGAACATTTTCATCTCTGCCATTTTCAGTCTCTTGGTGTCCCGGACACTGAGTGACAGAGTTTTCAATCCATATAGCATTGCTGGTTGCAGTACCATCTTATATATTTTACCCTTCACCTTCTTTTGTCATAAAGGATGCCAGTCGTCTTTTTCCAGTTGTTCCAGCCACACACGGGTAACCTCCGCACTCAGTCCACCATCGCTCTGTAAGGTACTTCCGAAGTACTTAAATTCCATTACCTGTGATATTTGTGGCGATTACATCTCGATATTTCCCGATGTTGTGCCATGCAATCACATGTACGCGGTCTTTGATCGTGATACCTTTCCTCTCCTCTTCAGAGCTGCTCTTCACTGTTCCAAGTCTTCTGCTATCTCACTCTTTTCCGTTGCACAGAGTACAACATCATCTGCAAACATCTCTCTTGTAGTTTTGCTCTTCCCGCAAACGCATATTGGTTCTTGGTTTTTGTGTCTGTCAATTTCCACCATTTTATCCTTAATACTCTTGTTGCTGACCTTCTTGGCTTGTTCTTGATTGCTAGTGCGCATACTAATGGTCTGCATTGCCTGGTCACGCTCTCACTCAAAATTACTTTACAATGTGATGTTTCCTTTGCCACTGTTACGGAACAAGATATAGTCAGTCTGAGATTCCCTGGCTCCACTCTTGTATGTTATCCTGCGTTTCTCACCCTTCTCATAGAACGTTTTGACGATTTGGAAGCTGTGACTGACTGCAAAGTCCACAAATTTGTCTCGTGCTTCATTCTTCGTCCCAACTCCATATTTCCATATGGTCTCTTCCTTTCCGCTGTTGTTATTTCCGCAATGGCTATTGAAATCTCCTCCGGGTAAAAGTTTCTCACCGCCTGGTATCTCTTCCAGTTCCTCATCCAGTTTTTTCCTGAACGTCTCCTGTTCTTCTGTGCTACATCCCGACTCATGTGTATACACGCTCATGATGTTTACAATCTCAATATCTAAGTCCACCCTCATTCAGATGATCCAGTCTGATCTCCCGTTAACACTCAGGATTCTTTTCTTCATTTCATTGTCCAGTGTGATCACCACGCCGTTTTATTTTTCATCTACATCGATGTAGAACGACTTGAATCCGTTTCCAATTTCTCTAGCCTTGCCACCCTTCCATTTCGTCTCCTGGACACACAAAATGCTGACTTTTCGTCTTTTAATCAAGCCTACTACAGTATTTTCAGTCCTCTACCTGTCATTCTCCCAACTTTCAGTGTGGTTATTCGGATGGGCCTCGTTTTTTCCTTCTCCATTCTCTGTCTTTTTCTCTGACCTATCTTTTTTAGCCGTATCCGCTGGTAATAGTTTAGCCGTCGTACATTTCTCACAAGTACGGCAATGTTCTTGCAAGTCGCTTGAGGGGAACGCCCAAGCCAGTCCTGCAAAATGATTTTCTGTTTTAAGAATAGTTTGGGGGCAAGGTTCTACGCCGAATGCCCTTCCTCCTGCAACCCTCCTCCTTTATCCAGGCTTGGGATTGGCTCGTGGAACAACTTGATAATCACAAAAAGCGAAGATCAACTTGAGCACTAGGCGGAGAGTTGATATTTAACCCATGTCTGGGTCTGAGGTTGATGAGTGCCAGGGCGTGTTCACACGCCCGTGCGCCAAGCGGACTGCACCTCTTGAGCCCCCTGTTGCTCTGAGTCCACCCTGGCTCAGTTTAACTTCCTCACAGAAGTCAGTAACATGGTGCGTCGCGAGAATGTGCAGATTTGGCTTGCAATGGTATGGGAAAACTCTGCGATTTGTGGCTTACTTTTAAAGAAATTGATTGGTACCTACAGAGACAGATTGTACCTTCCATATTTAATTTCTGGGACCAGATTTTTACTACCATCCTTAGCAATACTACTCAAATACCAATTATTATCACATCAGAATTATTTTTAGTAGGCCTTCTACTTTCCATTTTCCCTTGCAAAAATGAAATTTCGTGTTTGTATTCCGCCTTCGCAAACCTTCATTATTCAAAAAAAAAGTCAAAAAAGACATAAGTGTGACTGACTCAATCACAAAAAATAAGGTAACGACAAAATAAAGTATTTATCGTTATCTTTCTTTTTAAATCTTTTAAGCCAATAAAACAGTCCAACATATTTTATGTGGAATTGAATTTCCTCAACAGATAAAATAGCTACCCAGATTAAAGATATTGAACTACAGGCAAGACACATTTTTGGTAAGACCAATTTCTTCTGCTTTTCTTTTAAGATTTGATAAGGAATTTCATTTTATTTGGTGCTTCGTACAAATCAACTGACATTAATTGTGTCCCTTTTCTCTATTAGTGCTGGCACTATGGATTGTTTTTTCCATGCCTGGCATGTTTCATTTTTATTAGTTGGTAAGTTTTGGAGATCCACTGAAACAAATACTTTAAACAGCAACGTTTTTCTAATTCCAATATAAAAACCAAAGTGGTTTGATCGTTTCCTATTTCATATTATCTTGCAAAAGGAAGTGAAAGAAGGACGGATATTGATTTAAATCTAGCTATAAAAGAAAAAGCCTTTGCAACAACTGTCAAAGCATAACAAAAGTAGGTAAGAAACAATACCAGAGGGGGATAAATACTTCCTCTCTTCACCTCTATCTGTAGATAGCGTAAAATTAAATTAAAAAAGAGACCTCCTTGTGCTTAACGACATTGACAATAGAAATATCTACTTCGCAAGAATGTGGCAAGAAGTATGGGCCCATGTTTTGATCGATTACAGAGAGTGTTCATGAAAAGGGACGCAAGGTCCAGTCTCAACAAAATATGCAAACAACACCAAGGTCTGGACAATTGTATCACACCCAAACATCTATCAGTTGGGAAGGACCTTCTACAGGTACCTTCCTTTGAGACATATGTATAAATAAAAAATTAACTATTAATTGAAAAGTATTGACCATTCCATATATTTATATCAGTGGGGAATTTCACATCACCCGGGATATTTTTGCTGGTCTAGTACCACTACCAACGTGACAAATTATAACCGGTCAGGTAGCATCTACTAGCCGAAAGTAGCAACCAGAAGATTCCCATCAGTTACCAGTACAAACGGTATGGATAGACTTAACAGACCGGAAATACATGGCGATAGACTGTTAAGTAAACATGGTCACCTTGTCACTGAAAGATAGTTCCGCGCCATTAATATATTGACAGAAAATAATGACGTCAATAATGACTAAGGAAAAAAATTCCCAACTATTCTTGGAAGGATTCGAATGCAAATGCTCTTCCTGGAAAATTCATAATAGCGTTTCGATTTTAATAAGCTCCCAGGGTCTTGTAAAAATAACTTCTACCATTTAAAATGCTTAAAGACATTTTGTAATCGAAGTAATAGTCTAAGGAGTATTTTTTATACTTTGCTCTGAGCTATAAGTCTGTTGTATGGACTATATATATATATATATATATATATATATTATATTTCAATATTTCTGATAAAAGTACATAACTCTGAGTTTCTTGCTCACGCTTTTAACGTACAGATGTATGTAGGATCTAACCGTTTGATAATCCTGATATATATTTATATCAGGATTATCAAACAGTAAGATCCTACATAAATCTGTACATTAAAAGCGTCTTTACATTGCTGCTAATAATCAATCCAGTAAAATCCTTACAGACGGCAGGGACATTACAATACTAAGGATTTTTCATATGGTAGATGTAGCCAATTACTAAATATTTTCTAACTGGTATTTTTAACCAGGTAGGTATAATATTATACCCATTTTTCACCTTGGGACTAGTAGGTTCTTCCTTGCTTGTGTATACTTAATGGTGGTTAAACCAGCTGAATATGAAATATTCTATGTAAATCAATTATGAAATCCTCACTTTATTTCTGACGAAACTCAAAAACTTTCTCTTGCATCCTTATCAAGCCTCAAGATAAGTAATTTTTTAGGACTGCTTTGAAGAAAACTTAATTCAAAAAAGTATTTTGGTCAAATTCATTAAATTTCACCTTTTTCTACCATTCCATTGTCTCTTTCTGGAAGTTTTTCCCAAAATGACTTAATATTGACTCGATTTTTTCCCAACCTAAGAATATCCTCTTTGCGTGTCATTTTGTATTGAGCTTACTTTGTATCTATTTTGTCATTGACTGATTGTAAACAAAGTTAGGGCTACCTGTACCATCTGATGTTGTTGTTCTAACTTCCCCATCTAACTTGTTACAAACATGGCTTCATTATAGTTTTTATTGAGGTAAAGACAGATGATACAAATGGCGAGTAATTGACCGATCTTTTCTTTGACGTGTTAACCATCCGGCATAAACCCCCTGCTAGTCATATGATGATCAATACTATACAATATTTTGAAACAACCTGACCTATGATTGAAAAGTAAACTAGAATCATTAAATTTGAATCAATTTGTGAAGTAATGATGGCAAATTAGAGGGTTTCCGTAATTCCAAATAATTAACCCAAAGGAAATATTTTCATTACTTGTTAAACATGGCACAGTTCCGAAAACAAATATCAATAGGAGTTGTTATTCTTCTCATCGGTATAATTTTCCATCACTGACATTCTTTTGACCTCAATTTCTAGACCATAATTAACAATGCAGGGTCAGTATAAATTTTTTTACCCAATTTTTGTTGCCATGCCTGAAGAGTTGCACCTCTTATAATTTTTTTCTCCCCTTGATGAAAATATATATTAACATAATAAATGGAATATATATAAATGTTGTAGTAATTCATTGCAGTTTGAAGATTGTTAAGAAAACATGAAACTAGTAGTAACTGCTAAATTTGTCTAGTTATTTTGTAAGCTATACTGGATTTATATATATATTTATATATATAATGTATTTCTCAATAAAACCTGCCTAACAAATATTCCCAACGCAAATTCTTGTAATAACAGGTACTTCCATAACGTCGTTTATTTCAGCAGCGTTAGTCTAAAACAGAATCCATGGGGATAAGAATAATGTGCTCAATAGTGTAGAGCTGCTATTGCTGGCTTACATTTCATACCTTGTTGTCATGATGATCTAAAGAATATTATTACCTACCTTGGAAACAGAAAATTTAAGAATTTTTTTTGTCTCTGCCTTGCTCTAATTAATGAATTTCCAAAGTAGCAAATAAAATTTCTGTTTTAGTCTTATTTATTAGGTTCCTAACCCTTTTAGGAAACAAACAATTAATAAACGTGAATGAAAAAGCTATAGCTATAGTCTATGTATTCAAGACTATTGATTGCTATGAGTATATTGTGTAGATAGCAGCTTTAATTTGTATATAAATATGTACAGTATTTGCAATACTTAGATAATGAAGCTGGGTGAAGCAATAAAATTTCTTAAAAGCCACGGATAGCACCTTAAGGATCATAAAATCTTCTCAAAGCGGAATGTGATTTACGTACTAACACTTGATAATTTGTCTAAAAGCTTTTTATTTACACTTTTAGGTATATCCACCAGCAATCATTAAACCTGAAAAGCATCCTTTACGATTTCCTGGTAATTGCCCCCCAATTACCAGTTTCCTTTTACGATTAATTATTTCAGTCTGTTGGTTTTCTAAATATCTTTTATTGTTGTGTACATTAGTTGATCAATGTTCAGGTAATAAACCAGGGAACGGTTTTTAAGTGATGAAAAATGAAAAAGGGATATTTAAAAAAGTGCAAAAATAAGTGGTAAATTTTTTTTAATTTTTTGATAATAAGTGTGTGAGTTAACAAATGCAAAATCAAAAGTGGTCAAACTTCCACAGTTTACAATGGACACAATTCAAAATAAGAACGTCACATCACACTGATTCTGAAATAATACAATCAGGTTTGTATTACAGTAACAAAATGTAAGTTTCTTCAACTTATTTTCAGTCAATCTCTGGCGATTGTGAGGTAGAATGTTCCCATACATGCTAAATGATCTTCCCACATCACCGACACCAGAGGGGCATTTTTGATAGCCTGGCGTTCAGTAACACCCCATAAAAGGGCATCATATTGTTTGAAATTGGTGTTGCAGTAGTTATGCTGGAGGAAATATTACCCAGTTCAACTGAGCCGTTGTTTTTTGGCAGTACCGCAGTCAACTTCCCTTTTCTGACAGGATGCTGAATCTTTCCCTTCACTTCGTCTACCAATGCGAGAGTAATACTGAGTGATAACTTACGCTGCAACTCAGTCAGTATTCGAACGATATCGCTGTAGTAAGATAGAATGTAACGAGTCTCTGGTCTTTCAACAGCTGCTTGAGGAGTTCCACAACAGAGTTAATCTGGGGCAATAACTATGCTCAGTATTTAACGTCAGGTATCCAGGTTCCCCATGGAATAATGCCAGATTGTGGTGGAAGGGGCAGTGTTGGGTCTTGTTCTTTTGCACTTGTACTCGTTTTGCATCTTTTCGGAATACCTTCTTTGCACTAGCTATATGCTTGTCCGTTAAAGGAAAATGCTTCCTTGCTGTTTCCGCCACGTTGTGCATAGCATGTAGAACACATGTCAAATGTATCAGCTTGAGAAAGAGCCCTATTTAGAACATCGGAATATGCTTTCTTCATGTAGGCAGCCACATCTCAGATACAACAAGCTTCGGTCATAGAAGACCTTCTCTGGCCATAGCAGTGTTAGAGCGGGAGCTATCATTTTGGAGATTATGGAGAGGTTTGTACTCTCTGGAAAGGTTGTGTATAGAAGGTAAGCCTTTGTTTATTGGTCATTAAACAGATCAACATTGACATTGGCGACATAGCAGTNTCGTTTTGCATCTTTTCGGAATACCTTCTTTGCACTAGCTATATGCTTGTCCGTTAAAGGAAAATGCTTCCTTGCTGTTTCCGCCACGTTGTGCATAGCATGTAGAACACATGTCAAATGTATCAGCTTGAGAAAGAGCCCTATTTAGAACATCGGAATATGCTTTCTTCATGTAGGCAGCCACATCTCAGATACAACAAGCTTCGGTCATAGAAGACCTTCTCTGGCCATAGCAGTGTTAGAGCGGGAGCTATCATTTTGGAGATTATGGAGAGGTTTGTACTCTCTGGAAAGGTTGTGTATAGAAGGTAAGCCTTTGTTTATTGGTCATTAAACAGATCAACATTGACATTGGCGACATAGCAGTTGCACGGATCAGTGATTTCGTCGATGCTTATCCAGATATAGCCGCTTCGGAGAATAACTCGTAATTGTTCACGTTCATCCATATACACGCGTTCCACGTAGTTTTTGCAAAGCATTAACTAATCTGGAATCACCTGTTTTGTGTACCATTAAAGAAAAGCTAAAAATGGCTGGTTGGTAACCTTCATTAGCGGAATATTGGCTGTCACCAGCATCTTGTACAGCTATTCATTGAAAAAGCCTTCTATATTTTGGGTGTGCTGAGATAGAAAGGAATTGTGCCGAATAGAATCTGTGCTGCTAGCTCTCTCGACATGGCTTTTGTGTTTGTCGCCATTTTGGTGTTGGGTCACATCACTTCGTTGGTTGCAACTTACTGGGTTTTCACATACGTTTTAAAACCAGATGCCATTGTCGATTTGCAAAACGGAAAATTCTTCGCCATACTTTCACGCGTTAGCTAGCGAAGACGGTTTACGTTTAGGCATATCGAAATTAAATAAAATAACACGACACAACAGAATAAAGGAAAATGAGACGATGCAACAGAGTAGTAGACAAGGCAGAGGTCATCTTGAAATAACATAAGAATGATTCTGAGTTCTCGCACCTCTTTGCAAAGATGCGCAAATTTCGTAATTGATGTTTGCACTAGCGTCATGAGCTATGCATCGGTAGATGCCAATGAAAAAAGATAATGATTAATGATGATGACTGATGATAGCTAAGAATTCTGTTACTTCTGCGGCAGTTTAACTGAAAATGATAATGAAGTATGCGTGGGTAATTGCCAATGAAAAAGATAATGATGTATGATGATGACTGATAATAGCCAAGAATTTTGTTATTTTTCAGGCACTTTAACTGAAAATAAGTGATAAAAACCTATTAAAATGCAAAAATAATTTAAATTAAGTACTCTAGGTGGTAACAGCAAGACAAGTGAAAACTAAACTATGGTAATATGATCTAAAATGGTTTTAAATATCTTAAAACATCTTTTACTCTAGCCAGATTATGAGAAGGCTGCTTCAGACAAAAAAGTAAATCTGTTGCCAGGTAATAACAACGCTTGTTGGACGATTGGTTTTTTTAGACATTTTGCTTAGTTCAATTAATTTGCTTAACTTCAAATGGATCCTAAATCGAATTAATTGCAGTTTTTATTAATCTAATAAAAATTGTTACTTTTTCAATATAAATTTCTAAGCTTGTGTTTATCTACTCTGATATGACCTTATCAGGATTTGATCAGAATGCATTCTTTCTTTGCGTAGCCACTAGTAAAGTGTGACACCCCAAAGCATGAGTATCATTTTATCTAAACTTATGAAGAACTTCGTTATGGATATCAATCATGATTCTTCTGTTCTTGCAATTGAATCCTTGTACTGTGATGAAAACAGGACAGCAATGAAATTATAAACAAAAACACTATGTTTTTAAGTCCAAGGCATTGTCTGACTGGATGTGAGAGGCGTTGGTCTTGTTTCGAAATGTCTGGGTTATTTTATGTACCAGCAACCAAATCTTTATATCAAGAGTTGGCTATCATATTTACAATAGACTATTAAAATTTCCCTATTAAAATTCCAAATAAATCAAAGTAGAATTCCGTACTATGCTGTGATTTTATATTAAGACTATTCAAAGTCATTTATTCTTTAAGCTACAGGGTCAGATTTTCATTTCAAATCCTTTAACAGTGTCATAGGAAGCTTGCAGAGAAGTCTGGTCATTTGGTTGGTAAATGTCAAAGTTCAATGGATATTAGAACACTCATTTATGTTAAATGATATGAGAGGAAACCACATATCTCTATTCTCCTTATTGGCTTATCTAGTGAAATCCATTAGGAAATTAATTTAGACAGTTATTTTAAATCACTATTCTGACATATGTCACTCTTTTTTAATTGGGATTGAAAAAAGCAACTTTTAACATAAAATTCTAAAGGATTCATTCAAAGAATCTAAAACCAACGTAAGGATTACCAAATTATAGGGGTACAAAAGTGGCCCTTTTTACCTGTCTCATGGACACAATAGGGCTCTCCCAAGCCTACTCTGTTTGTACTTTATATAAAATACACTCTTAATTTTTATATCTCCAAAACCATTATTCGGTGATCATATTTAGTGATTGAGGTATTATATCTTTGTTTTTCAAGTTCTAATATTCACTTAGAATGAAAAGAGGAAAATTCATTAAATACGATAACAAGGGTTTTTGCTAACTTTTTAAATCTTTTTTTCCGAAATAGCTCAACGTTTTCCATAGACGCACTTCTCAGTCAGCAGTGAGTTCTGTATGAAGTGCCGTTTTTCCGTGTAAACCATATTTAACTTTCTTTTTTCCAGAGATCTACAATGATGCAAGATTTAAGTTACTGGAGCTCAAAAGTGTATGGCCTATGGTCTTTGGAGGCTTAGCAGTGCCCTCTACAAGTAGTTACCATGATCTTTTTTACCAGGAAAAACAATATATGAGACCCTGACATAGCAGAATAAAATGATGCCATTCTTCTTAGCATATATGTTCTTGCTCTGGAAAAAAATTGCATGATTCTGTAAACTGTTGTAAATTGTGAATTGGCACACCCGCTCATCTCCTTGTATAAAAAGTCAGTTTCCTGCTCGTTATTCACCCCAGACCCTTTTTAGCTTCGTATGCTGCCAATATTTATCTCAATTTTTTTCCTTTAAAAATCTAAAGCTTATAATTCGAAGCATGATTATTGGATGGTAAAAACAATGCTTCCTTTTAAAATATGTCTTTCCTTGCTATGTATTTAACTATTTCTGTTAAAATTGTCTAAAACATGTTGATTTGAGCCATTCTTTCAGCTAATAATATCACAGATCTATATCTTTTGTTTTTCTTGATACCATGCATGAAATCTGTTTTTGTAATAAACTATTTCGGAAACAAGAAGCTGTTTTCTTTGTTACTAAGATCCGATAAGCTTATATTTTCGTGATCTTTCACGCCACTTAAATGACATATCTTTGACTTGATTGTTTTTCCTTATAAACTAACCCTTTGCAATATATTAAGGCTTCCGACCGTCATTATCAAGTAGATATTCTTACTAATAAAAGTCACAAAAATGTTATTTAATACCGTGACTTATTTTTAAGAAGCTTATCACTGAACGGAATTGATGAATATGAAGTAAAGAGATTTAAAGCAAACCAATGGCCAACACAAAAACATGCCTTTGCCTTAAATTGGGGACTTTGTAAAGCAGATAATTTTTTAACTTGAGTAATTACACCAATTATACACATGTGAAAAAACTAAACTGCCAATTCCTAATACAAAATACTTAATGAAATCAACGATTTTGTATCTATCACTTTTACCAGGGAAATGTTATTACTGTTGTCATTTTGCGACATTGAAGTACCAAAGGTTATCAAGAGTCGAACCCAACCTCTCCATTCGACTACGAAATTGAGTTTAATTTTTGAGTGATTGAAAATTAGCAAAATTTCCTGACCTATGGTGTGTTCGCGGCGTGTAAGTTCGTACCCTATATCATGTTGGGTTTTTTTATCAAATTTCCAACACAGGATACTTAATTCTAAATTTCTGAAAATGGAACTCAAATCTGAAACAGGATTTCTCTGACAGTATTTAGTTACTACCTCAATTGCCAGAACGTGGTTTTAGCTATGGCTTCCCAACCAGTACGTTTGTGACCAGCTTACTACTTTCTGCCACATTCCTATGCCATATTCCTTCGCAGAGGTTTATTTTTAGAAACAGACCGTGCATAAGGGATGGAAGACGGTTGTAAAAGAGCAACTATCTGACAACTTTTAATTACTACATTACTAGGGAATCTTGATTTTAGTAATGGTCTTCCTGTCACTTTGTTTGGGTCTAGCTCACCACTCTCTTCCCAGTTTTGCATCGATATTGCTTTGCATAAATTTACTTTCAGAAACATCGTTTTGTATTAGCATTTTGGAGGTCAAGTTTCCTAATATCCAACTTCACTAATGGTTTAAAAATCCTCCCTGCTGAATTTTAAAACTGTTTCAAACACCATTTCACTTTACCATTTTTGCATTGACCGGAATCATGATGACGTATCAGAGGACTACTGGTTGGCGCATGACATTTTAGGTGCGGAACAATGCATTTCATAAGGTACAAATTACACATAATTATATTTATAGTGTTTCATAACATCACTCTTTAGTAGATGGAAAGCATCTTCTTAACTATGTGAACAAAATGTATCCATACAAGTTATCATTAAATCTAAACATACTTCTTGTAATCTCCGCCCAATGCCGATACAGAAAATTTTTGTAAAGTCTTTTAATTAACGACGTTATCATCAGGATTAGAATATATTTCTGATTTGATGGGAAGGGAAATTTTTAATTTTGAGATTATAGTACAGATTAACGTAAATATAACCAGCATCATTCTCCAACGCTTGAAAGCTTGGAAGACCCAAAATGTCAAATATACAATTGAATGGTATTGTGAGAACTAAGAAGCTATCAAGAATTAAAATGAGTCAGTTATTTTCTGAAAATCTACAGAGTTTAGAAGAGCGACAGAAAGTAAACAAATTCAAAATGAACAACTATTTTTAAACACGGAATACATAGTGGGGGGCTGAACTACAAAAGGGTTTGAGATTGTTTTGTAAATTTGGAATGAGAGGGTCAGAGCAATCACCAAGCATGAAAAGTAAACAGGTTCTTTCTTTGACCTACTAATACTTCCGATGCATACAGAAAGGAGTAATATCTAACACATTAAGGTTTTTTGTTTGTATTCAAAAACTATAAAAAAGTAGGATGATTACACTTATTTTCGTTTGGCTAGGTAAGGTTCAGTTTTTGTATGTTGTGANTGGTTTTGTTTGGTTTACTTATTGAAGAAGAGCGACAGAAAGTAAACAAATTCAAAATGAACAACTATTTTTAAACACGGAATACATAGTGGGGGGCTGAACTACAAAAGGGTTTGAGATTGTTTTGTAAATTTGGAATGAGAGGGTCAGAGCAATCACCAAGCATGAAAAGTAAACAGGTTCTTTCTTTGACCTACTAATACTTCCGATGCATACAGAAAGGAGTAATATCTAACACATTAAGGTTTTTTGTTTGTATTCAAAAACTATAAAAAAGTAGGATGATTACCCTTATTTTCGTTTGGATAGGTAAGGTTCAGTTTTTGTATGTTGTGAGGGAGCTCTGAGTGTTGAACAGGAAAAGGGTTTCAGTCATTCTGTTAAGAACATATTTTTATCATATTTTAATGTTTTGGAGTTAAACGTAAAAGATGTTGCCCAGTAGATGATAATTTTTGCTGTGAAAAGGCGAAATTCCAAAGCCGAAGGAAGCGAAAACCAGTAAATTTTTAACTGGGAGTGTTTGTAACATCCAAGACTGTGGAAGACTGTGGGAAAAGTGTTTTCCCCGCAGAGCAATGAACCGATGCTTTAGTCTCACCATCTCCAATAATAATCTGAAATATTAGTCTGTCAGTTGTGGACCTTTGATATTCCTGCCTATATTTTATCATTGAATAAAATTCAAGGGCTTAAAGTTCAATATTTTAGTTTCTGTTGGCGAAGATTTCAGAAAGTAAAAAAATACTGACCTGGAGCTTTGTTAAATCTGGTGAATTGTACAATTTATCAATTTCGTAAACTGATACGTAAGTCGCGAAGTTGATTTTTTATTAAAAATCTTAGTTTCTTTGTAGGCCTATTCATTAAGACCAAAATAGCTGGTCTGCCTACTAACGTATAATGGTATTTGCCAAGTGTTCTCCGGCAAAGTTTTATGGGCTGAAAACCCAATAAATAACATATTATTTGCACACTGATATGCAAAATATGGTATTATTGTGAAATTTATTAGCAAATTTTAATGATTTGCTCATAACGCAATAGGCTACGAGTTAAAAATTCATGTTCGAGCCTCGAGCATAAAATCTGCCTCCTTACCAAACTGAGGTCTTTCTTCCTTTGCCAAGATATTTTTTAATGTCTATCAATCAATTCACAAAACATACGATAAATACTCTAAGCTATTTCTTTTCACTTGAAGCAATTTTCAACAAAATTTAAAACTAATAAAATATCACGATGTCTTGTTGTTTTGTTATGAATACCCAAGAACTATTTTCTTAATGAAGGCGTGTTACCATGATCAATTTATTTCAATTCATAGTATGGTCAATTGTTTTGAAAACAGAATTAAAAACAGGAGATTTCTAGGCGCCATTTTTGTAAATTATTGTTCAACTTCATGCTGACTGAAGTGGTTACCCAGACATTTTCTAATTTCTTTTCAAATTTCCATCGGGACCGACTGGGAAAAAAGGCGTTAAATCCTAATCTGATAGTGGTTTTGGTTTTATTAAACACTGCATTATTTTCGTACATGTGAATAATGTTGCTATCAAAACGTTTATTTATTTTACAAGCTGCGTTGCCAATTCTAATTTACTAGTAAAAAGAAGGCACTCCAACAGTATTTCCATGAATATAAAAAATTACCTGTTTTTCAAGAATTATTGATACCAATACAGTGAATAGAGCTAAGAAAAGCAAATAGTCCAAGAACAGTGCCACAGCAAAACCTTTTCCCCTTTGTCAATTTCAGATGCATACACATGCTTTATCTGGTCTAATTTTTCCCCCTTCGTGTTAACCAGTTGCCTCTTCAAGGAATTAATAAGCATTACCGTTAAGAACAATATCACAATAATTAAAAAAAAAGACTATTTTTAACCAATTAAAAACTAAAATGAGTGAAATAAAGAAATATATGATGTATAAACTACAAGAACCTATTTAACGACGGGGGGAAAATGCAAATAACAATTCATTGTTGTTAAATCTGTGAGCTGAAAAGAAGCAACACTGGACTGATGGACAACAACTTGTAAAATCATAACAGAAGATTTAAATGTGTGACAACTTTGTTTGCACGGCAAACTGGGAAAATGACCCTTCAATACAACATTTCGAAAGGAAACACGTGTTTAGTGGGTAAATACGGGTCTAAAGAGCGAATTCTACTTAGAATTGTCAATTTTTATTTGACTATCCATTGGACTATTACTTTTACAATATTAAGGTGACGATCGTATCAAACTCAAAATTCTGAAATTGATGTGGTTTTATTCTCACAGGTTTTTCTTAGTACTATTGCTCTAAATTTTGCCCCATTCAGCACTCCTGGAAAATACTTAAATAACAATTTCCACATATTTAAATAAAAATATATAAATTTATATTTGTTTGGTGCTACGTTTCAAGCTCCCGCAACGGATAAAATAATTTCTTGTCTAGTAAAAACTGAAAGAAATGGAGAGTTGGTTACCTGTTTTGACAGATAAATTAGGTTTAAATCTTTGTTGTTTTGTTAGATTTTTTTGTTCTCTTCGCATTTTGCTTGCTAAGTATTAACTATATACACACACATATATATATATATATATAATATGTATATATATATGTGTGTGTGTGTGTGTCTGCACAAGCACAACAAAAAAAGCCACTAGTCTTGTTGCATCTACAAGTTTCTTGCATTCATCAGGCAACTGACGATATTTCTTTACACAGCCTTTTCGGTTTTACATACAATGATATTATAATGAATGTGAGCGAATAACACATACACATACATCATATATATATATATATATATATATATATATATATATATATATATTTCTGTTACTTTGTGTATTCGTATCAAAAAGTGCTCAATGCAAAACACGAAAAATAAGAACTATGATTGCAACTAATAGTTCTTATTGTTCATGTTTTACCTTATGTATATATAGATATTATATATATTATATATTTTTATATATATA
>RDPX01000082.1:2816286-2872550 GCA_003991215.1 Morbakka virulenta
ACTTTCTTACAAGACATCCACCATTGGCCTTGCAAAATATCTTGATTTAACAGACGATTGGATGCTCCAACTTGTCAATAGACACGAAAATTCAAAAAGACTTCACTCGATTCTCAAAGAATCAGGAAAATTTTCTGAACAATTTGGTATTGATTTAAATGCAGAAACTCCACCATCCCCAACGCTAGCTGCTAAACAAACCAAGCAAAAAGCTAAGAAAAGTGGTTTGGACAAACTCGAGTCTCGGTGGCAAGAAAAACCCCTCCACGGACAGTTCGCAGCCCGAAGCAATAACGCTGATGTAGATAAAGTAGCAACCCATCAGTGGCTGAGGAGCTCCGGACTGAAAGGGGAAACAGAGGGTTTTATTCTTGCCGCTCAGGATCAGAGTCTGTTTACCAGAAACTACCAGGCCAATATCTTACACAATGGTGCCACCCCGGAGTGTAGGTTTTGTGAAAATGGAACTGAAACCATTGACCACCTTATCTCAGGCTGCTCAGTATTAACATCAAATGAGTATAAAAATCGCCATGACCGAGTAGGCCAATATCTGCACTGGAAAATATGCCAACATTTTTCCATTGATACGCCATCAAATTGGTATGAACACCACCCTAGTCCGGTCACAGAAGGTAAAGATGTGACAATTCTCTGGGACTTCCCAATACAAACAGATCGCACTATACAGGCGAACCGTCCTGATATTGTCATAAAAAACAAGAAAGACAACACCTGCTTGTTGATTGACATGAGTGTCCCTTCTGATAGGAATGTTTCTGCGAAGATTTTCGAGAAACTTTCTAAGTGTAAAGATCTAGAGATTGAGATAGGTGAAATGTGGCATCTGAGGACAAAGACAATACCAGTGATTGCTGGAGCATTAGGTCTTATTACGAAAGGAACTGACACCTTCCTGAAGCAAATACCGGGTGAGCCCTCATTACAGGAAGTGCAAAAAATTGTTTTGAATAGCACTGCCCATCTTCTTAGGAAAGCCCTCTCCATTTAATTGTTGCGAATCGATGTTCGTGGTTTTGTCAGAAAATGATTATTTTTTTTAAGTTCTTATGTTTTGACCGGTTTGAATGACACCGTTCTTGTGCACCTTAAAAGTTTTTGTTACCCAACTTCCCTCACCCTAGGTCACTGGTAGTGACTCGGTGTTGGATTTTAAAATAGCAATTCTAAAGAATTTTACAATAATAACAATAATAATAATAATAATAATAATAATAATATGTGATCTGAAAACCCTCCAGCCACTCAATACTTCTGGCGCTTCCCAGGGCGTTTAGGTGGGTGTGCAGAATATGGTACTGCACACTAAAAAAGGACAGTTTTTGTAAAGTATGGCAGCAGAAGTAGCTATCTGCAGCCATGTAACAAAATAATGTAATGAAGAAATCCGTTAATGAAACAAGCATTGGATTGCAGTTAATTTGTTTAAAAGAACGTTGACCTTAAAGTGGTTTAATGAAAGGTGTATGCTTTGGGTCCTAGTTGAACGATAAAAAGGATAAAGGAAATATTATTTATTGAAAGCCAAGTCATTAAAAGCCGAAAAGTGAATTTAGTCTTGATTTTTTTAATATAGGATAACTGATACTACAAAGTGATTATGTTGTTTCACAATGTAATGATTTCTTCAGCAAGAACAAGTTGATAAGCAGTGCCCAAAAAGTTTCTCAAAATAGTCGTTGGGGATTAAACAGCAAAATGTAATTGTTTTCATTCCAATTGCTTAAAAACGTTGGTTCACTTCGACAAGTTTAGGGAAGCAGTGGAGGGAAAATTAATAAAGCTGAACTACACATTGCGTCCTACACATGATGTTTTAGGCCTGTGTTGATCTAATATTTCCTCATTGATACATTCCCTAGAAAAAATGTTGAACAGTACTCTTTAACTTTGTTTTCGAATACTCTGAGCACACGAACAGTGCATATCTTCGTTTTAAACGACTCTCAAGTTTTAAAATGTGATATATTTGGGGGTGAACAGAAATTTTTTTTTCACGGTGTTTTACTTTCTAAGCATTTCGTAAACAATATCTAATAACAGTAATCACGTCTTTGAATTAAGGGATCATTCATAAATTACATAATCAACTTTCGGCCTATTTTATACTCCCCAATCCTCCATGTAGTCAATCGTGATTATTTGGTGAACCCTACCAAATTTACGTCATCATCTACTTCCCCCTAATCAATTTTACAGTAATTGGTGAACCCTCCGAAAAAGTACACCATGATCTACCCCTTGGACTGTTAAAGCGCTATTCAAACGTGTAAATAACAATTTGACAACAACAAAGACAAAAAAAATAGAACTGTCAAGAATCTTGGTGTATATTGAATTTTTATTTAGTTTTTTCATGATATGTATGAAAGCGATTACCAAAAGGAGCAAAAGAAACAAAATACGCTATCAACTATTTTTTATTTGCTTATATAATCAAACCTGTTGATCCCTCTCCCCCCCCCCCCAAATCATACATAATCAACTTTGATGACCCCCTCCCACTCCTTGATTATGTAATATGTGAACAATCCCTAACCAATTGTTATGCTTGCTGCACGAAATTTAACTTTAACGTCAAAAGACTTTTGCACATATTTTTGTTAGCAGACTTTGTGTGAACATATTGTATTCGTTTCATGTAATACTTGTTATCCTTGTATTTAACACTGGTGTTTTCCAATGATAACGTGGCAGCAATAAAATTACTTGGAAAAATTTTCCAACCATAACACCGCATTGGTTGATAAAATAGATTAACTTGGTCTTGTCGATGCTGGGAAGGGTGGATTTATAACGCCTTTCATAAATTCCATTCAATTAAGGTTACAACAGTGAAGTAGAATCCCAAAAATGATGATGAAGCAGGATTCCAAAAACCAGTGTCAACAAAACGTACGTAAGACTACTTTCTGTAACTCCATTACTTAGACGGAAAATCCTCTAGTGTGTAGCAACTTTTCAGACATGAGGGATGACAATTGAGGTGATACTGCCCTAACGTTTCCTCGCACGATCAAAGACGTGGGAAGCGTGCAAAAGAACTTGGACAAAAGGATGATAAAGTGGTAAATGAAAAACCAATTCCTGAGTCCATTCTGTGCATTTCCACTCTTTTGACTGTTAAAAAAGGAAATGTCTACGATGTCAAAAATTATTTTTTTGTCAGCAGGTGCAGAGTGTTTGTTAGTGTATAACCCACACATAGTACGTCACTACGTTAACAATTGACTTTGATACAATTAAAGCAATGAAAGCAATTTAAAGGCTGATATCGACACGAGTATCTTAATGAGCTGGAATAAATTCTTACAACTCCTCTCACTGTTTGAAAGACCTGTCAGTTTTTTCAACGTGTCTGAAACACATGTTTTCATTTATAGCCACACCATTTCTACTTCTGTCCATAGTCAATTTAATGACGAAATATAAATTTCAGCATTTTCCAACACTAAAAACACCACGCCCAAAACTGTCAACACGGATTTCACTTAATGTGATACACACTTGCTTACTGCACACTAAATGTAAGAGGCGTTGCTTTCTCTTCAGCTGAGAAACAGATCGCCAGAACTGATCCCCGTACCGTGCCGGAATCAGCTCCCCATTCAGAGCTTGTTAACTGGCAGATCAAATTATGTCTGGAGTGCACTTTTTCCTTTTTGTTGGTGTTCCTTAAAGGTGAGTGCACGGTTTAGTGTTACTCCGAGGTAGACAGGGTGTAGTTCGTGTTGTAGCTTTTGCCCATTCCATTTGATGTTACGTTTGTGGTTGGAAAATGGCCCCCAAGGTTTAAAGAGCAGATCTGGGTCTTTCCAGGGTTTGGCTTTAAGTGGTTTTTCCTGGAGTAGGCTGAAATCTGTTCCAGAGCGAATTCGAGTGCTCTCTCCGTTGATGTGAAATAATGTTGTTGTGTTATCAGACAGAATTCACCTGCTTAGATGAACCTGTGACAGTGGGCAGGTTTGAGTTAATGGTTGGTTAAGATGTTGAACAGTGACGGCGCCAAGACGCTCTGTTGGAGAAACCCATTTTTCAGGAGGTACCGTTTGTTCTTTTGGTCGTTAAGTGTCACATAAAGTCTCCTGTTCTCCAGTAAGCTTCTTATTACTGGACAGAGGTATAGTTCCTGTGTGAGGTTGAAAATCTTCCGGATCATTGCTCTATGTTGGATGGTATCGTATGCTGCTGTGAGGTGGACGAAGGTGGCTCCTGTGATCCTGGTATCCATCTTCGATGTGTTGAGTGAGCCTGAGGAATGTGTTGAGTGAGCCTGAGGAATGTGTTGAGTGAGCCTGAGGAATTTGTTGAGTGTGTGTGTGAGAGAGAGAGAGAGAGAGAGAGAGAGAGAGTGTGTGTGTGTGTGTGTGTGTGTGAGAGAGAGAGAGTGTATGTGTGTGTGTGTGTGTGTGTGTGTGTGGAGGGGTGTGTGTGAGTGTGTGTGTGTGTGTGTGTGTGTGTGTGTGTGTGTGGAGGGGAGAATATTGCAAAACAAAACGGGCTTTTTGTAGATTATAACAAAACTAAAAGTAACAAGTTACAAGCCATGTTTTCTTTGTTGAGTGTTCATTCCCAAAATGTGCTATGATATCTACAAATCCAACATAGAACTTTTTAATTTGAACCAAGTCAGGTTTATAGGACATATTTTAATGCATCCAATGATAAAAAGTGCTGGTGGAGTTATTATTTATTAATTATACATAGCTGGCTGGAAAAAGAGTTAATCGTTATCACTAAAAGTAATTTATTTTGACCTTGAATTATCTCATACTACCATGTAATCTTTTGTTTACCATTTAGTTTGCATGCTCTGGTCCGATATGAGCAAGCGTTTCCATGCTGGAAAATTCCCATGTGCAACAGTATGTAGATTGACATGATGTCTGATTTGTGCTTTTAATCTCTTGTTTCACCTTGGTGATTCAGCGCTGGGTACAGATAGAAGTGATTGTCTCACTTCTACAAAATCTACACTAAAATATCAGAGGGACTTGAGTAACAAGAAGCAAAATCAGAACTGTGAGAAAGCTCTGGAGAAAAATATTACAAGGAAAAGAGGGTGAGGTTCTCCTTCGAAATATCAACTGATGCATTAATTACCCTTCCTGATTTGCAAACGATTTAAATTGAAAGGTCCTTTCAGTTTTTGTATTCGTGCATTTTCACCTTTTTATTATAATTTCAACAGACTTTCAATTGTTTTCTTTTTGCTTTTGACACTTCAAAGTTCAAAATAAAGGCACGCATGCACAAAGAGTCCCATGCGATTCTTTTGAAACTGCACAGAGCTAATTATTTACGTGTGTAAAACAAAGACAGGTTTAATATTTTTATGAATAAACCTTAATCCTTGTAATTATATTTTCTTGCACCATGATAGTAAGCTTATATTCTTCTATTTTGAAATTAAGGTATTTGAAATACCATCTGATAAACAAGGAGATAGTCATTTCAAAAGAAATCAAACGAATGAGAGTAACTGAGGTCGAAATTCTGTTAAAATCCTCTTTTTGACCATTCCTCAAATTTACTTGTGCTGTCGGAGGAGAACATAGAAACAGGAAATTTTTCCTTTGGTCTCTTGCATTCAAGGCAACTAAAAGAATTTAATTCCCATGATTTTACGACAAAAAAATAGTCGTCAGTGATCCGAATCAGAGACTAACATGTAGCACACAATTCTTGTATTAGGTGTTCCTGGTGAAAAGCTCGTACATTTTTTGTCAGTCTATTTCAAAGTTTTTGAACCTGGGATAAGGGACTTGGATTCGATATATACAAGCTAGGAACTTTAAATGTTACAAAGCTAATAAAACCCTTAAAAACCAAACAAACCCTACTATCGGCTCTTTACATCATAATAATTGTTAAAAAGCCAATTACATTGGGTATCAAGAGTAACTATCACCAATGTCTCTCGTTTAAAGGAGGTGTTTCTGTTACACGACCAAAAGAGTCCAGAAAACAAAAATTTTGTGGGCTTAAGGAAGCCACTTGCAAATGTCATTAAATGACCTGAATTTGTGTTCTGTTTGTCATATTTTGCTTCTGCAACTTGAAAGTATTTCCTGTCTTTNAGAGTAACTATCACCAATGTCTCTCGTTTAAAGGAGGTGTTTCTGTTACACGACCAAAAGAGTCCAGAAAACAAAAATTTTGTGGGCTTAAGGAAGCCACTTGCAAATGTCATTAAATGACCTGAATTTGTGTTCTGTTTGTCATATTTTGCTTCTGCAACTTGAAAGTATTTCCTGTCTTTGTTTCTTTCTGCCTTGTCCTCATCTAAATTTTTATAGGCTTGCTGCATTTCATTCCGAGTTCAAAGTGCTTTCTTAGTCCCACAAGGAATTTCTTAAGTGATGACACCAAAACAATTTTTGCAGAGACCTTATTTCGTAGAGCTTAATGTATGACACAGTCTTTTTTCAGAATAATAATAATAATAATAATAATTGCTTGATCCACCCAATAAAGGGATGGTTTGGGAACATGCCAGATTAAATGCAGTAATTTTTGCTAGAGTATTGCCCTTCACTAACCAAAAGAAGAGAGTTATCTCCCTGTTAAAGTGAATTTTTGCAACTGTGTGTATACTTTCTTCGTCCCTATTGGGGTGCCAGTTATGCCTTTGGCAACAAAAATCGAAATGATCTAGTGGCCCTCTCAGCGTTTGGTTAATCTGAATGGACATAGTAGGTATTGCCTTTAGGAAACATTTAGTCTGCCGACGCGGATTTTCTCTAGGTTTAATTTTGTTTCAACTTCAACCGGGTCAGAGCTGTTACTAATTTGGTGTTCTTAGTACACATCTGATTAGTCCTGTGTTAAATTCATATTAGTTAACCTATTATTGAGCAAATTGTCTCCAAAATCACAACAAAGGAATACCATTTTTTCAATGAGGACAAAAGCTGTCTTTAGCGGTCTCAAAGATACCTACTGTTCCAGAACTGACGGATTCATATCTTTATTGGCACCCAACAGGATGAATATGTTGTTGATAGACTAGTGAAATTTGTTGACATGTACCATAATGATCGAATTCTATGCGTGATGTAGAATTTCTGGTTGTCCCCCAATTGGCAGGTTTCCAATTTTGCGCTGGTAAAATTGTTTTCTCCTTTTTTCAAAATTTGTTTCCTTATCACATTTTTGGATACTTACTTCCATTATTTAACCAAGTTTTATTATTGTAAAACCTGCTTTAAAATTTAAAAATTGTATTTGAAGTAACCCAAAACATGTCTTATTGTCTAACTGCACTCGTGCAGAAATGAGACTCACCCAGAAAATTAATTCTGTGCAAAATGAAATCGAGGTTATATCTTGCAGTACAATTTTCAAAACATTAGAAGTTAATATCCTATTCAAAGACATAGTGACGCTGGTCACTCATAAAAGATAAGGCCTGTGGTAAAAACAATGTCATTGAAATCCGGACAGTATAATTTTTTCATATGCTCAGACTTAACTGGAGACAAGGACAAGGAAACATTCAACTATCCTTTCCCTCTTTTAGCTGGCTCATCAATAATATCAGTCATGTGTACTGTTTTCCAGAAGTAGCCCGGCTCACTGAACCTATTCCAACTTTAATACCAGTGGTAGGAAATTTTTTATAGTCTCTTTTTGTCTGTTTTTAGAACTTAATGGAAGACTTAAACAGTGTAACACAGAAAGGAAGCATAAAATATAGCATGTGTGGTACCCCTGGTCTGGTGTCTTTATCTGAACTGACCAATAAGTATAAAACCTCAGAAATGCATGGCCCATTAATTAGGGTAAATACTTTCTTGGATAAAACTGCAAGGTAATGCTTTTTCCTTATCTCACCCTATGTATTTTGAAATATCTAGCTGCATGAAAATTAAGCGAGCTCAAGTCAAACAGACCAAGATATGTATCTGGTTATACATACGTCAACTAAAAAATAGGCAGTGGGCAATGTCATAAAACCATGTTAAGTTGTAAATAAACCTAAGAAACAAAATACTTTCTTCCTGTGGTATGATACTTTAATAAGGTAAGCAACTGAATAACTTAACATTCTCTATTTTTTTCTCTCCACAGCCCCTGAGCTTTCCCTTTGCATGTGCTTCGTAAGTACATGGTGTAAAATGTAACAGGTCTAACAGAATGGAAGACCATGGGAGAACTGTTATGGAAATAATCTCAGGTGACGTATTTCCATTGTGAGCAGAGTGTTTTCATTTTCGGTAGCAAAGGTCTTTTCAAAGCGATGATCTGACCTTTATACAGGAGGAAAACGATAAAATTAACCAATTTAGGTCAGCACGCTTCAGCCTTTCCCTTGTTTTTGTTAGGTCATCATAAACAAATTGACGTTTCGTTTGTCATACATATAATTCAAACTAGTCCGTGTTTATGCGTGGGGAAAAGGAGAGGTTTGCAGCTATCCGTTAAAGATAGGCCATGTTATTTTTCAATATGAACATCAGGGCGGATTCAACGACTGAAAAGCGAGTCGTGGGCCCGTTTTTCGGTCAGTCTTGAGCCATGTCAAACAGCGTCATCACTTGGTACTTTCGATCTATTTCTCCTATTTATTTGAAACTGAACATACAGAGACGCACAATCCAAAAAAAAGTTGTATGGCAACCCCAAAGATATGAGGGCACGTAAGATCAAATTTCGCTTTTGAGTTTTCGTATTTCTGCTCGGACCAATAACTCAATGTTACTTTGACCACTCAACCAGGTGCTCTGGGCAAGGGCAAGTATCTTTGCCAGAAGGTTGTATTTGTAAGTTTTGTAAAGTGCAGTGTTGTTTGGATGACACTGACAAGCTCGTACCTTGGTTTTTGTGCAAGGCCACCCGTTCTTCTTTTGAGAAGTCAAATATTACGTAATATTACATTGTAAGGCATGAAAGGCATTTCGATTTTTCCATTCCCTCAGAAGAGACAGATAACGATTAACTTTATTTTTTTCCTTTTTGTTGTAGGTGGAACTTTGCATTTTTTTAAACATTTCCTTTACGACATGGATAGTTGGTATGTGGTTTTTGAAGGATAAAAAGAACAGAACGAAGCGAAAACTTCTTGATACCATATGAAAAAAACTTTTAACAAGGGAAAACTACACTCGTTCCTGACCAATGCTGTGGCCAACTCTTCAAACAACCATTTTGCAATGGGGCATACACCTCACAGCTAGATTGTTCAAGGTCAGCAGTTTTTAAGCTTTGGAAATTTAAAGGAACATGAGTTTGAATTATTCTCTGCTTATCTGGCTTTTTTTCAGACAGGGCCACCCTTGCACCCTTAGCAACAACAGAAATCGGGATCGGATTCGGACTTTCGAAACATCTTTGTTTGTGGAGCGTCTGTAAAGAAATTAATACGTAAGTGGAAAACGATACAAATAACAATAGGGTATACTAAAACGAGAATGCTTCTGTTGTCTTGAAAGGAAACTGCCACCCTAAAGCCGCAGTGACAGACTGGATCCAAGAAAAGCAAGAGTAATAAATTATTAAAAAGCACAAAATAAAGCATTTTCTTAAAGCTTCCGCCATGCCCGTAAACATTGAATAATGAAATACAGTAAAGATCTGTTGTTCTTTATTTGAGTTGAAATTGCTATTATTTGCTTGGTCTTATGCAGCTTTATGCTTTTGAACCCACAGCATATTGTTATTACTATCATCATCATGTCATCATAATCATAATAATCACCATCATTTTATTATTATTGTCATTATTATCGTCATCATTATTATCATTCTTATTTTACATTATTACCGTGTAAATTTCATATAGTTATGATCAAATGCGCTTAATAAAACTTTGATAAAGCAGAAGTAGCTAAAGGTGTTTTTATAAAAAGAAATAGGCGAGTATGCATTAAAATCTTATGAATACTTCAGAACTTTTCGCGTAGTGACAAAAGGCCTGTTTATAATAGGGGTATTTGAAAATTTTTTGAACTTTGTCCAAATGTACCTCTCTACTAAAAAATGGTAATGCATTCCACAATGCAAGACCAGAGAATTGGAAATCCCTGCCTGCTGGCGTTTTGATTGCTTCGTGGAGATAAATGAGTTCCTCTGTTTGATCTAGGAAGGGCAGTCTCTTGTGATCATATTTTTTACATACTTGGGTGTATTGTAAAGGAGTGCTTAAAATACAATTAGAACTATCGAATCCTAAATTCTACTTTTGGCCAGTGAAGATCGCGTAAAAGATGGAACATGTGACAGATTCTAAAGTCTGAGCTGATAAGTCTGAAGAATTGACTTCAAAAGTACTTTTTAAAAAAGGAAGATGTCATTGCTGTTACATTCTGTCTAAGCTACAAATATTACAAGTCAAAAAAGCAGTCGTTTGCTTCTCTGCTCGAGTGTTTGAACTACCTGTTGGGATAGGATACGCTTCACTATCTTTTCACACAAGTTTAATGTCTAGTGGACACAATTATGAATGAAACGTTTGTGCCAATTTGTCTATCTTAGCATTGTTTCACATTTTATATAATTTTTATCGGGGAAGTTCATCTCTGGATAGGTCTAGAGGAGGATGTGCAAAAAAAAATTAACATGATACTCAAGTAGCCATCACTGAAGACATTGATGATTCAGGGTACCCACTCCCACTCAACTCAGAAGGAATTATTTCACATAGAAATAGACTAAGTTGGTTAAAATATGTTCATTTCTGTTTCTTTTAACAGTTTAACAGCGCCCTACAATTTGGTTCTGGAATACGGACAATTTTCTTTCATATAGCTATAACACTACCTACAAAGAGGCACAGAGATATTGTGACATGCATCAAGTTGGATCATGATAGATTGATATAGTCTATAGGGGTTCCAAGTGTTCAGAAGACTTCTGGTCTAGTATTCCTATCAAGTTTGCTCCATCATAAATGCTACTGAGTTTATGTCTCCACACAAAGTTTTATGGAACGTTACAGGGAGAGAACCTTTCCTTTTCGTGTTGGAAACCTAATGCAGTAATAATTAGCAACTGCAACTGTTAACTGAAACAGTAAACAAGTCTGTCTTGTACCATCTTTCTTTGTTTTCCATCAATGACAGACACATAGTTGTAGAATTCCTTTGAAATGAAAAAAAAAGCTTCATGCAGATTTTGTAGTATTTCTCAGAAATTTTGAAGCCAGTTAATCTGACTTGGTCATTGGTACTTGGTTTTTCTTGCTTGTGTGGTCCGCACAAGTCTCCATGATGTTTCCAATAACATTGTTTTCACTGGCACAAATTTCCCGTTGCACAATTAGCATGCTATATACAAATATCTCTTCAGATATGGTGTTTGAAAGCGCAGAAAGTGTTGCAGGTGATAAAAAAAAACTCTGTGGTATGTTTGGGTCAAAATTGAAGAAGGAGAAAGCAAAAAAAATCAAAGCAACCTTCGCATGAGAAAACTTTACTGTTGGGTGTTTGTGAAGAAAACCTTTGGCCACGCACTTGCATAACAATTTTTGTTGTATATGTCATAAAAAATGATAGTTCCGGTAAGTTTACATTCCACCAATCCTGCCTTTTGAGTAGCACTAAGAAGATTGGTTATGTTGTGTCCACAGGGATTTTCCCAGTTATCAATTTTACGTGACAGATGGTTGAAACAACTGGGCTTTCTTTCTGCCCAAAATCTCAACAGAGTCTACAATAGCTGAGGTGATGCCAGGCCTTTCACTGCTTTAATATGCACACACGAATTATGTATGTAAACAAATGAGTTCCTTGGATATTTTGGAACAAACAAACGTAAGTTCCTAGTTCTCTGTATTCTTCTTCTCTTTTATTAACCTGGACAATTTTTTCCCTCGAGACCAACAACTTGAAGCTCCACATCATACACAGCCTAAGATGAAAAGCATGGCGGTTTCTTGGCTTCAGACTGTTGTAGTAATAATATGCTTATACTTCTTTTCTTCAGATCTTCAGCTTGATATGGCTTTTAAAATGAACACTCAGAACATAAAACGGTTATCTGCTTGGATATATTAGATTAGTTAAACATAACAAACAAAATGTACTAGTTAAAATAAAAAATTCCATTATAAATTCCGTCTCGACTGTTTTTCACCCCTGTTGCCATGTTCATGAAAATGATATGAAAACTGCAAATTCTGTTCCAGCTGGCTTGAAAAACTACATAACCAAGGTGTTGCTTATTGTTGATTTTGTGATTAGCTCCCTACCAAACCTTTCATATTAAATAACTGTATTTTGCAGTTTTTATCTCATTGTCCTGAGTATCTCAATAGGAATTGAGAAAATATGTGTATCAATGACGACCTCGGAACCAAAGGTGATTTTCAGCAGGTTGGTGCAACGTATCTTACTTCCTTGTGGAGTATATTGAAAATCTAACCGGATATTGTCCAGTAATTTTTATTAGGATAATTTTTTCCTTTAGAGAATTTCCTTGTAATTCTGTATCTTCGTGAGGATATTTAATCAAAGTGCTCAAGGTAAGTTTCCTTTCCTTTTCGTATTTGTTGTGTCTTTTGAAATCAAAGGTTTTTTAATCCTGTACTTTGCAATCCCAAAATTCACATGTTGAATTCTGGCATTCCTTACAACTTAGCCATTTTTAGCATAACTTCACATCTGAAGGACTTAGCCTTCCTCCAAGGCCCACTATTTCATTTGTAACAACAAAATAAATGTCTTCAGGAGATTCCTGGTTTTCATTTCTCAAGGTGGCAGTCACAGCTGGCGTATCTTCAACATTTTGTTTTAATTTTTTAGGGGCTTAATTCACTAACTCTACTCTCCAAGTAATTGTCATGAAGCTGCATGTCTAAAGTCGTGTTGTTCCTTGAATATTGGTCAAAGATAATGCCCTTGTCCTGCTGAAAGGTAATACTCCATCATACAAGGAAAGGTTTCAAAGTTGTATCAGCCTGGCGTAGGTGGGTCGTGGTTTCCCTCTTTTAAATTCAAACAACAAAGGCAACAACAACCTGTCTTTGAAACTTAATGTTCTTTTTCACGACTTCATGTTGAGAAATGTTGTTATCTACTTTTGTGGCACCAGTTAAGCAGGAGGATATTGAAAACGGATAGAAACTGAAACTGAACTGAAAGAAAGATAAATGGGTAAAGCTGAGGACATGGAAAATCAATTAAAAATATACCAGGCGAGTTTGATCAGAAAAGAAAAATTGCAGTCATAATAAGAAGTCAAAAAGTGCCAACATTGCAACAAATGTCGTTTGAAGATTGATAGGATTGTGAAAAGCCTTGTAAATTAAACATAGACTTTTAAAACGAAAAGCAGAGATTTTCCTGTTAAATGACATTTATAGAACTGCAAGAAATGAAGCAAAGTTTTCTCCTCTAGAGGAAAGAGGAAAGCCAGAGCAAGGGTGTGACATTCTTTGGATTGCATTCTGCCTCTTTATGTCTATATTTTGGCATCGTTTAAATATAATGGAATGAAAGTATATATGATTAGATCAAAAGAGTCAGTCATTAAGGGAATAGGCCGACCTACAGCAAGACTCATTCAAGTAACCATAGCTTGTTAGCAACAAAGCACCAGCATGACTTCTTCTGTAACAGGTCTGTAGAGAACCTGAANCAACAAATGTCGTTTGAAGATTGATAGGATTGTGAAAAGCCTTGTAAATTAAACATAGACTTTTAAAAAGAAAAGCAGAGATTTTCCTGTTAAATGACATTTATGGAACTGCAAGAAATGAAGCAAAGTTTTCTCCTCTAGAGGAAAGAGAAAAGCCAGAGCAAGGGTGTGACATTCTTTGGATTGCATTCTGCCTCTTTATGTCTATATTTTGGCATCGTTTAAATATAATGGAATGAAAGTATTTATGATTAGATCAAAAGAGTCAATCATTAAGGGAATAGGCCGACCTACAGCAAGCCTCATTCAAGGTAACAGGTCTGTAGAGAACCTGAAAATCAGTTTAACATGCTAGCAGGCTGAACGGGATTGCTTGGCCTTTGTCATTAGCCACTAAAAAGCAAATAGAACTTCACATATTTGTAAGATAACAACAGGGCTACGAAAACTACCCATAACCACTCCCTAAACAATTTTATCTTTTACATGGTTTCTTGTAGGTTTGAATTCTGTATCTTTTTTCACTTTTACATTTAGTAGCATCCTGAGTTACAATAGAAGGTAATAAATTTAAAAGATGACTAGAGACTCAGTGCAAAGTCTCGTTTAAGTACTTCTTTATAAAAAAGAAGCAATAATACAGTCACATTTGACTTAGGAGTGGGATGTGAAAATAGTACTTTGTCAGAAAGTGCAGTGTTAACAGTGATATGAGCTTGTTCAATAACAGGCTTGAATAACCTTTCAATGACTTTTACTTTTACTTTCAAACTCTCCCCACACCATTCAGTTTAACACCCACTATTTTTTATAGTCATTAATGTCAAAATTTTTGGTAGAAAAAAGTCATCAACTACTGCAATCCTAAGCCCAATATGTCTGTACTTAGTAAGGAAAGTGCATATGGATAATGTGACAGCCCCATCAAAACTCTCTCTCTGAATATCTCCCTATTGAGGCAGTACAAATCTCCCGCTGAGACAGTACAAGCCTCCCGTACACACATTTCTGGCACAGGGAATGGATGTTTTTTCCAGTTTTCCTAAGAATTGTTACTCCTCAATAAACACATAAATAAACCAATTTTTTGCTTGAACTCTCAAGAATCAATAATCTAGTCAAAAGTGAAAGGGGCTTCAACAAAGATCTTGAGGTGGAATTGAAAAATTACACCTTGTCATGTCCGCACTGAAAGAAATGTATCCAACATTACGTTAAAAATCCAACTTTGCTAGTTATGATTTAAAGTTTGAGCAAAATATCCACCGAGGTAAAAACAACCACGCCTATTTATTGGTATGAAAACACAATAATAATACTCAAAAAAGACCTTTAATAACAAGCTAATAAGTGATGCTAGTTTGAGTTTGTTCTTGTTTTCCATTTTCGTTCTTAGCTACCTTATATGCCCCATGAATTTTAACAATTGCCACAACAACTGTGATATATTTTTCTCTAAATTGATGAGGTGCTACCAAGGCAGTGAGCAAGGTAGAAACACTGTTTTTCATGCTTTATGTTGTTGAAAAACAGCATAACAGGAAAACGAAGCTGATAAAGTATTTACCTAACAGCTTTTCATTAAAACTTAACATTCCAGCTGAGGGAGCAATATAAAATCTCAGTTGGACTAGTAAAAGCTCTATGTAGTCAGACAACACAAAAATGACCCAACATTAAAAAATAACTTGTTGAAGAAAAGCAAAGATCCTGACGTTTCCCACGTTGCCTCTTTAAGCAACAGACTACGAAGTCAGGAACTTCAAAAGTAGGTTCAGGGGAAAAACAAAGATAAATGCTCTCCCAGAAAATGCCAGCTGCATTTATTATCCACTTGGGTCCTTACTTTTATTGACTGAAATAATAGGTGTTACACTTCATTGGAATTATTTTTGGTGTTTCCTTAGCACAAAAATAACTTACTGGATCATTTCAGTAGTCGCCTTAAGTCCATCTTGTATGTTTTATAACTACTCCATAAACTTACATCAAGGGGCTGTTCAATAAATACGTAACGCTCAAAGTAAAGATTTTAACAACCCCGCTCGTAATGGTTTGCAACGATGCAATGTTAATTCCCCCTTCAAAAGTAACGATAAAGGAATGGATCTAACCCTCAATGAAAATAACTGTTTTTTATTTTCATCATACGCGTTCTCGTTAGAAAAAGAAATCGTTATGTTGTAGTATTTGTTATGATCATATTAGTTTTGCTGGTTCTGCAAGTCGTCTACCTCTCTCGTTTTTATTGCCCAAGCCATGTGGCCCCACCACATTTTCATTTTTTTCATTTCCCACCTTTGCGTTGAAATCACCTTGAACGATTAGCATCTTTTGAGACTTACAGTATTTCACTGCTTGATCAAGTTGATCATAAAACGTTTGTAACCAATACATGGTTCAAACAACATCCAAGGAGAAAGTGGACGTGGGTAAGCCCAGATGGAAACACAAAAAATCAAATTGACTTCATAATGATCAACCAAAGGTTTAGGAACGCTGTGAAGGGAGCTAAGACATACCCAGGTACGGATTGCAACTCGGACCACAATCCCTTGATTGCAAAAGTAACACTCAAACTAAGAAAATAAAATAAAACTATCACAAATATAAAACTGCATATTGAAGTATTAAAAAACAATAAAGAAGTCAGGGAATAATATCAGGTGGCAGTCAGAAATAAATTCAAGATACTGGACACCATTCAAGACATTGATGAAAAATGGAAAAATTTCAAAGAAGCAATAACAGAATCAGCTAAAGAAAATGTACCAGTAAAGAAACAAAATACTAAACAAAAATAGATGACTGATGACATTCTGGAAATGATGGACAAACGAAGAGCAAATAAGAACAATAAAGAAAGATATGAAGACCTAAACAAAGAGATTAAAATAAAAAAGCATGGCTGGAGATAAAATGTAATGACATAGAAAGGGCCCATGTATTGAATCCACAAGTAATGTACAAAATAATCGATGAAATTTAGCAACAAAAAGAAAACATGCTCATTAAGTGGATGCATGAAATCAAAAGATAGACAAATCATAATGGAAAAAGGCAAAATATTGAACAGATGGTCAGAATATAAAAAACAATTATATGACGACACAAGACCATAAGGGAAAAAAATTTACGCCAATTTTGAGAGCCTTCCCATATTTGAAGAGGAAATACAATTTCCCATTAGAAAAATGAGGAATGGGAAAGCAGCTGACCCAGATGAAATCACCATTGAAATGCTGGAACCACTGGAAGAATTGGAAATTTCAGTTTTGACCAAACTATTAAATGACATGTACAGTACTTGGCACATTCCAACGGACCTATCTAGATTAATATTTGTTGCACTCCCCAAAAAACCTGCGGCAATAGAATGATTGTTACATCGCACCATTGGTTTAATGAGCCATATAACTAAAATTCTGCTACGTATATTAATGAAGAGAGCCAGAAATCGAACTAAACCAGAAATCGCTGAGGAACAGTGTTGGTTTGTAGAAGGAAAGGGAATTGTTAACGCTATTTACATTCTAAGGAATTTAATAGAGAGATCTTTAGAAGTCAACAAAGACCTGTATGTATGCTTTATTGATTACAACAAAGCCTTCGATAGAGTAAAACATGAAGGTGTCCTGGACATACTACAAGAATTAAATTTAGACAGCAAAGACCAAAGAATAATCTAGAACAGTAAGGATCGGGAGAAGATATAGGAGAATATCAGCATATAAAAGAGGCGTACGGCAAGGATGTGTACTGCCACCTGACCTTTTTTCTATGTATAATGAGAAAAAAATGAGAACTATACAAAACATGTCTGGAATGAAAGTAAATGGAGAGGTTCTAAGCAACATATGATACACTGACGATACCACTCTCATAACTGAATGTGAAAAAGATCTGCAAGATCTAGTTAACAAGGTTGTAGTTGAAAGTGAGAAAATGGGACTAAGTTTAAATGAAAAGAAAACTGAAACGATGGTGATCTTAAGAAAGAAAATAAAACCAACATGGTACATAAATATAAATGGAAAAAGACTTCAACAGGTGCAAAAGTTTAAATATCTGGGTACCTAGGTAACATCAGATGGTCAATGTGAAATGGAGATAAAATGCAGACTAGGCCAAGCAAAGTCTGCCTTCCAAAAGATGAAACATGTACTTACCAACAAGAACTTATCCCAGACACTGAAAGCGAGCCTATTACAATGTTGTATAGAACCCGTATTATTGTACGCAAGTGAGAGATGGGCGTTAACAAGATGGAAAGGAAGACGAATGAGAAGGTTCTAGTAATGGTAGAGACTACACGCTCATTGCTAAAAAAGATGAGGAGACGTCAGGAAAAAAGAAATGGCCTGGAGAACTTGGCAACAACAGGAAAAATAGAAGGCAAAAGAGGTCGTGGAAGACGAAGGCAGATGAAAATGATGGATGATACTTCAAAGTGGCTTGGAAAAGAGTGCAACACGCAGACAATAAGGACCATGTATGAGAAAGTAGAGTGGAGGACCTTGATCACCGATGCAGGAATGCATGGGACATGATTATTATGATGGTGATGATGTAGTAAAAGACACACTTTTTAGTGAACATAACATCTAAAGCACTTCAGCAGTAAATGAGTCAATATCAGTAATCCTTGTCTATCCAAAGAGGCTCTTGTTAGTCGGACAACAGGAAAGTAGCAAGATCATAATGCACGTCGGGTGCCTCATCTATGCCCTGAACAAATTTGACTTTCTCGATCTCAAGCCATTCCATTTCTTGCATCCTCATTTTGCAGAGTAACTCAAACTGACAGCGAGCGGTGATTCTTTTGGATCGTACGCAAATTCTTTTCTCAATAATAACGTCAGAATCTCTCATACAGGCAGGCCACTCGATGTGGCATTTCGGATTTTATACTACCAAAGTACAGTCCACAGTCACCACAAGATAGTTTTATTAGAACTTCATTCTTAACATATGGACAAGAAAATTCGCAAACTATCGCCTTTTGATAAAGAGAGGCATATTGGTGGTTGAAGAAAGCGGCCTTTTATAATCCGCATGTGATTCGACTGAATGGGTCGACAGGACAATGAGTTGATGCATTTTACATTGCATAAGAGGTACTGGGGCTCTCTCACATGAACTCTTTTGCAATATCGAGATTTCATTACCGTTGCATCCGTCGCATTACCTCTTACAAACTCAGCAACATACATATGTCCATTGATTATAAGCTTTAACCACACCTCAGGTAATATCTTTCCTACATTCTCAAAGTTATCTATTTCTATTTCTTTCGCTTAAGTCTTTTCGTTGCTATGGAGATGTGAGCCGAAATGCTCCTGAAGTAGAATCAAGCCACTCGTCTCTTGGTTAAGTGGAACAGTTTACTGCCATGTGCGGTTAAAGGCAAGGGGACCTGGTGCGTTGGGTGGCCATGAGGAGGGCATCAAGGTCACATTCAGTAAAATATTTGACCACACGTGGTATGGTTTTCTGACATCGAGGGTTTTCATCTGGTCATTTGACTTTTCCTTTAGCCCTCTTCAAATTGCAGATACTTTTTGTTGAAATTCCTGTTTATTAACGACTAGAAAAATGTCAATGTAACAGTCTAAAAGATCCAGGAACAAGTCCTCTCGTTCGGATTTTTTCATTTTCAGAGCAAAATATGCTGGGCTTGCCTGCACCTTTCAGGAGGTATCAATAATTTTGTAACTGCAGAAACATCTGAACTAATCGAGACAGCCAGCTGCAGCCCACACTGAAGAAACCAAATCGAATAATACCTCCAACAATACTGTAATCTAATTCCATCACTGTTTGCTGTTTCATGGAGCGTCACGTGGCTCGGCTGGGCATGCTTTCAGTCCATTATTGTTTGGACAAAAGCCCTCCTCCTTGGTTGCGAGTGTCTGATGTGTGTGGCCCACTCAAAAGCATGGAGTTCGCGATAAGGATACTTTTAATAAGTTTAAGATTTCTGGTATATTAGGTTGATTATAAGCTGTGTGATAAAGTCAGCGGATCTCTTGCCACTTTAGTCCTAGGCATCATATTACTTTTACAACACAGATCTTAACAGTTTGATTCGATCTAGTGTCTATTGACAACAATGAATTTGTCTTTAAGTCCACCTTTTGTGAGTGTTCCACGACGATTTAATTTTTGACTCCACCCCCAAATTTGACGTAAGGTTTCGTAACGAAAATCGTCTAAACCATTTCGCTCTATTTCTTTACTTTCGATCTTAAATTTGGCTCTTCATTCCTTATTTTAGGTGGGCATTTTATGTTTACCATTTTTCTTATGAGAATTCTTTGGAAAGCATCAATCTTTTTCTCACAGTTCTTAGTCAGAGACCACAGTTCGCTATTTTACAAATATGTGCTTTCCACACAGGTGTTGAAATGTCTGATTCTTGTCTGAATGATAATTTCTTGCTTGCGAGCAGGTATTGATGTTGCAATTTTTATCGCCTTGCTTGAATTTGCGTCAATTATTGATAAGCACACACCCTCATTACCCAGGGTGCTCCATAATCGTACGAGTCCGATGACGTAAGACATAATCATGCATAATTAATTAATTATACATGAGGTTCTTTTGAAGGCGGTTGACAATCAGGCCAGGCCATCCATTCAGTGATGGTCACAACAGCGATTCCTACTACGGAGTTGTAGAAACATCCATTGAACGCCCAGTTTCCTGTTTGAGATATTTCAAAGCCGTTTTGGCAGATTATTTTACTTTACTTGCATGTAGGATCACGTTAGAAAAGATAAGGTTTAAAAGGAAGTCATGTTGGATATAAAACTCGTGACAGCCGTGTTCTTATTAACGGAGTATGTTTTAATACTAAACGGTGAAGTACTTCCCTACTTCAACTGGGATCATACCAATCCAATGTAAGTTTGAAAAGTTTTATTTTGCTTTTGACTAAAAGTGAAATATTTTGGGCGGTTTTGTAGTATTACAGACGGTTGTTTTGGAAGATAACTTGTTTTCATTCAGGTTTGTTGTTAAGTATAGTGAACACGAACATGTTTTATCGCTTCAACCCATTGAAACCATTGCAAAAATTGACAATGGCCACATAATAAAACGGCGCGAGTCTGCAGCATATTAAGTGGTTGGATTCGGTATCTCAAGTTCATGTATGTGTATCTGTGATGTCTAAGGCTTATCATTTAAAAAGAGGTCTGATTTGAAATTGTTATTCTGAATTTTGGGAACGTTACTCAAAATTCTTAATTGGGCAATGATGTTTTGATTATCTCTGCCACTGCCAGATGTATGACAAGACTGCTTCTCAATTTTGTGCCAGTAGATCTTACAAAATAGGGCCAGGTATCAGTGTTTTTAATAATATTGTGGTTCTGTGAGACGCATGACCAGACGGAATCCGGCAAGCATAACTTGATGTATACATGGCACAAGACTGTCATCTTAAAAAACCAAATCCTTTTAGTTGTCGTGCTTCATCGCCTTTTAACCGTCACCATTTTTCATGTTGGGCAACCAACAGTGAACTTGAAGGAAACGTTTTAAAATCCGATTTCAAACTGTAACATTATTTAGTTTCAGGTATGGTATAATTGTTTAGCTGCATTTGAACTGGCTCAAGTTTGATGGCAAGTATCTTCGTGTGAAATGATTCTCAGAGCTCGTGTTTTTTGGGCCCCAGATTGGAAGTTGTTTGGTTAAAAATTAATTGTGTTGGATCTGTGTAACTGTATCTCTTCACAAAAGTTTTAAAAGTTACCTTTAAAATTTTACAAACATAAAAGCTGATGTATCATTAAAATTTTAGCATCCTGATCCCACTGATTTACTAAACTCGTGTTGTGAAGTAGCAAGCCACCAGAATTACTATTGTCATACTGAACTGTAGCAAAAAATTTTTCTGTTCTCGGTTCTTGTGTAAAATAAAGGTTATAGAAATTGTGTTTTAAATGAGATCATTCACGAGAGTAAGCTCTGGACATGATCAAATAATAAATCCCTCTTGGATACAGTTTTTCTTACTGTGCACCCTACCCAGCATCCAAAATAATAGGACACTTTCAAAGCTGGTTCTCAAGAGTGCCACGCATTTGTTAGGGCTAAATAACCTGAAATGATCTAGAGGTAGGGTTCCTTTTCACACAAGTTTGTTTTTAGTTGATTGTTGTCGTTGTTATACGAAGGGTGTTTTTTTTAAAAAAATGTAATGATTGTTCAGACGATTTTTATCCATGTGGACTTGCAGTGTTGATTCTGAATTGATCGCCTTTTTTTAGAGTGGGCAACACTCTACACTGCAACTTGCAGGCATTTCTGTGCCATTATTTCCCGTGGTACGTCATTGATGTAGATAAATTTTGTCTCGCGATTGTTACGCCTGGCTAGTTATAATGTTTTTTACACACTTATGCTATTTCTTTATGGTCTCGGCGTCGTTTCATTTCGTTAAAAATACAGAGGAAGTTACACTAAGTATCCCAGATAGACTCATTACACATCTTTCCTTTGGTGCAGTTGGCGCATCTAGTGTCATGTATTTAGTTCTCAGTTTTAGGGATACACCCAAACTCTGAAAATAATAACAACAAGTGTGTTATGTTCAAATCACCCCCTTCCCCCCCCAAAAAAAATCAAAGATACATCTCTATGTCATGCTTAACGTCATGGTATTTATTTGCTGTTAATAATATACTTCTTTTCAAATTTCAATCAAGTTTTTTTGAGATTGAAAACAAATGACAAATATTGTTTTTCCAACTGCCCACGTGAAGTTGCTGGGGCTTTGAAGATTCAAAGATAAGCTGAGGTGTATGAATGAAAGCTATTGTGTCTTGATAGACCTTTGAATGTAGGCAAGAAGTTTTTATTATTCCAAGATAACAAGACCAACAGAACAATGTTGCTTTGTGTAACAATAGTTTTAGTGTTGTGGCGAAACCCGGAATTGAATACAGTGTGATGATTACCAAAAAGCGAGGAATGTGATATCACAGCGTAATTGTCAGTTTGTGTTGAACGGAGAGTTGTAATCGCCGTTTTCACATGCTCTGTGGATATGTAGAAGTAGCTAAATGCTTGTCATCAGGATTCTCAATTTTTCAGTATGGCTAATGTTATTATCTGGATGTGGGTCAGGTGTTGTTAACATTTGTTGTGTGCTTGGTTCCGTCATGCCTTGAATTTCCTGCGCTTTTCAGTGCTCCAATTTGTCATTTTTATCAGTCAGTAGAACTATTTGAATTCTAGAGCTTGCAAGATAGGTCCACGATTACCCCCACGCCAAAATAAAAAAGCACTGCTTTATAAATCAAAAATTGATTTTTTTTATAAATTTCTACATTCACACAGGAATCTTTAAGTTGTGTCAAGACAATTTTACTTCCACTTTCAAGATTTCGGTTTTTCAGCCTACTTGGTCTTTGAATTTTGAACTACTGACCCCGGTAATGTTTGTTAATAAAATCATTTTAGCCTTTTAAATGGTTCTTCTTATTTTGTTAGTTCTCAGAAACCAGCAAGATCAATGCGATGATGCTGTGCATAATTTGTTGACGATCAAGTTGAGATGAAACCGGATTTCGAAATGTCGTGATGAGAATAAATAGATTATTATCAGCATGTTTTTCTGGTGGAAGATTGATAGCTTTCTTGGGTTCCTGTTTCATGGCTTTTTACCGAGAAGTGCTAAATTGTGCAACTCGATCTTTATTGCTTGATTTCAAATATAAATTGTGCACTCTTCCTCTACCTTTCCTGTTTTTGAAGACTTCCAACAACGGCAGGGCGGAGCTCATTTCTTGGTTGAAGTTGATTTTAATTTTGAGAATATTAATTGTGCATTTGTCTCTTCGCTTACTTATGCGCGAAAACAGTTTGGTGTTAAACCCGCAGGTGGTTGAAAGTTTAACCAAATGCAGGGAATGGAAACAAACTTTCGGGGTAACGTCACAAAAGAACGAGGAAGATGCTCTCCTTGGTTCCGGTATCTTGTTGATATGTTGCCATCATCATGTTGCCACGGATTTGACTTTCCTGTCAAACAAAACAAACATGTTTTTTCGACGAGTTTTTGTTTTTTTTGTGTTGGGTAAAGTTTACCCCATTCATTTGCTATCGCTACATCGGCTGTCTGTTAGCCGCCGTTCCTCAGAAAAATGAAACCTGTTAATATTTACGTATTATTTGGATACCAGCGGAGGCGTACTTGATAGAATTTCGAGGCTTGAACTCTTTATCAGGTTGTTTGTTGGCATGGCAGACAAATAAAACAGGTAACAGCGGTTAATTGTGCAGCCACTGTGAAGCTGCAAGTGTTGTGATTCTTGTTTTGTTCTTTTTAATGTTTTCTATTCATTGGATTTGCAGGAAAAGGGTGAAGTAAAACCATGTCAATTTCCGGTTTTTTGTGTGGTCAGCTTCACGGTTCGCGGAATCACTTCTGTTGACCTTCCTTGTTTTCTTCCGAAGTTCTTCGAGACATTAGTTACGACAATTTGTAGTTTTTGTGAATGCTGCTGGCTGTGTTTCGATGGTTCACTTTTTTACTGACAAGCAGATGAATTTGATGTTCAGACCAAAAGTCATTTGGTCTCAGGTGGTTCCATTTCCAAAGTCAATTTTTTACTGCACAAGCAAGCTGGTACAACCTTGGAAGGTCTTTTGTAAGCATTGTGGTAGGATAAGCCGAGCGGCCTGTCAACGGGCACCTCATGTGGTCCAAGTCTCCCGATTTTGGAGTTCAACTCCCGATCTCCCGATTCTCAAAGAAATCTCCAGATTCCTTAAGAAATTGGTCAATTTTCCTTTCTTCGCGTTGTTTCTATTACTCCATCTTGGTTTTGAAATCAGCCGAGATTACGTTCTTATATTCTATGTTATGTATCATTTTCTAGTTTTTGTTGCAAGATCAAAATATCAAACAAAATTATGAATTATATTATCAATTAATATTATTATTGATTATATAATCACTAATATCATTCTCTGCAAAGGTTGATTTTAAGCCGAAAAACGTCTAATTTCAGAGTGAAATCTGCAGAGCAAACCCCCAGTTGTATTTTGTCAAGTCTCCCCANCCTGATCTCCCGATTCTCAAAGAAATCTCCAGATTCCTTAAGAAATTGGTCAATTTTCCTTTCTTCGCGTTGTTTCCATTACTCCATCTTGGTTTTGAAATCAGCCGAGATTACGTTCTTATATTCTATGTTATGTAAACGCGGAATAACATGTCAGATACGTCTATCATTTTCTAGTTTTTGTTGCAAGATCAAAATATCAAACAAAATTATGAATTATATTATCAATTAATATTATTATTGATTATATAATCACTAATATCATTCTCTGCAAAGGTTGATTTTAAGCCGAAAAACGTCTAATTTCAGAGTGAAATCTGCAGAGCAAACCCCCAGTTGTATTTTGTCAAGTCTCCCCATTTTCAGACATTTGAACTTGGACAGTATGGCACCTTCACGGTGCCAGCACAAACAGGGAACAATGAAATGCGTTAATGATTATTTGTTTAGCTCATTTTTACAAGATTATGTATTGGTATTATTTTACAAGGAAACTTCTGTACTTTCTTTTTGACGAGGAAAAAGCAGCTTTTGTCAGGATGTCTGTAAGATAAGCACAATCGTTAGAAAAAAGTTTTTTATCATGTTGTATTCAATAAAGAAATAAATACAGTTAATCGTAGGAATAAGTGTATTCTTAAGATGCAGTTAAAGCTTTGTATATGTTCAGATCACCAGCTTCCGAGCAGGTTTTTTGGAACAAAAAGGGGAAACGGGATCAATGATATGATTCTTCTATCTTGAAGTAAGTTAAGTCTATTTTGTCTGAACAGGAATTCAAGCGCGCTTTCTTTTATAATGAAATTGCTATTATCACCCATAAAACTTAGCAAAAGGTTAATAGTATTCAGCTTAAAATGACACAACCAATAAAGTATCTCAATACTCGAAATAAATGTGCTGCATAAAAAGCGGCTATCACTCCCATGAAAGAGAACCAAGAAATAAAAATAACTGGTAAGCACATGTTACCTATTTAAACACTTAATATACGTGATGAATACGAAATGGGAGACAGGGCGTAAATGGTAACCACTTCGAACCCCTGTTATCCCGGAATTTGGGTTGATCGCCAATCCAATTTCGAAGACGAAATTTCCATTTTGTCAGAAAGCCGACATTTTAACGAAAATGGCATGCCGATTTTAACCACAGACGTTCGAGCTGTTGCTGCTACATAATCCATCGGTGTTGATTTTGTGGCTCCTCATTGATTCGAGTCCGTGTTACAGCAGATGAAAACAAGGTTCAAGTGGCACCAAATATCACATACTAGCAATCTCTTTGAGGCACATTTTTTAGTAAAGCATGTGGCTGTTTAAAAATGAGGTTTGTGTAAGAAGGGTTTTGTTTCATGTAATATATTAATCTCTACAGATATTTTTACTGCACTCCCAGTTACGCCGAGTTTCTTTTGATTTCTTTAGTATTCATGTCATCGACGTTAAATAATTAATTCCGTTTACCAAAGAGGTCCCCATTTATTGTTGGTCATTTATGTACTTAATGGTTGACACGGGTTACTTTTCACTACTTTTGTTTTTCTCCCATTGTATGTGTCCAGCTTTGTCATTCCTCAACAACATCGTTCACAATGTCTTGAAGCTCTTACCTGGATCCTGTAATTAATACTGGATTCATCAGCACAAGTTCGATGTGCAATGCCCACCCGCTTTGCTGACTTTTCATTAATGCAACGTATCAAAAATTTGTTGTTCGGAAGTAGTTATTGTTGGGTTTTTTATTGAATTGGTTACCGTAGAGTATTAGTGGAAAATGGAAAGCTCTTACAGCTTTTCTTGTTAACAGTGAATTGGTTAAAAATTTACAGAACCAGCTATGTTTCTGCATGCATTTGAGCTTTCATTCCATTTTCTTATCATTAATACCATTGTCTTTCTATTTTCTCGTGCTTGAAAGGGTGCCGATCTAGCTCTTATTCCTTATTCCATTGTAGATTCCATAAAAATTTTTGTGGTAATGGAGAGTATGCACATATTTATGTTAACACTTACGACATGATGAATTTTGTGTGTCCGTCAGCCTTGTTGCCCGTTTCAATTGGTCTGCATGTGGTTCCTCAAGACCGTTTGTTCGAAAACTTTTGGATGGTCACCAAGTCAGAGTTCGACAATTGCGAAGTTAACCCAACAGCACAGAGGTCTGGAAAATCAAGGTTACTGATGCAATGTGACGAACAAACTAGCTACAAACTGAAATATTACTCATTTTCATTCAAACCTGAAAGTGGATCCAGATCAGCGATTGTCTTTCAGCCCAACAAGACATATTACTTTATGGGTAAGTATCAAATAATTTCAGCCAGTTTTAATTAACTTTAATTTTGAAGGTTGCTTACAATGTACGAAGTTGCCCAAAAGTAAAACGAAATAGACTACCATTCACAAACGTAATTTGCAATATTGATCGTTATTTTTTTAACTACAGTTTTTTTCAAAGAGAATAGACCTTTTCCATGAACCTATGTACAGGTGGACAAATGTCCAAAGTACTACTCATTGTGATAATTGGACTGATTTTGGCAACTCGGGGTTTGGCAATTTTCACCATCAGTGACTAATAAATATTCCGCGTACAGTATGATGTACACTCCCCCTGCGACAGAACCATATTCGTAAATCCCCTTCAGTTTCGAATAATGCCTTTTCACTTTGTTCATTGTACTGGATATTTTGGATATAAAGTATTTTGAATTTCTTATGGACTTAATTCGTGAGGCATAAAATGAGCTAATTGGACTGTTCCTAAATTTTATCGAATATTCCTGTAAGTGAACGGAAAGATGCCTGCATGTTGGTGGTAGTGATTGAGGTTACATTAAGTTGTTGGGCTTTAAAATGTTTCCGGTAGTTAAAGTGTCGTTAATCGATTTTTGTGTACAGACCCATGTTATTTGCAAGGGAAACACAAATCGATGTAATTGTTTAACACAGTTTTAGTGACATAAATTTCTACCACTGTTTTTTACCCAGCAACCTCGACAGGTTCCTTGAAATCAATTAGAAATAGAAAAGGTGGACGGTGCAAGAAAGACAACATGAGGGTTGCTATTACTGTCTGTGGTAAGTTGGAAATATGAACTTTTTAGTTTTTGTTGACGTGCTCCCTTATTGTCAAATAGTGGTGTTTCGAGGGTATGGTAGCATACACCAAGCAGAGTCGTGTATACCATGCGTGGAAAGGCTGTATCAAATTGATAAGAACTCTCTAAGTGACTCACTTAAAGTTTGAAGCCACGGGCTTTTAGAAAGTGATTGGTAATAATTTAAATTTAATCTACCATTCTTACAGTACAATGCAGTTTTTAGGACATATTTGGTATTTTTGTAGAATGTAATTTGTAACAGGTGCGTATTTGTTTTCGTCTTACGAAAGAAAGGTGATCTCGAATAAAAGGCTCAGTAGTGAGTGGAACTTTTTATGGAAGGAACAGTCCCACATGGTAACCTAGGCCCTACCACACCGTAAAAGGTAAATGAGTGTAGTTTATTTTGCTGATGGTTTCAGTGAAAATGGAAAGGCCCTGAAAGTCTTAGCCACTGTGAAAAAGTTCTTTAGTCATCTGACTTTTAGGCCAAATTTTAGGAGTTTAATTAAATAGGTTGGTTTAATTGGTAGTAAGGTATGTGAGATGAAAATTTAAAGAGTTGCTTCAAGATACTACATAAAGTCATTGCTCGAAAAAAACACTGGTCGGGGTTCGACACTATGAGCAAAATTGTGCTGTCCTTTTCCATTGGTAGATCAAGAAGTAAGGTCGTCATAGTCGAATGTAAGTTAGTTGCTAACTGGACATGTTTTTTTTGGAAAGACCCAAACGCTTGGTAAAGTTAGCTAATAAATATAACTGTCCAGCACAATGTTAATTTGTCATTTTTCTTGAAACTATCATTAAACCGCCGGAAGGAAGGTCAAAATTAGGTCAGATCTTTTTTCAATTTTCTGAAACAACATGCAGAAAAATTACTTGTACTTAGTGGTCAGATGTAGTTATGACAGTAAAATCCAGTTACCAGAATTTGGATATCGACTCGACATAATTGCCGAACGGCAATCCTAATTGCTGTGCGGTTGTAAGTTTAGTGTGTTTCTACCAAGTGCAGGTAAACAGCACCTTGTGTTGTGGGGTCTTTTTGGACCCCGATATTTAATGATGGTGGGTGGTTTTACTTGATGTGCTGATTAGTTTTCAGTGGATAGTTGTATTTAAGACAAATTTCATGTATTTATATCAGTGCAAAATGCTGCTCATTTTGCTTGTGGAAACCTTTGGCTAAAGGACTCTTTTGTTGTCCATCAGGGGAAAAAAAGTAGTGACATTTAAGTGGGATGCAATATTTTTCTCCTACTTTTTTTATGTTGTTTATTTGTTTTATTTTCGTAGAGGGCCGCACATGTACTGATTGCCCAAATATGTGTTGTATTAAACCAACACAAAAGCCATCCACGAAAGCACAAACAACAATTGATACCGTTCCAACCGTCCGCAAGGTAGCACCGAAGTCAACAGCGAAAGCATTAAAGAGCACAGAGGGCACAGCAAGAAGTACAAAATTAGTATTAAAAAAAGAAGAAACAACGGTGACTTTGGAGCCAGTGTATAACAGTGTACTTATAAACAAGAAAGTCGGGAAAGGTGATGCTACAGTGGGCAGATCACATGGAGAAAAAGAAGGAAAGGGTAGGTTACTGATACGCCATTGCTACTTCCAAGCCGTAAAAGATGCATGGAGAAGAAGGGCGGGAAGGGCGATTGAACGTAAATTAGACATGTTTTCTTCATTGCGAACTTGTGGATAGAATGGGAAAGGTGAGCTGTCGTGAAATGATTAGCTGTTTGTGTGCTTTTGTGGAGCTCGCTTTGCACTGAAATTTGTGTTTTATTTTTTACATCAATGCAACTTGTCATTTTCAGTAAATGGCTTTTACTTTAAAAACGACCCCCACCCAACACAAGAAGCACACACATTTTGTATCTCTATAACTTGGCCAGTTGTACTTGCATGGAGTACTGTAAACTTCTACTATAAACCTTTTTCTTATCGATGAAATGTAGCTTGCCTTACACTTTCCTTAAGGTGTTGTCATGAGAAGTGTTCTGATGAGCTTTTCTCGTTGATGCATATGATATTACTCGTTTTATCCAACGTCTTTCATTCATATGCTGCCGCTGTCCCCTGTCCCTGTCTTTTCTTTACAATTCCATACTTGGCTTTTATGTGGCTTTGTACCGTGTATGGTTCATAACGAATTCCCCCCCCCCAAAAAAAAAACAATAAAAAACAAAACAAAATGTGTCAGGGGTGAACAGACTGAAAGCAACTCATTTTTGAGGTCAGCTTATCTTTTAATTATTGGGATTTGTTTTAATGATCAAAGCATCCTACACTGTTGGTCAGAACAGGCTGTCAGCAGATAATACAGAGGTTAAGAAAAAATGAACCCGTATGTGTGACGTTTTGCGAGTATTTGGTGTTATGAAATGGTGAATGAAACATTCATTTTTTTTAGAGTAGTTAATATTTTGTACCCTGGGATTTCTTAACCCCCAAAAATGGATGCAATAATAACTTAAAAAAGAGGTTGTGACTTGTATTTCTTTTTTTCTTCTGTAGATTTGACGGATAAATTTTCCAATAGCTGGTGGTTTTTCTTCAGTTTGGGAGTGGTTTGTGGAATCACAGTTGTACTTGTGTGTGTTTTATTGGTGGTGAAAATTGTACAAAGACGAAATAGGTAGGTTGTCGATATTACAAGCTACACAAGCATTTAAAATACAGTGTAGTTTCAGCTTCGGTTTATAGAGCATTTTTCCCCCAGCTAAGCAACAGGTTACCACAGGTAACTTGCAATGCCACCGTCTAATCAGATACACTAGCACGTCTGTTGTACTGTATTTAGTTCAACTCTTGAGAACGCCAACGAGTAAACTTATTTTATATGGATTTTATTAGAGAATACCAGAAGTTATAGGGGATCGAGATATTCGCAAGATTGCTACCCATCGACGTCCAGCAAATTTTCACTGGTAAAAACTGCAGTTAGTATTGAACATGTATTAATTGCTGCTTTTGTTACACCCTGGCAGTTTGAAAAAACTTGCAATCCTCTTGCCTTTCGATGAGTTATGGGCAATGTCTAAATAGTCCCAAAAGAATCGGTTTTTAAATGCCTTAAAAGTGGAAGAAAATCGGCGTTTAAATGACGTAGGAAACGTTTTCTTTTACGGCTACGGCATCCGCAGTTTAGCTACTTTGATCCAGTCATACTATTTGCTTGGAACTAAATAAAGGCCTTGAAGATAAAGCTGTAATTTCAAAAAGGTTGGAGGAAAGCCACTATTGTAAGGTGGAAATTAGAAAAATAAAGATTGTAATACAACTGCATAAAGAAAAGTAAGGCAACTCTTAGCATAAAAGTGGGGTCTGGCTTTGGTAAGGGTAAATCTCGTTAAAAAGTTAGTGACACTGTTATTTTCCTTTTCATTAAAAAGGCTGCTGTTATGAGGGAAGGTTATTCAAGCAAGTATTCAGTATTCAGGCAACATTTGGACAGTGCGAACAATGGTATCATTGTAAGATCATACTTGTGGTTGTGGTGTCTCGTGGTGGTCTTGTTCCACTGTGAAAAATCCTTGTTCCTGACTGGTATATCCTGTTGAGAAGTTGAGTGACGGGAAGATTTGAAGGAGCTATTCCATTTCTGTTGTCTAGACTGCTATCTATTAGGTGCTTGAATGCTATAGCCTTTAGGCAGTGTAAAGATTGTATAGAATGCTTCGTGTCGTCAACTCAATGTTGTGCCTACATGTTCGACTGATTGATTAGTGGTTTAGAGACCTTTTTATATGAGATTTTATAAGGTTAGGATTAAACTTTAAAACTGACTTAAAAGGTTTCCTTGTAGTGGGTAATATATGTAAATAGGATTTTTACAGACCCAATAGTAATTATTATAATGAATTCAATCTGAATATGATATAACGGAGAAAAGGGGTAGTTATTGTAAGTTAGGTATTTTCATTTGCCATTTTATTTGCTATTTGTGTTGGTAAAACTCATAGGATTTTTTAAACGGTACTTTGAATTGCGAGTCTACAAGAAGTTTTACAGTTGTTTTTCCTTGGCGAAGTGGATTTTAGATTCGTCGCAAATTTTTGCAACTCCTGTGAGTAGTTTTAGGGCAATGCTGGATTTTTTTAAAATTCGTTCTCTTTCTTACTTCCTACAGAAAAAATGGCCAGTTACCTCCAGCTGATACTGATAATTGCGAGGTACCCTCGACTGATAAATTAATTAACCTCCAAGACCAAGCTCTATATTCCAGACTTGAAAGCACAGGAAGCACGGGTTCTGGTGGTGATACTCCTCCGTCCTATCCAGAAAGCCCAAATGGCACACTGGACAGCCATAAACCTCTGGTTGGTATGGTTGCACATAGTCATAATGGAAATATAAGGAACGGTAAATTACCTGTAATTAGTGACAGAAATGACACTTGTGTTCAAGTATAGGGTTGGTCGTGTTTTGTAATATATTGATTAATAATTAAGTGCGGTATGATGAAAGCCGCACACAAATAAATTGGGAGACATTCTAAAACGGCCTTCTTTCATCCGTTGAGCTTAAACCTGGTTTCGCACTGTTTGATGGCATATCGTTACATGGGAGAGAAAGATATTCACTAGAAAAGATAAAGTTCATGTTTCTCATACGATGTAATAATTATATTTATGCAGTATGGCTGTAGTTGTTTAGTGATGATCGAACAGTAAGTAATCTATTACTTTGCATTATGACATACAGGTTGAAGCTCGGTTACATATATGTTCCCTCACAAACAACAGTATGTGCTCTATTTAACGTCTCGTGCCCAGTTTTAATTGCTGGATGTCGTCGTACTGTTGCAGGTATGCTTCGAACCTGTCTTGAATGACAAGTTGAAAGTTTTGAGTGGTCAGATGTAAGCATACCTTAGATTGTAATATATATTGTAATACAGATATTTCTTTTGCTGATTTAATGTCGTATTAATGTGCAGATATTTGTCAGTACTAAGATAGGTTCTATGATAGTTAGCACAACGCGCCTTGAGATAACTCGGAAGTGAGATGAAATTGTTTTTTTGTATAGAATTCATTTACTTTCAGAGAGTGAGTACCTGTCCGGAGTACTTGCAACAGGTACATCATTGCGCCTGTTACTCTGCAATTAATGGGCAGTTTACCCCCTATTCTTGAAAATAAAAGGGAGAAGGGAGACTTAATTTATATGGCATTTTACTGAAGACCTAGTATGCCCCCCAGTTTGTCTTGGGTTGTAGTTACAATAGACAATTTAAATGATTTAATTCCATAGCCTGGCATGCATCTATAATATCGAGAAACAAGAGTCCAAATTAACATATTGTATGTGCTGCTGTGACAATTGCGATTTGTTTGATATTTTGAGTTAGATATCGTTAATGCGAGGTCATCCTTCTATGATCCATCTAGTGCAATTGTTGGTGATATTTAGTTACGATAAGAAAGAAAAGGTTGATAGCTTGACGGTAATGTAGCCGTGCAGGAAAAACGTTCCTGGGAGCATTGCTTGCAGTCTTTTCTTTGAAAAGGTTTTGATTTTTTTACTTCTAGTAATTTTCAGTTGGCATTAATTAAATCAGTGAAATTCACAAATCTCCAGGTAACTTTATTTTATATATAACATACATTTTAGTTGAATTAAGTTGTTGAATTTAGTATTATACACTTATTGTGAAGTAGAGTGGAAATTCAACAATACTAGAAACCAAATGTTGTATATAGTGGACAGATTTTCATGCTGAAGTAAGAGCTCACAATTACATCAAGAACAAAAATTTAAGACTGTTAGCATTACCCTGAGTCGATGTTAGAGTTCGACCCAAAGGTGGAGAGAGCTTAACTCTTCTCACCTTGCACGAGCCCTATGTGGTATACGAAACTATCAAGTTCCAGCTCCACCTTTTCCATTTAATTTGCTAGTGTCAAGATCATTGTTTGTTGACGGAGCACAAAAAATTCTAGTATGTAAAGACTATGTACTAGCACCAAAGGTTTTCCCACGTTCTCCCGTGTCTGGTGTTAGCATTTTTACCGTGGGTTTTTACGGTATTGCCAGTAGGATCAGAAAAACAGTCTAGTATCAAAATTTTGTGGCGTGAACACTATTATTTTCTCGTGTTCTTTACCTCCTAAAATTCTCGAGTGAGACAATGGATTGGTTTTGTTTGTCATTTAGATACCTTGGACACATTTAAACTGCACAAAAAGTTTTGTTACACTGTTAAAGGAATAGATTTTAGAATGTACTTTTTAGACCACCCATTTACGTATATTCTTAAGACAAAATTCCTCTCTTTCCTTTGTACTATCTCAACCCGCCCCACCCCTAACTTTGACATTTTTTTACGAAACATTGTCCGAATGACAGCCAGTGTAAATGCGAGTGTTCTTTGGGAAAGGCGGCCACATCGTGCTCTTTTTTTATGATTGTACAAAATCCTGAAGAACTACTGCCTTTCCTATCTACATACGTCCAATAGGTAGCATTATACAGAAATGAAACGGTCTTGCCAACCCCCTCTATAAGAGGGTTAAGAATTTATTTGGTTCTTTTTTTCCCTCTAGCAATATTTGACTAGACGTAGCTTTTTAATACTCTTAGTTGCAAGTAGAACAAGTCGCCATTGACATTTTATTGTAAATAGAATAAATTAATACATCCAGAGTATTTTTATTACAAAGATTTAAGGAGGTGATTTCACAGTAGTTGGTTATTCAACATTGCACTTAGCAAGTTAATAATGAACTTGGTATCTTTCACAACATTGTACGTATTTCATTTCCAGGCCAATGATATTTCCTTGTAAATTATTTTCAAGTTTCGTTTCTTGATTTTAGTAACGGTAAGCCTCGAGACTTTAAATGGTGCCATGTATGACGATTTTCATTGACAACTGGTAAAGAAAGAACTTAGTACGCATTTAACTTGCTTTCTCTATTTTGTATGGTAACTGCTCATACAGCAGTTATTTTTTTTAACTTGCTGACCCCTTCGTGACCCCTTGACCCCTGACCCCTTCAGCTTTTTTTCTTGTTGCAGGGTTCTTTTTCTTCTCATTCTTTTCCTTTTGGGAATTTTATTTGTAAAGCTTTTACTTGACAGCTGGCAACATAATCAGATAAAAAAAAAGTATTAATTGCATGGGCTGCTATTTGATAAACGTGTCTGTTTATTCAATTTTTCCTGGGTACTAATTGTGGCAGAACTGTACTGTTACCTTTCATCATAGGGTCAGATATGCTTAAATGTGAAGGTATCCCGGAGCAGCAAGTTATGTGCCTTTTTATGTTGGTGTTCTTACGGCTGTAATTTTCCAGGAAGATTGGAATTGCTTTCAGTTGTACCACAAGTGATAAATATACGTTTTATTGAAGTGTTTGTTAGGCGTACGTGTTATCAATGCATTTACAAATTGGTCTTTAAATTAACTAAGTTTTTTTGAATTCCTTAGCTCATACATTACTGTCTGCTGGTACACTGATATCAGTCATTTCACACATTTTATTTAATTTGTCCTTACTGACAATATCTGGCCTGTTCGCCTGTGTTGCTCAGTAGGTTCTTATTGGAAAATTCTATAGGATAGTCACTTGTGGTGTGTCGATAACTGGTAATGTTTTATGTTTATACCACTTACCAGATGTGTCGATATCATGGTGGTTGCAAACTTGACAATATATGTATTGGCCAACACTATCGTGTCGGTTGGTGTATTAGTTTGAGTCGAGAGTAGTGCATCCTAAAATGAGATGGTCATTGTTCTCAGTACTTTTGTTACAGAGCCTGTTCTAACGTCTGCACCGTTATGAACAATATTTGGCTGATAATTATTTGGGAAAAGTCTTTGATCTTGACAGCGTCGATAGACATTTGTGACTTGGATTACGGTTTTCCATACATCAAAATTATTTTCTGTGTACCTTCCTGGCGGTTTCTTTATGAAAATTGTTGAATTTTAACCTTTCTGCCAAGGGGCTGGCTGAATATTCCGTGCCAGGTACCACCTGGTATTTCAAGGTCTCGCGGATTTATTTGTTTGTTATTCTGAGTTTAGCTCGTCACAGTATCAGGCCCCGACCAAGGCTAATGACCTCATACTGGCCATGAGACAGACATTGATGGTCTCTGTGAGAGTTAACAAGTACTACACCTTTCTGAAGGGTGACCTGGAGTAATTGTGGGAAAGGGTAACCTCATTTGCCGACGTCGAAATTCCACAACCGGATGCAGTTTAATGTCATTAACCAGGACCATTATTCTTATTATTATTGATCAAGTGGTTACATACAATCTACTGATGAATGGGAGAAAAACCCACATTTAACGCCCAGCAACATGTCAGGTAAGTTTAATACAGGCACATGTACTGTAACCATCAGAAAAGAGTGAGAAAAAATAGATAACCAAAATGAAATGGTAACATGTCAGCCTTGGAAGTGCTGCCCCACAACAAGCGAGGAAAGGCATATTGCTCAGGCGGTTGTTGTTGTATGACAACAACTTGTGACTACACTTTACACTCCTGGTCTGACAGGTAGCAATACACAGAAAGATATATTAGTACTAAGTACTAATAGACTAGTACTATTGGTACCTGTTCGATGACAAAAACAACAAATGGGCACAAAAAGCCGTTAAAATGTACGCCAAAGGGCTATTAATATGTGGAAAGGATTTTCTCGGATTTACCACCGGTCTTTGTCTGGCACCGGGGCCCTGTGGTCACCAGATCATCTAATCTGGCTTTTCATGCACCTTTCTCAAAATATGTGCACTCTCAAGAAGAGCTGCCTTTTGTATCGTTTCAAACGACAACTCGACGCCTACCATGGCAAGATAAGGAGCGAGCCTCTCTGTTACGGACCCGAGAACACCCACGACATCTGGTATCACCAGTGTTTTCACGTCCCAAAGACGAGATACCTCTCGAGCCAATTCCGAATATTTAACAATTTTCTCCTCTTCCTTGGCTGCAGTTCGGGCATCACCTAGGACAGCAAAATCTACAAGGATACACTTCTTTTCTTTCTTTTTTATAATTATTATATCTGGTCTCTCCCCGCTTCAACAAATTTATCAACATGGACATTGAAGTCCCACAAGATTTTAACACCCCCATTCTCCACCACACTGCTCTGTGTTCATACCATCTGTCTGAGTGTGGTATCCCATGCACTTTAACGATACTCCAGTGTACAGCTCCTGCAACGCGGTCGTGTCTCCGTTTGTATTTTGACTGTACCAATGTGCTGCATTCGCTGATGATATGCGACACTGTCTCGTCCTTTTGCCCATACATTCGGCACAGCGCTGATTCTCTGGTGCGTTCAATTTAGGCTTTCCTGTAGTTAATGCGGAGTGCTTGGCCTTGAGCTGCCACTAGGAGACTCTCAGTTTGACGCTTCAAGCTACCTCTCTTCAACCATTGCCAGCTAAATGGGGATGCAAATTCTTTTGTCTGCCTCACATGTTGCCCGTGCATCGCCTTGTCCTGCCACCCTTCTTTTCTCTGTTGTTTCTGCTCCTTCCTGAATGTTTTTCTTTCACTTTTAGATGGTCTTTTCACATACGTTTTGACTGCTCACATGATGTCAGAGCTCTTATTGGCGAGGTATTGGCTTAGGCTTTCTTCTTCATATTTCACGGTGTCATGAACACTTATCAGGCCTCTACCACCCTCTTCTCTGTGTACATGGAGGCGGTCTACATCTGCTCGTGGATGCACAGCACCATATGCGTGCATCAGCTTTCGTGTCTTCCGATCTAGTTGTTCTAGCTCCTGCTGCGTCCACTCTAGGATCCCTCCTCCATATCTAAAGAGAGATACTGCCCACGTGTTTATAGCTTTTACCAGGTTTCCAGCATTCAGTTTTGACTTAAGTACCTCTGATGTACTCGTTTTGCACATTGATTTTCATTTCGTTCTGCTTTATGACATCCAACTCAAGCACTCCAAGATACTTATAGGAATTGTCCTCGGTAATTGACCGTATTACCTCATTGTTTTCAAACACGATTCCAGAACTATCTTTCACTAATTTTCCTCGCTTCAAAACTGTGATGGCACACTTATCAAAAACAAACTGCATCCTGATATCATCACTAACAACACGAACAGTATTCAACAGTGACTCAAAGTCGCTCTTGCTCTTACTGAACAACTTCAAATCATCCATGTCGAGGAGGTGATTCAATTTAGTCTTGTCCCTAAACACGTAGCTAGGTGCAGCTTTACGGAGTACCGCTGTCAGTGGTATCATCGCTTTGACAAAAAGGAGGGGTGAGAGTGTCACCTTGAAATATTCCTCTTTTTATTGCTACTTCCCCTAGATCTACCCCACCACTCTCTAGCATAGTCCTCCAAGATTCCATACTCGCTCTCAACATGTTTCTTATCCTGCTATCAACCACGTACATCTCTAAGCACTCGTGAACCCCTTGTGCGAGGCACCATATCATAGGCTTTACTTTACGCAACCCATCCCATTGCACAGTTGGTTGAGCGAGGCTTACTGTCTTTCATGGTACATTTGTCTATTACCAACTGCTCCTTAGTCCCTCTTCCGCCCTTTGTGCTCCCGTGGTAAGAGATTTTGTTCATCAAGATGGTTGTAGATCTCATGGCTTATTATTGATGTTAACAGTTTCCACATAAGGGGCAGGCATGTGATCGGTCTATAGTTTGGTGGTATGTTTCCTTTGCTAGTGTCTGGGTATTAACAATGTCCTTCCCTTAATCATCCATGATGGCACTCTGCAAGATCTCGTCCAATTGGTCTGCGATTCTTTGATGCAGCTTTGTGAATCTCTTTATCCAGTATCCTTGCACTCCGTCCATGCCAGCAGCTTTCCTTGGTGACATACTACTACAAGCCTTAGTCACCATTTCAACTGTGATGGTGGTGTCTTGTCGTTCTGCTTCCACCTTAATGTCTCTTTTGACATCCTTAAGCCATGGCGCTTTACTATTATGATCACATCCATTACCCCAAATGTTACTACAAAATTCTCTTGCTTCTTCCGCATCTGGTTGAATATCCACTTGTTCCTTGCCTTCTAATTGTTGATAGAATCTTTTTTAGTCTTTTTCAAAATACGTATTTTGACGGTATTGTTCGTGTCTTTCCAGATACCTTTTCTTTTTAGCGGTGATGGCAACTATACTTTGTCTCAATTCCTCCTTGACTGTATTAACTGTCTTACTGTTTAACTGGTATTTCTTTACCAAATACTCATGGCACTCACACCTTCCTTTCTCAATCCCATCCAAACTCGATAGATCTCTTCTCTTTTCTTTTATCTTGTTTTCCAGCCTGATCTTCCATTTTGGCTCATGCTTCCTGCTCATACAGTTGCTCATTGGTCCCTTCTTCCGTCCTAGATCTTCTCCCACAACTAGGGCACCTGCATAAATGAGTTGGTTGCTTTCCTCAATAGTTGCTGTAGGTATTCTACCAATCACCTCATTGACTTCTTGGGTACGCTTCCTAACCTTTCTAGCAATTGCGTTCTTTAAACTAGTCACATTTACGTTCGCACCATTCAGATCTCTTAATCTATTGGTTAGTCTTTCGATTATCTCTTTCTGGTCATCTGTAAGTCCCTGCTCATATTGTTCTTGTGGCTGTGTCTCATCCATTGACTCAGGCTGCGGTTGGGGTGTGCTCACATTCTTGATCGGGTCTGGGGTTAAATTTGATGGTTCCTACTCCTAGCTGGATGGTATAAATCTCCGTGATATCTCCTCAATATCCAACTGCGATAGCAAACCATTTCTCCTTATTACTCTAACCTGATCTGCGAGCCTCTGACTACTTGCATCACCACGTCCTTCCTTATCTCGCCAGATTTTCAGCATTCTGTTCATATAGCCTGTTCTTGGGTCACTCTTAGCTAGAAAGTAGCACTCCATAACTTTGATGTTATCCTGTCTGTATCATTTCCTTTTCCCCTTTGTTCTCTGCTGTTGTTCTTCTTGCTCAACGGCAGTAATAGGATGACGACATGCTCCTGCCTGGTTCTCCACAGGAAGCCTGCCGGGCGCGACAGAGGTAATGTAGCTATCTCTCCCGTTTACGCCGTTAGCGGTACATGTATTTGTTGTATTCATCATGTTAATGAGTTTAGATTCTGTCCGGGTTGTCTCCCTTATCCATTTTCTGTAGGGGTTGGCTCCCTTAGCTGATGATCTTGGAATCTGACTCACTCAGCAGTAAGATTTCTGTTTTCTGCCAGGATCTTCTTCCTCAGCCTTCGATTCAAAACCCTACTCACAAGGCAGTGGGGTCTACTGTATATCAAGACAAGGAGCTGATGGGAACCTCGACTAGAACGACCGACTCTCCTAATAACAGACTCTAGGGTGTGCCGTTCCTCGCAATTTAAGGTGAGGGACACCGGCGGACCATAACTCACAGTCACTCTACCCCTGATGTCACTACCCTACCTTGCTTGCTTAACGATCCCATCAGCCCAGTACGAGGAACCGTCGGACACCATCCCGGTATTCACTGACAACTACTCAGCGCTCATCGGTTACATATGTACGCCAAAGGGCTATTATTATTATTATTATTATTATAATTATTATTATTATTATTATTGAGTGGCGGATCAATACGAGCCCACAAAGGACTCGGGAGTAGAAACACCAGCAGACCCATACGACTCTCAACCCGGTAAGGGTAAGCTGGGTGTATGCATCACACCCAAGTGTTTGCGATAATGATATAAAATGCAACAGCACACGACCTTGCAGGTGGGGCATGTTTAGGTTTCCCAGTTTAGGTGACCCACTCTGCTTAAAAGTCTCAGTAGCGAGTCTTCACCCAAGACCTCGGGACTAAGTAACAAGTGCTAACTCGGTACTCGGCTCTTCAGTACTTGAGAACCACACTCACGACACCTAGATTTGATAATCCCGCCCGATGAACAGAAATGTGTGATGTGTCAGCCCTTTCGGGACATGCACAACTGCTTAAGGTCATGCAACCGACTAGCAAGTCTGCGGTTTGAGCGAAAGTTTTATCTAGCCCATTCATCATCATCACAATCATAATTTATTATATTTATTTGGGGGTTTTTTTCGGCATATTTCCAACCGATGTGCACCTAAAAGCAGATAGCAACCAGCTATAAAAGGTTTCAGGTCGTTCTTTTCTTCTCTGCGCTGAAAATGAGAGCACTTTTTCTTAGTCCTTGCCGTTCCCAATGGTGCTATTTTCTTAGTATTTTTAATGTAGCATAGCCCGTTAACTTTTCCAAGTGTTTACTATTAGATACCGTTCCTTGTGCTCCAATTACAACAGGTATAACAGCTTTTCTTAGATTCCACAGTTTTGTCACCTCGCTCGTAAGATTTTATCAACTATTGCAGCTTCTGGTTTATCTAAAGTATTTCTTTATAAATATGCCCTTCATCTTAACGTCGGTGACGTTGCTAGCCTCGATTTTTCTCAGGTACTTTTATCCTTCCTCGTTCACCTCCTTAATAACCTCACCATCACATATGCCTTCAGTCTTACTCAACTTACCTCTCTTCAAAATCAACATACCACCGCACTTTTGAATTCCAAACTCAAAAACATTTTTTGCGAATAATTTTACGTTGTCCATAAAAAGCACATTATCTTCACATTTCCTAGTGTATATCCAGCTCATATCTTTCTGAGGACTGATGACAAATACTTGAGGCGAAAGAATGTCTCTGGAATATCCCCTTTCTGATAACAACTTCTCCAAGTGACTTCGCTTGCATTCAGTTAAGTTTTCGAATTCTTCATTGTTCCATTATAATAATATTAATAATAATAATGATTATTATTATGTTCAATGTTTCACTTCTCGACTTTAGTTCTTGATGTCGGTAAATTAACTTGAAAGCAGGCAGCAATAAGTCACCAGAGGTTTCAAGTTTACTTTTCCAGTCTCTTACGACGACAGTACCTTTCTTAGGATACGTACTGATCCTAACAATGCTGTTTTTTGTACAACTTCCATTTTGATGTTTTCATCGCAATCTTTCAAATGTGATTCCAGGTTCTTACTAACCATACCCAGCGCACCTATAACAACAGGAATAAATTTAACCTTCTTTAGCTTCCATAACCGTGCAATTTCATCCTTCAATGGTTGGTATTTCTCAATCTTTTCCGTTTCCTTCACGTTTACCCTTTAGTCCTCAGGAATGGCGATATCTATTATTTTAGCTTCTTTTCTTCTTTTATTTATCATCACAATATCAGGCTTACTAGCTTCGACGTGTTGGTCGCAATATATCATCATGTCCTATAACAGTTTGTGTTCTTCATTTTCTCTTCAACCATCTGGCTTATGGCTGTACCACTCGTTCGCCCGTTCCAAACCTGCCGTATGACACATTGCCCAATGGACATATCTTGCCATATTATCATGACGCCTTTTATATTCTTTCTGAGCTAACTTGGAACACTCGCTTACGACATGGCTAACACTCTCATCCCTCTCGAAACACATCCTGCATAAAGGTGACTCTGCTGTTTTTTAAATGTGGTATTTCAAATAGTTCGTTCTCGGTGATGGCTCCTGGGCACTACAAATCAACGTCTTAGTGGTACTTTTCAAGTCTCCCTTATTCAACCACCCCCACGTCTTATCCAAATCAATGGCTCCGTTCTCTTCTAAGAATTGTCCATGCAATCTTTTCTCCTTCCACTCTCTTATCATCTCAACCTTTTCCTCTCTCTTAAAAGCTTCTGGGTCCTTACATACTTCTGTTTTCAAAAGACCTTGATTTTTAACCATCTGCAGCATCTCCTCTGTACTATTTAAAACGTACCATGCTAAATTATTTTCTTCAGCTCTTACGCATTTACTACACTAATCACTCGTCTTCCACCTTCTTTTCCCTTTACACACAACATTGCAACGTCACCTTTTGGATTTAAGCTTTTTGTGCATGGTCATTAATTTTCTTGTCCTCCTATCAACATTTTCTAGTTTGTTTTTCGTTTTTCGTCCAATTAATGGTTCCTGCACCGTATCGCATTAGTGATACAGCTCAGGTGTTGATTGCTGTTACCTTATTTCGCCCGTGCAATTTTGATTTCAAAATTAGTCTTACCCTCCTAAGGTACTCTTTCTGGAAAGATTCTTTAACTATATCCTCCTTAATCTTATCCGACTCAATTATACCAAGGTATTTGTAAGCATTCCGGTCGACTTCTTTTATAATGTTACGATCAGTCAACCTTAAGCCTTCACGTTTAATCACTTTTCCTCTTTTCAACACCAGGACACCACACGTTTGAAATCCGAATTCCATCCCAATATCTTTGCTTAGTGCGTATACAGTAGACACCAGACTGTCGATCTCATTTTCGTTTTTCGAAAACAACTTTAAATCCTCCATGAAAAGCAAATGGTTGATTTTCACATTCCCTAAGTTGTATCCAGTACCCATCTTTCTTAGTATACTGGAGAAAGGAATCATGAAAGTTACGAACAACAAGGGAGACAGACTATCCCNTCACCTTTTGGATTTAAGCTTTTTGTGCATGGTCATTAATTTTCTTGTCCTCCTATCAACATTTTCTAGTTTGTTTTTCGTTTTTCGTCCAATTAATGGTTCCTGCACCGTATCGCATTAGTGATACAGCTCAGGTGTTGATTGCTGTTACCTTATTTCGCCCGTGCAATTTTGATTTCAAAATTAGTTTTACCCTCCTAAGGTCCTCTTTCCGGAAAGGTTCTTTAACCATATCCTCCTTAATCTTATCCGACTCAATAATAGCAAGGTATTTGTAAGCATTCCGGTCGACTTCTTTTATAATGTTACGATCAGTCAACCTTAAGCCTTCACGTTTAATCACTTTTCCTCTTTTCAACACCAGGACACCACACGTTTGAAATCCGAATTCCATCCCAATATCTTTGCTTAGTGCGTATACAGTAGACACCAGACTGTCGATCTCATTTTCGTTTTTCGAAAACAACTTTAAATCCTCCATGAAAAGCAAATGGTTGATTTTCACATTCCCTAAGTTGTATCCAGTACCCATCTTTCTTAGTATACTGGAGAAAGGAATCATGAAAGTTACGAACAACAAGGGAGACAGACTATCCCCTTGGAATATACATCGCCTGATGTCAACCTCGCATAACATTCCATCACATGCTGTTAACACTGTCTACCATTTTCCCATGGACTCAGTAATAAACTATATGTTTTCGGATACATTTACCAGTTTTAGACATTCAATTATCCACGAGTGGGGCATCATATCATACGCTTTTTTGTAATCGATCCAAGCCATTGCCAGATTTTGGTGCCTTCTCTTACACTCCTTCATAATGGCTTTATCAATGATGAGTTGGTCTTTAGTACCCCTGCTTTTCCTTCTGCAACCTTTTTGCTCGTCAGGGAGTATCTCATTCTCTTCCAGGTATTTATAAATATTATCAGAAATAATACTCGTCATTAGTTTCCACATTAGTGGCAGACAGGAAATTGGCCTTAAGTTTCCTACGTCGTTTCCCTTAGAAGGATCTTTTTGGCAAAGGGCAGTTCTGCCTTTTGTCAACCAATCAAGAATTGACTCATTACCATTAACCAGCTCATTCATTTGATGGGCAATACGGCTATGGAGTGTTGTCAGATGTTTCATCCAGTATCCTTGAACCCCATCTGGCCCCGGTGCTTTCCAATTGGATATTCACTTAACTTGTTCTTTTACCAGAAGTTCAGAAATCCTCAAGTTGTCCTGTTCAACATCTTTCTTTTCTTCTTTCAATTTTTGAAGCCATTCCGCTTCTGAATTGTGCTTCTTTTCTTTCCCCCATATATCTGACCAGAATGCTTTACTTTCCTCGGCATCTGTTATGACCTTCTCAGCTTTCTCAGACCCATTGAACTCTTTATAAACTTTCTTTTGATCTTGACTGAACGTTCTATTAAGTCTGGATTGATGGATTCTCTCATCATACCTTTTAAGTTTGTGAGATTTTGCAATTAATCTCTGATTTAGTTCTTCAATAACCAGATTAATTCCTTTTGCTTTAATTCCATATTTCTGCTCTTATGCAGAGTACGTATTCCGTCTCACCGTTCCTCTTGTTTTTCAATATATTAATATGCTTTCGAATCTCATCGATTGACTGTTTAATCCTTCGCTACTAGCAGGGTTCTTTTGGTGTTCTCCTTTCATTCGTTAGAGTTCTTAAACCAAGATTTCTGGCAATGTAAATCAACATTGCAAAGATCAGGTCATTCCTTTCAGTTGAGGTGTTTGTCTTAGCATCGGCTATCACTTCATTAACACTTTTGGTAACGTCTGCTAACTTTTTTAGCAGACGTTACCATATCATGACTCTTTTTTTCTCGAATTGGACTAGCTTCTCGCACTCACTGAGGATGTGCATCACCGTCTCATCCCTCGCTTCACATATTCTGCATACTGTCTCGAAAAACTTTGAATACCTGGTATTCAAAGTTTTTCGAGACAGTTCGCAACGCACCCACGATCACAGGGATCATTTCAATCTTCATTTTCCAAAGTCGAGCGATCTCACCTCGTAGAGGTCTGTACTTATCAACTTTCTCCTGTTCTTTTTCTAGCACCCTCACATCTCCAGGTATTGCGACATCTGTAACTTTTCTCTTTTTTAACTCATGTATTGCAACGATGTCTGGTTTTCTTGCAGTCACTGTTCTATCACATTGTATTACAAAATCCCACATCGTCTTACACGAGTCATTCTCCATCACTCCCTGGGGTTCGTGTTCATACCATTTCGTTGCCACTTCAAGATCAAACTTTTTACATAATTTCCAGTGTATATTTCTGCAAACGTTATTGTGGTGCTTTAGATATTCTTTTCTTGCCAATACAGTACACCCACTAATTATATGGTAAACAGTTTCATTTCTCTTACCACACATTCTGCAAAAAGGTATTCTCTAGTGTTACCTATGAAATGCTTGATGCTATTTGTTCTTATGGCTTGCTCTTGGGCACTACATATTAATGCCTCGGTAAACCCTTTCAAATCACACGACTTTAGTCATTTCCAAGAATTTTTAACAATTTTCCCCTCAAACTCTCTAAAAAATTGCCCATACGTTTTCTTCTCTTTCCAGGAATTCAGATTCTGGTCTTTTACTCTCTTCTTATAGTCTTCAGGAAATATCAGTCTGGATTATCCCATTATCCCATATGAAATTTCTTATTGATGGTCAGTATTTTTCTAGCTTTCCTGTCCATTTCATCTAACTCATTTACTTGCCAATCCAGAATTCCTGCACGGTATCTCAATAGCGAAACCGCCCAGGTATTTACTACCCTAATTTCGTTTCTTCCATGAACCTTACTCTTACAAACTAGCCTTAGCCTCCTAAAATACTCCTAGTTAAAACATTCAATAACGTCTCTTTGTATAATCCCGTCAAATTCCAAGACTCCAAGATATTTATAACCACTTTGGTCAATTATTTTGATTGTTTCTCCTGTTGGTAGTGATATTCCATTACTTCTACTTCTGTCAACTGATCCTCTGTGGATGATCAACACTCAACATTTTTAAATACCAAATTCCATTTTGATGTCATTACTAAATATTTGGACTGCAGAGATTAAACTGTCCAATTTCCTCTCATTCCTCCCGAACAATTTCAGATCGTCCATGAAAAGGAGATGATTCACATCTTCACCGGTTTTAAAGGTGTATTTTGCTTTAACCTTTTGCAGTGTCTGACTTAAAGGTATTGTGCATATGACAAAAAGTAGGGGGAACAAGCTGTTCTGTTGGAAAATTCCTCTTTTAATGTTTACATTACCGAGGAACCCACTAGCATAAGTTAAATTAACATTCCAGTTCTTCAACGATTCCTCTAAAAACTAATAATGTTATCCGCAGCCTTTACCATTTTTAATGTTTCCAATATCCATGAGTGTGGAATCGCATCGAAAGGCTTCTTGTAGTCTATCCAGGCCATTCCTAAATTGTTATGTCTCTTTTTGCAATCACGTATTATCATTTTATTAATAAGCAAATGGTCTTTCTTCCCCCTGCTTTTTCGTCTGCATCCTTTTTGCTCTGTAGGTGATTAATTATTCATCTCTAGAGAATCGTACAAATAATTTGAGACTACACCGGTGACGAGTTTTCACATTAGTGGTAGACACATAATTGGCCGATAGTTGTCCACTTCTATGCCTCTCGCACAGTCTTTCTGGCACAAGACAGTTTTTCCAGTGGTCATCCACTTTGGGATTTCATTTCTGTTAATTATCAGATCATTCATTTGCTCTGCTAATCTTTCGTAAAGTACTACAAAGTTCTTAAGCTAATAGCCTTGGACCTCATCTGAACCAGGGCCTTTCCAGTTAGGAATCTTTTTGCAATGTTTAGTTATCATTTGAACTGTGATTTGTAAGTCATTTTTTTTTACTTCATTTCTCCCTTCTTCCTTTAATTCTTTAAGCCATTTTTGCATTTCCATTGTGAGTAACTTCTTTGTCCCAAATCCCACTCCAAAATGCCTTACTTTCACCAGCGTCCGGTTTTTTCATTACTATTTCTTTTGCCATTTAGCTCTAAATACACCTTTTGATCATTTTGATACAATCTGTTTATTCTGAATTGTTCAATTCTCTGCTCATAACTTTTCATCTGCAGAGACTTAACCTAGAGGCGTTGCTTTAGCTCCTCTATTACAGTACCCAACCCTTTCTTTTTTACAAGATATTTTCTTTCCAATTCCTTAAATTTTCCTATCCTTTTCAATTCATTTTTCCTAACAGTATCAAGAATACTAATGTGTCTTCTGCACATGGTCTTTCAATTTTTTCCTGTCAACTCGTTTGAACCCGCCAAGTTCTTCGTCTGGTTGATTACTTAAAACTTTATTGAGTTTGTCCAAGGTTTCTTTATCCTCTTCTGACATATCATTCAAATTCTCAACAGTTATCACATGGTCCACTTCAGCCCGTTTGCCTGCATTCTCAATTACTTCTTCACTTTCAATTAACCCTTCCAACAATCCACCTTCTTCTGCTTCAAAAACCCTTCGTTTAATCTCCTCCATTTCAAGATCTGAAAGCCAAACATTCAATCGAATCATTCTTGATTAATCATACAATCTTTGTTCGGTTACGTTAGGTTTTTGCCTTTCTTTCCATATGTTATGCATACGCTTTCTATATCCTTTAATAGCTCTTCTTTGTTCATTTATCGGTTTGCTTAAAAAAACACACTCCATAACAGCAATATTTAACTCTTTATTCTATCCCCTTCTAGCAGTAGTTAGATGACGAACGGGGCCCCTCTGCTGTGCCAAGGGACACCTGCCGGGCAAGGAGTCTTCACATTAAACTCCAGCCCAATTCATGCCGTTGTCTGAATTATTTGATTTGCCATTGCATTCACATGAGGTTGCATTTTAAGGTGCACAGTCACCGGTTCTTTTCTTCGTGACACCATCATTAGAGAGGCTGCCACCCAATGCTTATGAGTCCCCTCTACACATGAGGCCGACTAGCCCCCACCGGATCCCAATCCGGTATTTCTTGATTTCGGGGAGAGCTAACAGGTACTATACCTTTCCCAAGGGTGACGTGGTTGTAGTTGTGGCAAAAGGTGACCTCATTCTCCTACGTCGAAACTCCACAACCGGATCCATTTTAATGTCAATACCCAGGACTTTTTATCATCATCATCATCATCGTCATCATCATCATTATCATCATTTATTATTATTATTCTCATCATTGTTTGAGTTCATTTTACACCAAAATAGTTTTTGGTGGACTTTTCTTGAAGTTCCAGTGCCAACAAGCCTTCTTAGAGCTACAAGACTTTCCTTATGATGCTGGCTGTGTTCAACAACGCGGTGGTCTGCCTGGTATCAATCCTCGTTTGGATTCCGATTTGGTTTAATCTATTTTCTACATGTTTAGTTAGGTATGTCACAAGCTGTTCATGCCTTAATCCAATACCCATGGAAGGCATTAGTACCAGGAGCTTTGCAATGTCGCAGTTTTTGAAGCATTTCCGAGATGACCAAAATCATGAAGGTAAGACGTCATGTTCGAAAGCCGTTAGCGTTTTTGTCATGAGTTCTATTGACACCACAAATGTTACTCCAGAAGGTCCTGGGTTCTTCATTGTTAGGTGAGTCACTCACATTCTTGCTTTTATCATGACCACCTGGCGTCCCACTGAACATCCCTTTGTTACTTTTAAATGTTTGATTTACTTGGTGTTCGCATACACAATCATCATATCTGTTAGGCTTTCCTATTTTTGCTTGAATCCCCTGTCTGATCTCTTCACACACACATAACTAGTTCCTTTCTGAGTTTGAAAGAACTTCTTTAATTGATCGATCTGTTTATCTTCACTTAAGCCTATCAGGCGATCTAGGTTCTCACAATGATCCCTAATTTGACTTTCAAGCCTTCTCTTTCACATTGGGGAATTATATTTCCTCTCTTCGTTTTTTCTAATACTCAGTGCTTTTGCAGTCAGTACTCCTCCATAGTACACGATTTTGTTCAATGTTGTAATGCTATCTAAACATTTTTAAACATACTATCAACTTGCGCACTCATTTCTGCTAGTCATCACTTTTCAACGTTTCTCATTGGTGGCATCTTTCCTTCCAGTAACTGTGCATCAGTACAACTAATGTCTAGAAGCTTTTGTTCATCTAAATTCTGAGGTTCACTGAAACAGTTATATTCTGGATAGAAGACCAGGAATTAACTGAGGCAAACTTATTTGGAACTATTGGAACATGAACTAGCCCCGCTTTATTTACAGGTTTCTCCTGACAACTGATTAGTGAACAAAGGCATGCAAGCAAAGGTTTGCAAAATATTAAACCAAAGTTTTAACATCACCTTTTTCGTTACTGAAAAGATTGGTGATTCAATTCTTATGTAGAAGAGTAAATTACTATCTCGTTTTCGGGGATTAAGTAACCCATCGCGACTAGCTAATCTACACTACATCTTGCTAATCCTAAATCATGGGTAAAATCTGTTGACATGCAAGCTGTACCAACACGAATACACAAGGAGCTGTTGATCGGGCAAGAAATGGAGATTTGGTTTGTAGATAAAGCTATGAGTCATCTAGAACCTATGATGGATTCATTTTCACAGATAAAGACAATCTTTCTACCTAAGTACAAGACCTTTAGAATCCATTCACTAGAAGGTCAAGTATAGAAAGAACTGATAAGTGTATGCTAGCACTTCTCCAAGTTATCATCGTTACAAATTGCCAAAAATGTAGATGGGTATTGAACAGAAGAAGCTTAAAAAGGCAAATACTATAAAAAGCTGATTTAGGGTGATGAGAAAGGCTCTGAATCCTTTTTGCAAGAGCTGAACTCCGACAACTCTACCGCAGGGTATGTCGATTTTGACACCTATATCTCAGCATCCGACACGCTAATCATTGATCATGAAATTAACAGATGATAAAAAAGTGACTGCATCAATGACACCATTAATCCAAATATTGAAAGCAAGGAAGGAGATGATTATTAATCATGATGATGATGACGATGATGATAAGGAGGAGATCAAACGAGAAAGGGCTAGTTGTGCAGAATCGCTTGCATTGCTTGGTAAGAAAAAGAGATATTCTGCCCTAAATGAAAAGGAAAGAAACTGTTGTCAAATATTGAAAAAAAAATATATCGAGCATTTTCACCATGCGAATAACAAATAGAAATCAATAAAAGCCTAGTTTAATTGACTAAGCTCTATTCTCTATACTCTTGTGTTATTAAGAGAAAAGGAAACGTGTTTCGTCCTCTTTCAATAGCCGAGACAGTAAATTTTAAAAATAATAACAGACAATAACTTTAACTTGACTTTGATCTAAATATTTATTTTTAGGTGGATTCTTTATCATGCAGACGTTTATGGAGAGGAAACTGTGGGGTACTCTTTATGGAATCCAATGTAACTAAAATTGTCACAGTACTCTGATTGATCAGACCAATTACCTTACATATCTTTATTTTTTAGCGTTTACTTTAGAAATCGAATTCAGACAAATATTTACCATCAAATACCATCAAATTAAGAAGATTGTCTTCCAGAGGAATCGTAAAGCACACATTTTGTAGACCAGTGAATTATTGACCTTCACTACTACCACCTTGAGTTAATGCACCATTACACACGAGCAAAATCGACAGTTTCCTATGATTTAAACGAATTCTTTCTTGAAAAAGGTGACGGCTTGTCCGTTCAAGTATACACCTTGATCTGTTTGTGGTAACTGGGCAACGAAGACGTAAATCAGTTGGAATTACATGGTTGTGTAGGCATCTTAAGGAGAACCTTAAGTGATTGGTAAATTCAGCAATCTTGATCTTTGTTCTTTCCAGATATCGGCAGCGCTGAAGAATAACTTCTCCATAAGTTTCCCTAACAATCTTGAAAACTCTGAACTTTATGGACTCAGAGGAAGCCATGGATGTAAGAGCTATATCATGTCATGAGTCGTAAGCTTTTTCCGAGCTACGTTTCGAGAGATACTTCTCCCATCGTCAGGCTGACGATGGGAGAAGTATGCAATAAAGAAAATAAAGAATGCAATAAAAAAAAGAATGCAATAAAAAGTAAAAATTAACAAAGAAAATACTACGAAAAAATGCATTTGTGCCAGTCACTTTTTGGAAGTCCTTTTTCCTCAATACTTCATTGTAATTTTTGCATTGCCCTGAAATGCTCTTTATGACGTTTCATTTTGAAATTTCCTGTTTGCTGATTAACCTCCCCAAGTACCGGAAAAACCGGAAACAAACGTTAGCTTATTTCTTTAAGAAGGTAATTGTGAACAATTTAGATGACGCTTTCAATTTCTGCTTTTGTGCAAATCTCCCGCCGAAATGCTTTATTAGTCAGTCAAGATCCCTTTTTTAATTTCCTGCAAGAAATCCAATCCCTGCTCTTAATTTCGTATTTTGAGAGAAAACAATAAAATCAAAAGAACCTTCGTAGTGGGCCTTTAGTTTAATAACGGAGCTTACATACTTGTTCACCGAAATATCTTGATTTGTTTTTTTAGTCAAGGGAACTTAACAGAACATTCAAATAACCTTGGATAGTCAGTGCCTGTCATAAAAGATATTTTTCAACTATTTACTTTTGCTGAATACAAATGTAACCAAAAGTACCTCTGACTAATCTGAAAAATCAACAATAAATTTTAAAAATTAATCCAGAACCAAGCCCCTTTATGCATCAGAACATTGGCAAACCTTTTTTTGTTTTTTTGAAATACAAGAAGGAAAGGAATTCACATGACTTTATAAATCACAAGTCCATCATTTTGGAGAGATTAAAGTCTTACCGCTCGGTGCGGCACTGCCTGCTGTTTTCTTCTCTGAATACGTAATAATTTTTTTTAATAAGGAAAACAAATATTTTTAGTTTTAATAGCAATGACGTGGTGGGTCCCCTTTACAGGAGCAGGCCATGTACCCTGAGGAACCCCTTTTTTTTAGAATTTTGAAAACTAGGAAATAAATGTCCACACCCACAGGTGTGGAATGTGTCCTCGCGAATTTTGAAACTTCTTGACAAAATTAAAGGCACAAGAAGTTGAAATTCGGGATTTCAAATGAAATCAAAGATGCTCAGTTTGATGAGTTAATTTTTAGAATGTATGAATCTTGGCCGTCAGACCAACGGCCGCGATTTTAAGCCTTGGCAAGTTTTGAGAAGCAAACAAACAGTTATCTGTTGTTGAAGATTTATGATTTCCTGCTAAAAGCGCCATTTGAACTGACTTCATATGTAACAGTAACCTGTTCCCTCGTGAAATCAGTGCTTAATGATCACAATTTGAAGCAAGAAAATTGGAATTTTGAAGTTGCAATTCTGTGCACGTTGTCGATGTCTTGACTGCTCAAAATCAATTGTGGAATGCGCCAAAAGTTGTTTTGTTTACTTTTGTTTTCATGTGTGGAACATTTCGTTTCTTCATTACGCAACCTCTCCATAACTGTGAGGCTGAAATGTTTGAACCAAAATGTGAGGCTAATTTTCAACCCTCAACAAGAGAAACTGAAATGTTTAAACAAATTTCGACTGTAACATAGTTGTCTTCAGTTGCTTCGCTCGCTCGGACTAATTAAGTTGTTTTAGTCTCGGCTTCAAAGAAACCATAGTAAAAGTATAAGACTAGATTCATGCATTCAACCAGCTACTTAGATTTTACAGAGGCCAATAAGCCCTGCTGGCTTTTGTTAGTAGAAAAATAAAAGTGAGTTTTTGAGGTCTTGCTTTGGGGGGGGGGGGGGGATGTTTTGGAACAAGCCCTTTAGAAGGTCGCTAAACGTCAGGAAATTTTTATCTTGCTGGTAAAATTTCATTAACTTTTTTCAAACTTTTCCTCTTTTTAAATATAGACTTTTCTCTTACACTGCACTTTTGACAATTGGATCAAAATTGTCCCTTACATCCTCTGGACACTCTACTGGTACCATATAGTTTCATGCAGGATTTGCAAAAAAAGTAATCTACTAAGGAAAACACGAAATCGAACTTAGTGTTTTAAATAATTACCAAATTGTACACCCTGAGTTTGCTCCCTTCAAAAATCTCACAGGGGACATATGGTTTTATTAAAAAACCACTGTATATTATACCTTTTTAAGGTTTAATCGTTAATTACGTAATTTTCCTCCCTTTTAGCTTAAATTTGAGAGCTTTAGTTATTCTAGGCAGAGCAATTGGCCTTTTAGGGGGAGGGGTATGTTACTCCTGTACATAGAAAGTAAATCCATCTAACTGTACAACCAGAGTTGTCAAACCCATATATTTCACTAGAGTAAGTTTCACACTGCAATACTATGTTTATTCATTTTAAGTGTCAATGTCTGGGTTCTGTGCTGCCCCTGACAAAGGCGAATAAGATTTTCCTATAACTAATACTTGTCCATTCACATAACATCTGGTTGTAGGTGACCAGAGCTTAATAATACTGTCTCCTGCAGTGTATGGTGTTTGTGAAAACAGTAAGTAATTTACAATGTAAGATACCTTATCTTTGGTAAAATGTTCCAGTGGAACAACAAGTTGACTGTGTGTTTGAGAAGCTTCGCCACAAAATATTTCAACCGCGGGCTTATCTCCCTCCCTTTAGTTCTCTTGGAGACTTTATCTGTGCTTTTTAGAAGCATTTGATCGAAATCTCCGAGCTCAATCCATAAAACGTAATAACCGTATGTGATTTGTTCGTGTTTTTCCCCTGTATGTAATTAATTCCTCCAGCATAGCCGCCCATCCTGAAAATCTTAATGTTCATGACATCATTGCAAATCTTTTGTTTTGGTTTTTATGCATGAGCCTAACTGTTTCTCGGGTATGGTGTTTTCCTCCGGGTCCATCTGTTTTAATACGTAATGACTAAAGAAGGGATTTCATGCTTTTGATTCCAATGAAATAATGCTAGTCAATTTCTAAAGCTATGCTCTTTCGTGTTTTTTTTCGCTATGTAAGTGGAATAATACTTGTGATTGAATCTAGTTTCTTGAAAATATTCTGTTTTATATAGCAAATGGAATTAACCATCGTGACATTACTGGTGAAAAATAAAAAGGACGGATATCATATTATTCGATTGAGAATTACTAATAATGATACCAGAAAAGTTTGAAGGCCTTTACATCAACAATTTCTCAAAAGCCGACAATTGTTATTAAGAAAACTGTGCTTCTAAGACTTACTATTTCAGGACTTGTATTGAAGGCAGTATCAAAAGAATTACGCATTCATATCCTGGCGGGAAATGTCTATCACAAATCACTGTATCCTGATGATCTGGAATATTATCTCCAGTAATGATTTCGAGCCAACTTTTGCGTTCGTTATCAATTGGATGACGAAATACTTTATCCTTGTTATCTGGTTTGTTGAAGTTTAGTTGAATTGAATTAAAACTCATCTCCTCGTTTGCTAGATTTAGTGAAATTACACTGTGGCAAATCTAACAGAAAGTAATAAACATGATGACGTGGAGACAAACGTACTTCCTTTTTTATACTTGATATTAAGTCAGGGTATTTCGTACCTGTTCTTGTTGTGAGCCTATGTTGCTAGCCCAAATGTCGCAACTTTCCAAGTGCGGAACTTCCCTGATTAGAGCATCATCCACCTCCACAATTGTTTTGCTACATTTTGCAAAACTAAAATTGAGCAATTTACTGCCCTCTTTTTTTGTTATGTTCAGATAAGTACGATGATATCATCCTACAACTTCCTTTAACTTTTAAACTCCAACAAAAACCGTCATTGTTCTCTATTCAGTACGCTGTACCTCCAGCTGCAACTCCCATTATCCAATTCAGATCTTGCTAAAACATATCTGCCATCGTAGAAACAACAAAATTACAACTTTCTAACCGAGAAAAATGCTTTTAACTCAAATATTCTTTTGTCTCGGGCTGGGTTGGGCTTACTTTGAAATATTATTCACATCAATTTGACATAACTTGTATTCTAGAGTAGAGGTTTATGTTTTAGTAAAAAATCCAATAGTCTCTAGCTCCAGCCTGATTACACCGATTTGAACCAATAGATGTATTGCTAAATTTTCGTCAAAAAATCCAACACGGTTGCCAGTCAACAGATCTCTGTACAACGGATCTGTATTGTCTCAAATGACAAGAGGGCATATTTACAATACATAACAGATTTCTCCCAAATAAGGTCAGCAGAAATCCTATTTAGTTCAATGCTTGTCAGTTCTAGGCCTGGTTTAAGCATCTCTGCATTAACTTTGTCTGCTCCAGCGACCTTTCTATTGTCGAGGGTATTCAGTGCAGTTCTTTCTCTTGCAAAGTTGATGCTTCAGTTGAGATATCAAGTTCTTTTCCCTCTTCCGCTTCTTCTTCTGGTGGTCCTCCTGGTGCGTCTCTGTTAAGCACTTCCTGAAAATGCTCCTCTCACTACTGGATTCCTTTTTCTTCACCAGCTCCCCATTCTTGTTTTTTAGCGCAGCTGCTTGCCTGGATTTGAGTCCTGTCAGCTGTTGCACTATGCTGTAGAGATCTTTCTCTGTCACCCAACTCCTCTTCTCTTCCCTCACCCTTCTCTTCATCTCTCTATCTTTCTCTCTGTATTCTTTCTTCATCCTGTTCTTGATCGAGTGTTGTCAATCCAGTTTCTGAACGGGTGTTGTCAATCCAGTTCTTAGTCTCTTTTCTCTTTTCTATCAGCTTTCATGTGTTGTCACTGATCCATAGTTTGCTTTTCCCTTTCCTGAATCCAAGCATTTCCTCTGCAGCGTTAACATAGGCACTCCTCTGTTGTTCTTACACCTCTTCTATATCCTCAGTCTCAGTTCTGCTCTATTCCAGCTTACTCCTTATTGTCTTGCAGTACCTTACCTTGGTTTCTTCATCCTTCAGTTGGACAACGTCGATCATTGGTATCACCTTGTTCTTATTTCTGCGCGACTGAAGGCGGAGCTTGAT
>RDPX01000082.1:2873901-2904379 GCA_003991215.1 Morbakka virulenta
ACTATGCCCTTCACTTCTCTCCACTTATTCCAACCAGCTTTTATTCTTTCCTTTACTTCTCTTTCACAACCCCTAGTCTCTTCCAGGGTCGATCCTAAGTATTTGAAACTTTTCACTTGTTTCAGGTGGTCACCACTGGCACTTCTTATGTCCAATACCCTTCCTCCTTCTTTGCAGCATCCCATCACCTCCGTCTTCTTTGCATTTACTTTCATTCCTTGCCTCTCCAATGTCCTTGGCCACATTACCATTCTATCCTGCAGATCTGCTTCGGTGTTAGCAGTGACAGCTATATCGTCAGCAAAGAGAAGTTCCCAAGCTTCTTCGTTTCGCAGCCCATTTGTCACCACATTAATTACAGTGACAAACAGAAATGGGCTCAGTGCAAAACCCTGATGCAGTCCTACCTTGTCCTCAAAAGCCTCTGACTGTCCCTCTTTTGATCTTATCGAGGTTCTTGGCCCTTCATACATTTCCTGTATCATCTTTACCATCTTCTCTGGTACTCGCTTCTTCCGCAAGGCCCAGAAGACAACCTCTCGTGGCACACGATCGTAGGCTTTCTCCAGATCTATAAATCCACAGTAGAGTGTTTGGTTTCCCTCCAGTCTCTTCTCCTGTAGTTGTCTCATTATAAAATTGCATCAGTCGTGCCTTTTCCTTTCATAAAGCCATACTGCATTTCATCAATATCTATGATATCTCTGAGTCTCTGTTCAATGATCCTTTCCATAACTTTCATTGCATGCTCCATTACCTTTGTCCCTCTGTAGTTCCCACATTCCATGTTGTCTCCCTTCTGTTTGAGGATAGGGACAATATAACTATCTCTCCAATCTTCTGGAATCCTTTCCTCATTCACGATTTTATTACACAGCTCCGTCATCCATGTCACTCCATCCTCTCCAAGTGCTTTTATCATCTCTACTGTTACTTCTGATGGCCCACTGGCGATTCCATTTTTCATTCTTTCTAAGGCTCTTCTAACTTCCTCTTCTGTAAGAGATGATACAGGACCTTCTGTTGGGTTGGAGAGCACAACAGGTTCTTTTGGATTCTCTACACTCATCAGTGTATCAAAATTTTCCTTCCATCTCCTTTGTATTTCCTTCTCTTCATACAGTATTTCCCTATTTCCATCCTTGATTGCACCCACGTTACCAACGTCCTTCTCCATTCTTGCCCTTGTCTTCGCTATTCGATAGATGGAACTCTCACCTTCTTTGGTGTCCAGCTTTTCATACCATTCTTGGGAAGCAGTCCAATTTGTTTTTGTTACCTCTCTTTTAGTTTTTCTGTTTGCCTCTTTGTATGTACTTTCATTTTCTTCTGTATGGTCATTTTTCCAACTTTTAAGCATCTTCCTTTTATTCTCCACAGCTTTTTGCACTTCATCATTCCACCACCATGTATCTTTCTTGACCTTTTCTCCTCCCTTGGTTCTTCCACATACAATTTCAACTGCTTCCATCATCGCCTCTTTCATTGCACTCCATGTGCCATCAACATCCCGGTGTGCATCCTGTCTCTTCTCTAGTTCCATCTCCTTATACCCTGCTTTTTCTTCGTTAAGTTTCCAAACTTTAATTTTGGGCCGCTTGATGCTCCTAGCTCTTGCACCTCTCCTCCATCCCAAATCTATTACTAGCAAACGGTGCTGATTTACTATGGCCTCGTCATTTACCACCCCGCAGTTTCTTATTTCTCTTTTGTCATCTTGCCTTGTCATGATGTAATCAACCTGTGACCTTCCGCCACTATCATATGTAATGAGGTGTTCATCTCGTTTCTTGAATGTTGTGTTCAAGCAGTACAGTTGAAAACTATCAGCTACTTCCAATATCCGTTCACCTTCCTCGTTTCTTCTTCCATACCCAAATCCCCCATGTACTCCATCATAGCCATCCTTGCCTCTGCCGACATGCCCATTCAAGTCACCGCCAATTACTAGCTTTTCTCTTCCCGGTATTTTTGACCCAATACCTGGGTGAGCATTTGGTGAGGGTCAGGGATTTTCCACACGCCGGTGGGCCATGCACACTGCACCTTTACCGGGGAGCTCATCTTCCGTATGACAGTATTTCGGGCTGTCACCCCCAAGCCAGAGCCTCGTTAGCTCAGGGATCTCGCGATCCCCTAACCAGAGTGTACCACGTGGAGGTGAGTTTGGCTTGGCTGCAGAGTGGGTCGTAGACAGGTGACACAAGGTCACTCTTCAACAAAGTTTAGTCTACCCTTTTTCAGTACATGACTGCTCCAGGCACCCCTAACCATTACGCTCCGTTTTTGTAACATCCATCCACTGTTTACTGGAGCTCTTAATAGAACTGCTCCTTCTCGTTGTGAGGGGTTTAGACTTGCATGATGGTCACTCTTTTATACCTCGAGTAGAATCTGGCTGTTATGATCCATGTGTTGATTGGGGTCCAGTGGGCAATTTGTCTGGTTGTTGGCTAATCATGATGACAAACCCTTCCTCGTTAGCTTCATTATTCCTGCTCCTGTCAATCTGCATTCACTTATCCCAATACCCTGAAGGTGGTACCTCTCATTCTCTCTCGCTATCTATGCTGTAGCTCCTCCTCTACACATTATTCTTACATTCCAATGTTCAATAATGAATGATGCTTTGGAACTTGCAAGAGATCTTGCCGGATGCTGTTTCCGTAGACTTTCACCCACGCTAGTCATGATGCCGGTGTCGGGGATCCCTGCTCCTCCCAGGTTATTTTTGTTGAATTCTGATGTCCGTAGTTTCTGCAACTAGCTATTTTTTTATGGGAGTAGGTAGTCAACTTCCTGCCTAACCTCCAAACTTGACGCACCAGGGTTTTTTTGTCAAAATTTCCTTCCCCAGACTACATTGGTCCACATTCTTCATCCCCCACTCGAAGGCTGCACCCATTCGGCATGCAAAACTAGTCGTTGCTGCCAATTTGGATTTCATCGAAAACAAAATAAACATTTCCACCATTTGCCAAAGATTGTAAGGTTTTCAGATTTTTGATCATAAAGTTCGTCGACGTAAAGCTCCTGTGCAATAGACTCGTCTTAACAGAAAAGGTCAGAATTCGCTGACCTTTCTTAGAGGGAGTTTATTTAATTTGTATAGAGTATAAATTTATTGCACATCATAAAGGTCTTTGTCAATCTTGATTTGGAATATCTATTCTTTTTAGTACGCAGATATAACGCAGTAAAACGATTGAATATAAGACTGCGTGGATTCGATTGCTTTGTGGGGTTGATGATTTGATGATGATTTAGTATTGTACCTTTTTAGCAGAAATATGAGTCGTACACGACGAACAAAATAGCTGGTCTTTATCCACTGAGAGAAATGAAAATTCCTTACAATGTTTTGAAGTGTAGATGGCAACCTTGTCACAGTTCCATATACACGATGTGTCACAACAATCTTAGACCAACTGAGTTAATGAGTTCTAATAAGACAATTCCCAAANCAGTTCTAGGCCTGGTTTAAGCATCTCTGCATTAACTTTGTCTGCTCCAGCGACCTTTCTATTGTCGAGGGTATTCAGTGCAGTTCTTTCTCTTGCAAAGTTGATGCTTCAGTTGAGATATCAAGTTCTTTTCCCTCTTCCGCTTCTTCTTCTGGTGGTCCTCCTGGTGCGTCTCTGTTAAGCACTTCCTGAAAATGCTCCTCTCACTACTGGATTCCTTTTTCTTCACCAGCTCCCCATTCTTGTTTTTTAGCGCAGCTGCTTGCCTGGATTTGAGTCCTGTCAGCTGTTGCACTATGCTGTAGAGATCTTTCTCTGTCACCCAACTCCTCTTCTCTTCCCTCACCCTTCTCTTCATCTCTCTATCTTTCTCTCTGTATTCTTTCTTCATCCTGTTCTTGATCGAGTGTTGTCAATCCAGTTTCTGAACGGGTGTTGTCAATCCAGTTCTTAGTCTCTTTTCTCTTTTCTATCAGCTTTCATGTGTTGTCACTGATCCATAGTTTGCTTTTCCCTTTCCTGAATCCAAGCATTTCCTCTGCAGCGTTAACATAGGCACTCCTCTGTTGTTCTTACACCTCTTCTATATCCTCAGTCTCAGTTCTGCTCTATTCCAGCTTACTCCTTATTGTCTTGCAGTACCTTACCTTGGTTTCTTCATCCTTCAGTTGGACAACGTCGATCATTGGTATCACCTTGTTCTTATTTCTGCGCGACTGAAGGCGGAGCTTGATATTGGTTCTCACGTTGTGGTTTCTGTTGATGCCCTCCTCTTCTCTCTACCCTAGACTGCAGTACAGATTATCTCCGCTGCCCGCTAATCAAGAGATCATGAATCTAATTCCTCGCTCTCCCATCTTCTGAGACCCTTATTACCTTGTGGTTGTCTTTATGGGGAAATAATGTTCCTGTTATCACAAGCCCATTTAGCTAACAGATCCCACACAGCCTTTCCCCCTTGTCATTATGCGTTCCATGCACATGCACACCAACTGATCTCTCCTAACCGGTGTCATCACTTCCAGTCTTGCCATTAACGTCCTCCATAATGAAACTGATGTCATTTTTGTAACATCCTTCTTCTTATTCTTATTCTTCTTCTTCCATTTGCTGTTTTTCTTGTCATCGGGGGTCAGCAGCACGTAGTTGTTGGCGCCAACGAGCTCTGTCCATTGCATCTCCTTCCTTCAGTCCTCTGCTCTCCATGTCCCGCTTCAGAATGTCCTTCCATCTCAGCCTCTGCCTTTCAACCGATCGCCTCCCTCTAACTGGTTCTCGCCGTACCCTCTGGACTGCACAGCTTTCACCTCTTCTTGCTACATGCCCAAACCACCTCAACCTTGCTTCCTTCAACTTGATGCTAATGCATGTTATTCCTGCCACTTTTCGTACTTCCTAGTTTGTGCATCTCTCCCGCAACGACACTCCAAGAATCCACCTCAGCATCCTCATTTCCGTCCGCATAAGCATTTGCTCCTCCTTCTTTCTAAGGGCCCAGGTTTCCCCTCCGTACACCAGCACTGGTGTGATCATCGTTCTATATACCTTTACTTTCACCCGCCGGGGGATTCTTTTATCGCAGACTATGCCCTTCACTTCTCTCCACTTATTCCAACCAGCTTTTATTCTTTCCTTTACTTCTCTTTCACAACCCCCAGTCTTTTCCAGGGTCGATCCTAAGTATTTGAAACTTTTCACTTGTTTCAGGTGGTCACCACTGGCACTTCCCATGTCCAATACCCTTCCTCCTTCTTTGCAGCATCCCATCACCTCCGTCTTCTTTGCATTTACTTTCATTCCTTGCCTCTCCAATGTCCTTTGCCACATTACCATTCTATCCTGCAGATCTGCTTCGGTGTTAGCAGTGACAGCTATATCGTCAGCAAAGAGAAGTTCCCAAGCTTCTTCGTTTCGCCGCTCATTTGTCACCACATCAATTACAGTGACAAACAGAAATGGGCTCAGTTCAGAACCCTGATGCAGTCCTACCTTGACCTCAAAAGCCTCTGACTGTCCCTCTTTTGATCTGATCGAGGTTCTTGGCCCTTCATACATTTCCTTTATCACCTTTACCATCTTCTCTGGTACTTGCTTCTTCCGCAAGGCCCAGAAGACAACCTCTCGTGGCACACGATCGTAGGCTTTCTCCAGATCTATAAATCCACAGTAGAGTGTTTGGTTTCCCTCCAGTCTCTTCTCCTGTAGTTGTCTCATTATAAAAATTGCATCAGTCGTGCCTTTTCCTTTCATAAAGCCATACTGCCTTTCATCAATATCTATGATATCTCTAAGTCTCTGTTCAATGATCCTTTCCATAACTTTCATTGCATGCTCCATTAACTTTGTCCCTCTGTAGTTCCCACATTCCATGTTGTCTCCCTTCTGTTTGAAGATAGGGACAATATAACTATCTCTCCAATCTTCTGGAATCCTTTCCTCATTCATGATTTTATTACACAGCTCCTTACACGTCATCCATGTCACTCCATCCTCTCCAAGTGCTTTTATCATCTCTACTGTTACTTCTGATGGCCCACTGGCGATTCAATTTTTCATTCTTTCTAAGGCTCTTCTAACTTCCTCTTCTGTAAGAGATGATACAGGACCTTCTGTTGGGTTGCAGAGCACAACAGATTCTCTTGGATTCTCTACACTCATCAGTGTATCAAAATATTCCTTCCATCTCCTTTGTATTTCCTTCTCTTCATACAGTATTTCCCTATTTCCATCCTTGATTGCACCCACGTTACCAACGTCCTTCTTCATTCTTGCCCTTGTCTTCGCTATTCGATAGATGGAACTCTCATCTTCTTTGGTGTCCAGCTTTTCATACCATTCTTGGGAAGCATTCCAATTTGTTTTTGTTACCTCTCTTTTAGTTTTTCTGTTTGCCTCTTTGTATGTACTTTCATTTTCTTCTGTATGGTCATTTTTCCAACTTTTAAACATCCTCTTTTTATTCTCCACAGCTTTTTGCACTTCATCATCCCACCACCATGTATCTCTCTTGACCTTTTTTTTCCTCCCTTGGTTCTTCCACATACAATTTCAACTGCTTCCATCATCGCCTCTTTCATTGCACTCCATGTGCCATTAACATCCCGGTGTGCATCCTGTCTCTTCTCTAGTTCCATCTCCTTATACCCTGCTTTTTCTTCGCTAAGTTTCCAAACTTTAATTTTGGGCCGCTTGATACTCCTAGCTCTTGCACCTCTCCTCCATCCCAAATCCATTACTAGCAAACGGTGCTGATTTACTATGGCCTCGTCATTTACCACCCCACAGTTTCTTATTTCTCTTTTGTCATCTAGAGTGGGTGGTAGACAGGTGACACAAGGTCACTCTTCAACAAAGTTTAGTCTACCCTTTTTCAGTACATGACTGCTCCAGGCACCCCTAACCATTACGCTCCGTTTTTGTAACATCCATCCACTGTTTACTGGAGCTCTTAATAGAACTGCTCCTTCTCGTTGTGAGGGGTATAGACTTGATGGTCACTCTTTTATACCTCGAGTAGAATCTGGCTGTTATGATCCATGTGTTGATTGGGGTCCAGTGGGCAATTTTTCTATTTGTTGGCTAATCATGATGACAAACCCTTCCTCGTCAGCTTCATTATTCCTGCTCCTGTCAATCTGCATTCACTTATCCCAATAACCTGAAGGTGGTACCTCTCATTCTCTCTCGCTATCTATGCTGTAGCTCCTCCTCTATACATTATTCTTACATTCCAATGTTTAATAATGAATGATGCTTTGGAACTTGCAAGAGATCTTGCCGGATGCTGTTTCCGTAGACTTTCACCCACGCTAGTCATGATGCCGGTGTCGGGGATCCCTGCTCCTCCCAGGTTTTTTTTGTTGAATTCTGATGTCCGTAGTTTCTGCAGCTAGCTATTTTTTTATGGGAGTAGGTAGTCAACTTCCTGCCTAACCCCCAAACTTGACGCACCAGGGTTTTTTTTGTCAAAATTTCCTTCCCCAGACTACATTGGTCCACATCCTTCATCCCCTACTCGAAGGCTGCGCCCATTTGGCATGCAAAACTAGTCGTTGCTGCCAATTTGGAGTTTCATCGAAAACAAAATAAACATTTCCACCATTCGCCAAAGATTGTAAGGTTTTGAGATTTTTGATCATAAAGTTCGTCGACGTAAAGCTCCTGTGCAATAGACTCGTCTTAACAGAAAAGGTCAGAATTCGCTGACCTTTCTTAGAGGGAGTTTATTTAATTTGTGTAGAGTATAAATTTATTGCACATCATAAAGGTCTTTGTCAATCTTGATTTGGAATATCTATTCTTTTTAGTACGCAGATATAACGCAGTAAAACGATTGAATATAAGACTGCGTGGATTCAATTGCTTTGTGGAGTTGATGATTTGATGACGATTGGTGATTTAGTATTGTGCCTTTTTAGCAGAAATATGAGTCGTACACGACGAACAAAATAGCTGGTCTTTATCCACTGAGAGAAATGAAAATTCCTTACAATGTTTTAAAGTGTAGATGGCAACCTTGTCACAGTTCCATATACACGAGGTGTCACAACAATCTTAGACCAACTGAGTTAAAGAGTTCTAATAAGANTTGTCAATCTTGATTTGGAATATCTATTCTTTTTAGTACGCAGATATAACGCAGTAAAACGATTGAATATAAGACTGCGTGGATTCAATTGCTTTGTGGAGTTGATGATTTGATGACGATTGGTGATTTAGTATTGTGCCTTTTTAGCAGAAATATGAGTCGTACACGACGAACAAAATAGCTGGTCTTTATCCACTGAGAGAAATGAAAATTCCTTACAATGTTTTAAAGTGTAGATGGCAACCTTGTCACAGTTCCATATACACGAGGTGTCACAACAATCTTAGACCAACTGAGTTAAAGAGTTCTAATAAGACAATTCCCAAAAATTTGATACTTTAGGGTGCCGACGACCAGACTCATCTTTTGACTGGCTATTGGCAGCTCTAATTGAAATTCATACAAAAAATAAATTACAAGTGTTGATTTCTTGTCAATGAATCGACTTTACAGTGTTATGTGACCTTTTGCTTTTTTTGTAAAAATTACACCAATTGTACGAAAGCTTAAAATATTATACTTAAAGCATAAATCCACCCCCTGGTAATGACGATTTCAAAAGCTACTTAAGTTTTCATCACATGGTCACTTATCTATGAATATTTCAAGGATTTTTCGTGACCTATTTTATGTACATCTCAGACTGACCATTAATAATCAATATCGAATTTACCGGCAAGTATAAATTTGCTAGATTTGGATATAGTTTATGGTTGTCGACATTTCATGGCATTTTAAAGTTTGAAGTAAGGATACTGTGAAGAATTGCTAGTGGCAATGCTCTAGCTCTTGTTTGCTAATTGATTTCAGTTACAAGCATATGTACACATATACATGGATGCGTATATACATATGTGAATATTTACATTCGCTTTGGATATACGCAATTCGCATAATCGTAAATTCCGGTTAATTGTAATCAAATTATTCATTACAAATTTTCTTTGTGATTACAAGCACTTTAGAGAGATGCATAACTTTGATATTCTGAGCCAAAGGTCTTTGTTCAGATCATGCAAAAACTTTTGGGAAGATTCCATACTCAGTGAAAATGCGATCAACCGACGCAGGTACTCGGGAACATACACACAAAGGGTTATTAATGCTCCCGTCAGCAACTCTAAATTGTGTACAAATCCATCAAGGAGCTAATGCTCCGTTTGACTTTGCAAAAACAGCTGCTTTGATGATTGAGGCCACCCCAACATATCGTATAGTGGGCTTTAGGTTGTGGTTCAAAATCAACAGCTGTATAAAACATACCGCTCTGCCTGAAAAAGTAGCTGAACATTTCAAAGTAACGGTTTGGTATTAAAGTTAGAAATTTAGTACCTTGTTTCTGGGCGACTTGCCTTGAACAGAAATACGACAGAGTAACTGGAGTAAGTTTAAACAAAGCATGTTGGAATATTTAAGGAAAAGATGGTATAAATAAATCACTCATTTATGGTACCATCGAGATACTCAAGAATCTTGGTCCTAAGAAGTGCTCCAATGCTGTCAATTGTTGTCTACAAGTTTGAACCGTCGAGTGGACGACGGTCGAGAGAAAAAAGGTGACATGATATCACCTTGAAGGGAAGATCTGATAAGATATCGGGTACCGACTCTGCTCAAGGATGTTAAAAATATAGAAGGCTCAAACTTCTAAATTACTCTACTCCAGACGACATTTTTAAGACCATTATGGTGGGATTAATTTTGTCGTGTCTACTGTTATCAGAAAATGAAAGGGCCACTGTTGCTAAAACTCCCAACAGCTGCATTATTCCTACTTTGGATATTAATGATAACTTTAGTGGTTCGAAGTAATTGAAATAGTTCACCATTATCTCACAATGGTCGTGTCTGGTACCCAGTCAAGTCTAAGACTCCCTCAAATTGTTGGGTAAAAGAGTTATTATGAAGGCTAAAGATATAAACTCTTTTCACTACTAACCTGCCTTGGGAAGCATTGTTCCTGGCGAGTTAAGTGACTTAATAATGACATGTAACTGGGTACAGGGGGAGTGCAGTCGCACGAGTTAAACATTGTTCCTGATCCATCATTATATACCAAAATGCATTCACTTGTAGTCATGAGTTCACTCATTTATGAATTTTCAAGAGATGTACAATGTCCAGTACTCAGACTCGAGGCATTGCGACGGTTAAACATTAATTTCTACCTACCTACCTATCCACCTAACTATATATGTATGGTCTGTATATGTAGTGAATGAGAATATGATCATTCGTCACTCTCTGTAGCAGGAAATTGAACCAACTCCAGCTATGAACTTACGAGTCTTATGAGATGGTAAAGAAACTAACACTAGATGTTGTACAACCTTAATGAAATTTCTACACTTGATCGTATGGATATTTGAGGCTTCCCACAAACAAATTTTGAAATTTGTCCTCTCAATTGTACCTACAGTATGTGAAAACTAAAAATAAATAAGGTGCCGTATAAAATAGATTGTGGCAATGAAGAAAACTATGGATGAAAACTCTTAATTGCCACAATAAGCCTGTAAATCCTTTATTGTTTAAAGCAACAAAGTCTAGTAATTATGACGGATACCGATGTGCGCTTACTGAAAATATTACATATACAGTCGATCTAAAATGGAGTCTGGTCCGCAAATTTTTTTTACGAGAGCAGCAATTTGCACAAGACTACCAAAAAGTGCCATTCCTAAAAAATGTAGTTAAATTTGAACTTTTACTTTTATTCATAATTGTACGATCTTGGCCTAGTTCTAACTCAAGACCGCTTGTGAAGCAAGTTTACTAGTTGAGCACTACATCTTAAATTAATGGAGAGAAAAAAATCATATTCCACATAACGAAAGCTGTATTACAGTTTATCTTAAAGTTTCCAGGTTATCGTAGCATTAGTTTTTGGTGCAGAATAAGGCAGGGTAGACAATAAAATTTTAACTTGACAGGTAATTGCTAACAGAGACCAATTCAAATAAAATTGCTCCGCTCTGTTCCAGTTTCTCCAAATCTAAAACCCCAACCCTTTTAAAAATGGACACCTTTTCCAGCATAGCAATGTGAAAAGCTTTGGCCATCATTGGATTGCTATGAAGAATTAAACGCCGAATACAGTTGCCTTATGATGCTTCATAAGTAACGACCATCAATAAAATATGGCTTAAAGATGGTATACACATCAAGAAAAAGATAATGGTATGAAAGTCCCCTGTCAAAATAGTGCTAACCTACAGCTTTAGGAAATGGGGACTGACCAAGATGGAAGCATTTTTGAAGTATAAAAAAAATCCCATGTCTTGTAATAGAAAACTATATGAAAGATGTAATGAAGAACCTATTAGCCTGTCAATGAAAACTAACAAGTGGTAACTGTTTGGGCATGTTAAGAGATTGAGCGAACAAACTCTTGCAAGAAAAACTATGGTTTTATATTTTGAAATACCACAAAATGCCAAAATATACCAAGGCAATGCCAGAACTACGCTTCCAGAATCCAAAAATTAAGACCTGAAGCATGCTGCTAAAAATAATCTAAGGTTGTACAACATCAAAAAGCATGGGATGGGTTTGTCCATCTCATTTGCTTCGCCAAAGACTTTAACGGTGTAATCTTAAGAATCGAAAAGCCGAAGAAGAAGAAGAAGAAGAAGAAACGAAGGAAAAGATTAAGAACAAGAAGAAGATAGCAACTGGTGTGCAGTGGCAACTGGTAAATTCTTCAGGGTCTTTCTTTCCTTGGGATCAGGTAACTCAAGTCAAATACTTCGCGTTTCGCTTTTTAAACCATTTTTGTGGGGATATAGAAGCCTTATCGTCAATGATTTCCTTACGAGATACTGTAAGACTGTTAAAAACCTAGAATTTCAATTCTGACGCTATGATGTAATTTTCTTTTTACATTTCACTAAAGGGTTATGAAAAAAACCTCCCAAACACAAAACGTTCCTGCACTAGGAATAGATGCTTGGCTGCCAAGGTGGAAACCAGAAATCGCTATAAGTAAACCATGCAGGTCATCATTCTCCCACTTTTCAATGGGAATAGTAAAATACTTCTCTATCTGAAAACATTTGAATACGATACAATGGAGATAAGAGAAGTAGTACGTTTTTCAATGGTCCACATAAATCTGTTTTTTGGAAACGAAGATGTACCTTGAATCAAACAAAATTCTCATGACAAAAAGAGTTAAACACAAGAACACTCTCTTGCTTCAAGATAGTGATCCAACAATAAAAAACTTCAATTTAAAAGGTATTTTTATCAATTAATAGGAACGAAACTAAAAACAGACTCGTTTATTCATATTTTTGCAACTCTTTCACACTGACAATTTTCTCACAGAATCAATATTACACAAAGAGAAAGAGAAGCGCCTCAATGCTCAATGGATCTTACATACAAATTATATATCCAGTGCTCATACTACAGTAAGGAAAATAGCCACAACATATGCAAAATACTTGACCAATGACAAAAGAAATAAAATTCTTATGAGCAATAATGGCCCAATTTGTCTTTGTTGGTAACAAAATCTTTCCCTGCATAGCTTTCATTTCCGATCCAGGGCTATCTAGAAAGTTCATAAGTCATGAGCTGTAGCATCTTAGTGATATAATGAAAGGCATATTTCATGAGCAAGCTCTGACGGAATATTTCTTTATTTCTCTTTTATCTCGGATTCAATCTTGGCAAGCCCCAAAGCCCTATTGTAAAAAGAAAAAGAGAAATAACTGAAAAAACTGTTGCCTCCAATCCCTCCTTTCCTTTTTTCCTCCTTGGTTGGTTCTGTTTTCACTAATTTGCTTTTCACTCAACCTCTTTTGTACTACAGGGGAAATATTAATGCTAGGATTAATGTAACATTAAAATTTATAAATCTTGTATAAAGACTTTTAATAATAATTGTACAATATATTCATCTAGTTGACATAATCCTCTCCTCATGTTAGTAACAAATCACTCTTCTGACTATACACATTGTAACATTGTCAGAATAAAAATAATCGCTATCTGCATCATTTTTATGCAATGCTATCTAAAAAAAATTTACCTGGTCAATTCCACAATACAAGGGGTGAGGTGAAATTGTAATAACAGAGTAAAATAAAAAAGGTATGTACACTGGCTGGACATTGTTACACGGTCCTTGGTGAAAACACTACATTATGGGATGAGATGCTTTTAAGTTAGTAAGAGGGCATAAAATAATCTTTGACAAGTCATTAATTTTCTTAAACAGGGCGGAGTAAAGAACAGGAATACCAAGTTTGAAGAAGTAAAACGGTTCTCAGGTGGCCTGAAATAGTATAATTTCTATAAAACTTCAAAGAATATATTACACTAAGCCCACGTTTTCATTTTCAAAACACAAATCTTTTTTGAAAAACAGGGATATTATCCCAATTGAAAATGAATACTACAGGAAAGAGAGAGAGGTAGACATACTGACACTGCCACAAATGGATGAAAAACATGGCAAATTCCATACTCTATAAAGCAGTTATAATTGTACTCTAAAGTTTAATCCCGGTTTAATCTAGGCAAAACGTGCATTGATCAAGATAGCAACTGTTGGTTTCAACCGTCGTTAGTACCTATAGAAGGTTATTATCCAGTGTGACGTGGCAGACTAGAATAAGTAAATTTCCTATGTATTTATTGCAGGCCAAACGAGTAGTGCTTCAATCCTTTCACGCAATAGCTCACTCTTTACCTAAAACTATGCAAAGAATATCTTCGAAAGCTTAAATACTTTCCAGGGTAAATAACGCCTGCTACATACCCAAAACATATTTTTGTTCAACAGCACTAAGAAAACTCCTTGAGAAGCTAATGATTGCAAACACAAATTTTAGAATTAAAAGATAGATCTATCAATGTGCCAACAATATGTACTCTATAATCTACGGATCGTACGTGCACTGAAGGCCTGTAAGCCTTGGTTATAGCTCAACTGTGATATTTTGTATTTTGATAGCAGAAGTCAACAGACAAAATTTGAAAATCTTACAGCTGGCCAATCGCATCGCTGAGTGAAAACTATTTTTTCGAATTTTTTTGTCGTACTGGTCCGGAGAAAAAGATCAGTACTGGTCCTTAATGGGTCAACTTTTAATACTTTCTCCATACATTGCATGAAAGTGTGTTGGGTCAAGCAAAAGTTAAAAAATAATGCCAACATTGTAATATCAGTTCTAATAAACGGTAAGTAGTACAAAACTGTCTAAATTTTACAATTGTTTTAGAAAGCCAGTCACCAAAAGTGACGGGCTTTCTCGACTGAGTAAAAAACACACTTATTTTCAGTCTCATTTCAGCGCCTTTCCTCCAGTCTGCGCCTGCCAAACAGCTATCCACTAAAATGAACGTTACTTTATCAGTGATTTCAAACACAGCATCTTTTAAACGATGAGGTACAATAGGAAATACTCTTTCACACTATAATATATTTAGAAATCTCCCGTAACTACCAAACAAACACTGCAAGTATCTATAACATTCTTCAAAATGGCAATCTCATTTGGTTTGTTCATGGATCTCAGGGAGTAATGCTCTGAAAACCGAGGAAATATAAAAGTTTCATTTTCTCCAAACGCATGCCAGTTTTAGCTCATGAAGCTGCGAAGATCAACTCAAAAAGTAAGCATTAGATGGACCATCAACGGGTTTTCTTTTTAAAAAAACCCATAGGTTTCGTTAAACCCTGCGTTCAATGTGAAAAAACCCCTCAAAAAAACCTAGCAAACTCGGTTCTTAAATCAAAATGCCATCGTTTTCTTGCCAAGATTTGCTGTCAGACAACCAATATCATGGTGAAATTAATGCTTAGTACTTTCACCAGGTTACTTAAAATAATTGGATTATGTCGAACGGGTGCTGTGAAATTTTGCTCTGCTCGATATGAACAGCGATGTTTATATTTTTTTAAATGCCCATTTTAAAGCAAAACAACATTTTCTTTTTTTAGTTCAGAAACTGAGATCAGGGATTCCGCATGGTAATATCACACCTAACTAAATTCGGTTTACGTGACAAGGTCAAAAAAAGGGCCAACAAAAGAAAACAAAAAAAATTAAGGGTGCAGGGGGCCAATAGACTAAAAACCATTTGTGGCAATGCCTTCCACTTGGTCTGACAAATGAAAAACCAATTTTAGCAAATGTTGCTCTCCCGCCAGATCTGACTTTGCTAATAGTAATATAGTAAAACAATACTTTTCACTATGTAATTAAATGCTAATTGTTCTTTAATTTTCTTTTTAAAGGAATTGTAAAAACAAATAGTTATTTATTAACCCACATTTTCATCACATTATCAAAATAAATGAAAAAATGTGAACAGAATTTGAAAAATTAAGCTTTGCATAAAAAAAATCGGAAAATCTGTAAAAATTCATTCCCTAGTGAGCTCCACACAACACAGCAAAGTCTTGTAGCAAATTCGATGTTGTAAGTGTTTCCCAAAGTTTGTTCTACAACCTTTGTGCGTTAACGTTTTCATACATTAGAAGTGGGCAACATAAAAAGACATCACAGGCTGGGGTTCAGTCACCCTTGCCTTAAGAGCATGGTAGCCAAAGTGAAAAAAACTAGTTTTAGGTAAAAGGTGTTCTTAGAATATCATTTTTTTGTATTGGTAAAATACAAGCACAACTCGTTTGACATTTGATTTTTTTTTGGTTCGCTTGGTTGCTGACTCCCAAGCACCTAATCTGGGGAAACCATTAACAAGGGAGGAATCCAAATAAGAAACAGACTTTTCAATCAGTTTGATCAAAATTGTGAAAAAATTGAGTAAAAAGGAATAATACTGCGGTTCTCCGATGTATGAGATGTGAATCATTTTCAATTGTCAAAAGATTATTTGAAACGAAACATTTCCTATCCATTCAACTTCCCTTCTCATCCAATAAATCAATTAGACTGGTTCAGAACATCAAGTCATAAATTACCAATTGAAATTAAAAGATAGCTCAAGACTAACCATCGCAGAATTCTGATAGCTGTGAAACAAATGTAACGGTGAAAGAAAACCAAGTTCTACCAAAATTCAAAGATTTATAAAGTACAAGAGAGAAATGTATTCAAGCTTATTTTCATCTATATCCCTCCTTTATATAAACATAAAACGTTTTCATGTTTACCGCCCCCCCCCGCCCCCCTGGATCGCGTGTAGGTTTCTATCCATTTGAAAAAGACCTCCGTAGTTTTCAACAGATCATAACTCAATTGCACATATCCGTTAAGCTTTAGTAATAACAAAGGAGTACACATGAATGTATTCAAAGGACTAAATAAAACAAAAACAAAGCATTAATTCCATACATTTCCGGTACTATTTAACTTCAAAATTTAGTGCATATTTGTGTGATGAAACGGAGACTGCCTGTGATGATAGGAATGAGGATGACTGAAGAAAAATTGACTGTTTAATTAGCTGTGTAATGCAAAGGCAGTTAACTACACAAATTACATTAACATATAGATTCCCTATTAAGAATGATATGAATAGGATCTTCCATTAAAACTGCCCTCTCTACAGCTGTCGAAAACAAAAGCGCGACCAATTAGAAGTTATATTAAATCAAATAAATTGGGAAGAGGCGAATTATCTATTGTTGTTTTCAAACAAATTAAGGGAATTATCTGCTGACGCTTTGACACAAGGCATTAATAGTACATTCAGAATATATTTAGGTAAGCGCGTCAATAACTAAATGTAATGCCGAACAAAAGCATTGGATACGTATAGCTTAACAATGCTAAATGTGTAGTGCTGAACAGCATGTGTTAAATAAATACCTCCAGTTACGCAGGTTGGTAGTTCAAACCTTTATGTCTGAGAAAGAAAGAACTCGAGGAGCTGAACAGGTGAATGGCTTACCTTGGTACAGCCATCCATACATACAATCAGTTTTGATAGTCAAATCGGGTAAAATATTGGAATTAATAATTGGGCAAAACATGGGAGTGAAAGTGGCGGGAATAAACCGAACGGTAAAACACTGTAAAACAAACTGAGATCACGTATTTAAAAAAACACGTTTAAACCAAGCCTTCACCTTTTCCCTGATATTTGGAGAGGGAGTGTGTGTGTGTGTGGGGGGGGGGGGGCATTGTTGCAGACACAACATCGCATGTGGTGCTAACTCCATTTGAATGAGAATCGAAAACAGTGTAGACAAACAGAACAGAGAAGATTACAACAAGTCGTATACCCGACATGAAGGTGAACGAAGAAGAAAAGAAACAATCCAAAACCTGGATCCTTCTTTGTGGTACTAATATGGCCTTGCTCATTTGGCTTTTTAATTGTATGTTTAGCGATTAATAAGATCTATTTATGTTTACATATGAAAATATCGGGGCAATGTACTTTGCTTTGTTCGTAATACGACCTTGAGTAAATACCACAGTAAACAGCATAGAATACAGAGCTCGAAATGGCTTTTTCTAAGAAAGATGCTGAAACAATAATGCAATACTGCATAAAGAGAGGTTTTGAATGAAGTTGTATAACGTTTGATTCCGCATGGATCAAAACCCATCTTTAATATGTTATCGGGTAATTAGGAAATAGTATTTAGGGTAATGTACTTCCAACTTGACTTGACACATACATGCCTACATGCCTTTCGACCATGTCTCATTTGACCATGATATACTGAGGTATTCCAACGTACGCAAAGGGATTGCAACACCTTCATCCATATTGAAAAACTAACCATTTAAACATAAATTAGGCGGCTCTTTTTTAACAAAAATATTTCAAAGTTCCAGCAGTTAGCCAACTGATTTTCAAAAATTAATACCCAACTCGAATGATTTTCTATTCAAGCCAAACTAATACTGCTGTTTAACAGCAAGATCACAAAGCACAATAGTAAATATTATTAGTGGTCAATTTTACATATTACAAAATAAAATTATCCATTTAAATTAACACTGTCTAAGCTGTGGTTTAAGTTTTTCCATAGGCAGGTATTATCTCAAAGGCTACCTTAAACAAAGGAGTACAAAAAATAATACTCATTTTTAAATCTTAGCCTCCGCCTTCCTTTATCTCTATTTCAAGTGGATATTCCACTCTGCAGTTCTACCTGATCTAAAGCAATCCTTCTTACGAATTTTGAGTTAAGATTATCTAGATAGGGTGCGCGAGTTATTACCAGAGGAAAAAGGTGGCTTGTGCACTGATCAGGGTAATATATATATATATATAATAAAATACAAATCGCTCCATTTAAAAACTGGTCTATTGATATTAAATACCATAAAATGCCATATATTTTAGGGGGTAAAGGGGTGTGTGTGATGATGACAAGTACCAAGAATCCCACTACGCTAAAATATACTTATTTTTTAAAGAGTAAGGTACAGTAGTCCTCTTTTTCGTGGTCTTTGCAAAAACGTTTATGTGCAAAAAAAATACTTTCCTTTATTTATTCATTTAGTTGTTTAATTCAAAACAAGGTAAAATGCCATGTGGGCTTTCATTTGAAAACGGAATTGTAGCAGAGTTAGAAAGAGCAATAAGTAACACAATCAACAGAAGTTATTGAAAAAGCGCTTGGCAAATAGACTTAAACCTACCAACATTCAAGATCGACGATCATAGCAGAAAGGAATAAATGAGGAGGCTTTTAGACTTTCAGATTTTGGAAGTGCTGGGGGAAACATTTGACCCACAAGCCATCAAGAGCCTTTGGTATATCATGACGAAAATCATGTCACACTCACGGGTGTCCAGTGGATCTTCTAACAACAAGAAGAGCAGGCAGTTCAGCCATTTTATCTAACACTGACCAAAACAACATCCACAGAAAAAATAAGATCAGGAAAAATGCCTGTGAGGTGAGAAAAGTGTCCGAAAAGTGAAGGGCAACTTAGCCTCGAATGCATGTGAGACGCGATTCTCCATTCTGTCAATGGCAGGAGGATAACACATAGGTATACCAAAATTTTGGAACCACCACAGGAATTCTATCCAACAGTTTGTGTTGAAGAACATCAGCTGGTAGCATCGGCAAACAAGACCTCTACTGAGTGAAAACGTGGCCCTTTTGCAACTGCAATAAAGTAATTCTCAGCCAATCCCTGGACCATAAAACAAAAAATTCTGTTACACGAAACTGTGAAACGTGAGCATGCCATCAATATATGATGTATTACAAAAACAACCCATGCACAGCGACTATTTACGAGAATATGGGCGGGATGACAGAGTAAGAATACCTTTAGGAATTAATTTCCCTAAAAACTAAAGTAGAATGTGTTACATGACAAATGAAAGCAAACTAATCAGCAATAAAAAACCAATTCCTCTTCCTCATGGAGAGTTAAAAGTATTTAAAAAAATCAGGAAAAAAATGTTTTCAAGCTCAGTGGAAAAGTAAGTCGTAATCTGATACTGGAAGATCTTGCAAACGCATGAACTGCTAAATTGGGAATTAAGAACTCAGCGGGGCTGTGGTTTTGAAGAAATTGTCACCAGGGAACATGTAAAATAAGCTTCAGGGTGTTAAGTAGTACGTGCAGCTCAGAACATGGCAGTTGACATCAATGAAATCACAGAAGTTAAAACATCATTGGATACCAAAATTTACCCAAAATCCATTTAAAAATCAGACATCTGGCTCATCTTAACATAGAAATGGATGAGGGATGGTTGACAAGACTCTTCTTGTTGCAGAAGACTGTAATTATAAGCTAATGCTGTTAAGGTCACCCATGGCTTTAGCTTTAATATTATTTTTCTTTTAATACAGCCATTATTGTATTAATAAATCAAAATATTAGCAGGCAATAATATCTGCAAAAACTGGGTTAATGATTAACTTTGTCTTGTTTTCCCAAAGAAATATTTTACTATTTGAACGTAATCTCGGGTGTAGACGGTGTAACGCAGTGAAAAGATTCAGCAGGAACTGAACTATCCCCTCTTCAGTAGAAGGAAGATTTGCCCTTAACGAAGCAAAATTATTACAAAAGTTTAGTGTCGAATCCTTTAAAATTGAGTGCGAGTATTGCAGAAGAACCTCAAGGTTTAAATGCCGAAACCTATTTTCAATCAGCATACAAAACTCACACAAATACGCAAAAATTAATGTCCAACATGAAGCGTCTTAATGAAGACATATGCTATAACAATTTAAATTATAGGAATATCTATCCATTATACTGTAGTAAATAGCATTGCAATCACATGAGAGGTATTCTTTGATCCAGAGTACCAGAATCTATTTAATCTGATGAGCCTCCCGAGGAAACACAGTTGAAGCCCGTTCTGTGTTCAGTGGTGATGGCAATGATTAATAGATATTGAGAAATATATACCATACATACACCTACATATTATGTTTATCTGACGATTGTGTAAACATGAAACTGGCAGTTCTAAACTAAGTTTTGTTGATTTTTTTGTCGTCCACCATATGATAGCTCTAATATTCTTATATTATTGAGCACTGTCGATTGCTAATAATTACTTCAATACAGGTACACCTATACCTATACCTTCAAAGTAAATTTATATAATTATAATTTATGTTTAATAACATAATTTATTAGTTATATAGTTTAATTCACAATTATTACAATTAAAATTATTACTATTACTATTATTAATATTACTATTTTTACCATTACTACTACTGTTACTATTACTACTACTATTACTACTATCATTACTACCATTACTAATATTACTATTACTACTACTACTACTACTACTACTACTATTATTATTATTATTATTATTATTAATATTAAAACGAATATTTATACAGGTATATCTCGTCAAAAATGTTAACAACACTTCACTTCCGTTATTAATGTGTTACCTGACTAAAATAAACATTTAAAAATTATATATGTAAAATTGAAATAATTGCTACAAATTGAAAAGTAACAAACAACTAAGTTGTAAGTTAAAAAAAATAAAAAAATAATTTTCTTATATTTAATTCTTTTTCAACTCTTCCCGCCCTCTTCCAAAAAAATGAACCTCCCACACCCCAATAGAATCTGGAAACATCTGGACTTTGGCAAGTAAATATCTGCATTAACGATATGGCCCATGTTTTATCCTGGAAGGGGAGGGTACTTAGTCTTTCGGAAATGACGCAGTGCAATAAGCGACAAGAATCCTGAAAAAGATTGTGTCGCGCACTCAAATTTGAACGGATCTGAGAGGCCAGTATTGTCAACAATGGTGCGCTGACACCTGAGTAGAACGTGACAATGAAATCCGTGATTTAAAATTACCCATGATAACAAAGACCTAAAATGGATGCCATTTTGGGGAGTAGTTACCCATATGCCACTTTTTCATGTTTCTAGCCCTAAGCCCTCAGCCAAGTATTTCGACTGCCTCAAGAAATAGTGCAATGAAGATAATTTATTCTTGACAGTCATAACAAAATTAAAAGGTGAAAGACACTTTCATATATTCAAAGTACATTTGTTAAAATGTTCATATGGCTACAAAGATGGCCAAAATAATTGGCTGCAATTGAAGTTGAACCAAAAGGCAAGTCTGTTCAAAATCTATTCCCTTTGCGTGTTCTACGTGCTCAAACAGACGTTTGAACAAAATGCCAAACAATAGGGAATACCAATATCTAACCACAAAATAACACATTCCACTAAAGATAGCTATCACTATTTCCCAACTGCTGTTGAAGACTGGCACATCAACCAGAATAGATCATTTGCATGCGCTTACAGTTTGTTCTGCAACCAAGTGCAATTAAGACGAACGTGAAACTGTTTTAATTTCTGTACGGAAAGCACTCCTTTTTCTTTAAATATTGCCGGCTCACAAGGTCAGCTAGGTCTGTTAAACAAAAGTTCAATGTTCTTACAAACCAAATGAGGATATGCTACACCAAGCGGGAAGGCGGGGGTTAGAATCGCGGCAACAACGGCCTAAAGGCTTGGGGTCTTTCAACAAACCTCTAAAAGGTAATCGACATTAGCTAAAGGTGGATATTGAATGGAACTTAAATCCTGAGATAAGCCTTTGTCGCCCCTGGAATACGTTTGGCGGCTCCACTGACAGCCAGCCAAAAAATATTCTATCGACGGTTGTCTCCGTCCAGCTAGATCCTCGCATAGCGGTCTCCCATATCCTTGGTCAAGACACACATTTTACCGTAAAAGTTCTTGCATTTTTTTAATTAAGAAACCACTTTATAGACCATGGCTGGGATTAGAAAATTTTTGCAAGTTGAGGTCTTGTCGAAGACGCTGTAAGGAACTACACGAAATTACATGTAGATAGCACAAGAAACTTGAACCTTGTTTTTGTTCAAGCCATCGACTTCATTCCCTTCTACTTCTAAAACGGGTGTTTAAAAATTGAAGGTGAAAGAGAGCACCTTGATTTTTCTTAAGGAAGAGCGCTGGTATCTGTCTTTGCACGAGTTAAGAGTTTAACAACAAATAAGCAGGTTACTGAGCTTAAATCTCAGAAATTTTAAACTTTCGGGGCTGACGTCGAGTCAAATTTCTTATTTACAAAGTGTGTGAAACAGTTTCCGGCAAACAACGCCACCTCGGACAAGATGTTTTTAAAAAGTATCTCGTGCCAACTGTTCAGCTGAAAATTTGTGCCATTAAAAACATGCTATGGGAGACAGTGTTGACAAATCTTCAAACGTTTGCAGAATACACATACTGTAATCTATCTTCTCTTCATAAAAAACACATAGGTGATTTATGAGGGTGATTCTCACTGCAAAGTCTTACAAATATAAAACTATTGGGGAAGGAAATGATGTCTTTGATAAAATGTCGTTCAAAGTTAAAAGATATTCAGCCAGGACCAGAAACAAAAGTCTCAAATAAAGAAAATCATGTAAAATAATGGGTATATGCCAAATTTCGCAGTTTGAATGAAACAATGACAATTTAGGTTGGCAGCACTTTTGATAACTTTTAAATGGTCTGATTGAAACAGACTGCGTAGGTGGTGTTGCGGATAGACTAACATAATAAATTCATTTGTAATCACGTAACTTTGCGTCACCGACAAACTTTTCAGGCCAAATAAATGTGTAAATAAAAATATTACAACATAGCGAGGTTTAAGATTTTAACTTGACTTTATAAACTGGCCCCATCTGTACTGTTATATGCACAATGTCTTCAGTGGTATTCCCTTGTTGAGAAAGTTACCAGCAGGGGACTGGTGCCGTGCGACATTGGTTTCCAGGACGGGGGTCCCTCTTCCTGTAAACCGAAATTTAGTAATTTCTACCATTTTAATGTTCAAGAAAGTGCGGGGTTGAAGTTGAAACAAAATTAAGGTGAATTATTTGTAAACGGTTCCCAAGCAATATATTATTTAGTTCTGTTACCAGCATTACAAAAACTGTCTTCGTCTAAATTCGTACTCCTTTTGAGTCATGCCACGTGCACCTGCTAAATGAACATAGAGACTGGCCTACTAAAATCCATGCAGGTACTGCTACAGAAATAGCATGGCTGAGAATTACAAACCCCGGAAAACGAAAAACAGGCAAAATGGCAAGAAGTTGCGGTTAACATTGAAGGTGGAACTCATCTTCGTTTTGATTATCCGTTTGGGTTACCCGATTTACCTGAATGGGCAACTCAAACTATAACCAATATCTTTAGGCATATACCAATCCAACACAATTTTACAAAATGGTTATTTTTTTAAATGCTTACTGTATAAGGTAACAATGCTTACGTGGGGAAAAAAGCGAGTTACAATCGTATCTATGGTAAAACAACATACTGCACCTTCTGTGGCAAAACCTAAAACTTAATAGCATATCCATAAGACACATGGATTAGCGAAAGTCACCAAGACCTGGATTAGAACCACCCAACAACTAGAAATTAGTCTCTTCAAGAATTTCAGCGACGCGGAAAATATTCCACGCGCCAAAAACAATTCATTTTAGAGAAATCACAACTGTTAAACTAAAATATACTGCTGTTCCATTTCCTCCCATGTTAATCTTAATTTTGGGCAAAGCACCAAATGATCAAATGTCATTTGGTGATAAATGTTCTGCCTAAAAAGACGACCACGAATGTGCAGTTTATCAATGACCTCTTCCTTCGAAAAACAGCCTGTGTTTCAAACACAGAAAACTGCAAGGAAAAGCGGCAGTTTTGCTTACCATTTTATGCTGTACTAAGGGCCCTTAAATCTGCTTAACAAAGATGTTGGTATATCAAATTTGTTTCTGGGTTTGCAAACCCTAGCGAATATAATTTTACCTAAAAAATTATTTTGTTTGAACAAGAAACATAAAAAGTGGTGAATTATCACCAATTGCTTAAATTTCCCAATATTTTGAGTTAAAGTAAACAGGTAAATTTTCGGGTGGAAATATTACTTTTGTAGTCAACTGTGTCGCGCTTTTTTTGCTCTACTTCAGTTCTGCCTTAGCATGAAACCGTTTTAGTTGCTTTAATGCAAGGGTTGGATGAACTAAGAACCAAAAAAAATGTGCTAAAAGACACAAACAGCCATTTTAAAAAAAATTAAGCAATCGAAAATTAATTAGACTGACCAAAAATAGTTTGACCAGTGAATGTATGACGGAAACGTTTCCAGCAAATGGTACCGTAAGACCACGTTTTACATAAAGGTAACAGTTACAATCTGACAAGGAAAACAAGACCCACTATTTATCGAGAAAAAGGGTACGCTAATTAAAGATACCCCCAATACATGATTTCACAAAGAAAAGTCCACGTCATTGCAGATATTAACATAAACTGTACAGCGACAAAAAAACCCAGGAGTAACTACGGCACAACTTTTCAACACTAAATTAAAATTTCAAAAAAATTGGGAATAAATTAAACAGAATAGTGGGATGCTAGAAAAACACGACTTCTGTTACTTACTCATCTATTTCACCGGTATCCTTGACATTCAGCAACAGATTGTCAACGTTGAGATAGACTCTATTTTGTGAGGATGACATCTGCAAATAAAAATATCCGACACAAATGTAAAACCAAAATTAAATTAAATAAATTAAGTATCCATTAAGTATCAATCACACACATAATTCAAGCCTTCCTATATCCGAAGGCCGCTAATTCAAACTTTCACAAATTGGATGGAACTTTTTATTCACCAGTACAAACCCCTTTTTGTTATCCAATTAAAAAAATTAACTATACAATCTTTATTTCCAACACTAAATGTTGAGTAGTCTGGGCTGCAGATTAAAATATATCTTCTAATATTATTAGTTACATCCTGTTATAGATAGCTATGTCTTCGGGTTGGACCCAAAAGACGAAGTCAAATTGAGAATGTTGCAAATTGGCGCGGAAAAGCTCAACAGTACAAAATAGTCCTTTCGATTTGTATCCTACAGAATTTTGCAAAATGTCTAAATAAAAGGACTAAGTTCCAATTCTGACCAGAATTATTAGTGTTCGAGATTCAAAATTCATTTCCGAAACTCTTTTAATTATAACTTTCATAAAGCCAAACACATATTCTATTGCCCGGAAGGAACGTCTGTGACCGTTATTTAAACTTTATGTAGTCAGAAAGAAAATACAAATAATCATAAACACATATCTGTAAAGCTGTACAGTAGCTCGTTACTTTTTCACAATTCTATTTATAATGTTTGTACAATGCTTTAATATTTTATGTCTTTTTACAATATCTTGTATACATACATACATACATACATACATACATACATACATACATACAATACTGATGATGAAGTGTATCGACTAGCACAACCATCCGAATAACATTCGGGTTTTTCATTATTTCGTAGTTCCGCCCCAATGATTTGTCCTAATTTTTTTCTAAATTCGACGTATGAGTTTGCGTCTTGTGGGGTATTATCTGAGATGAAACACAATTACCTCTGTTGTAATGTTACCTCGTCTTTCAGCGGTAGCATCATTTGCCAAGGCGTGAAAAGTAACTTGCTCCAATGAAAAGGTTTAAATTTCATCTTACGCCACAGAGCTATAATTTTCAGTACACTCTCCCAAAACTATGGTACTACTTTTACTCTAACTTCCTTTTCTATGTCTTAATCGTCTTGACTGGGATTTGGGGATGTAGGAGTGTTGGGTTTATCTACTTTGTCAAACAATGGCCAATAAATTCATCTAAAATGACAAATTTTGTAACTAGTTCATTGTGATCTGCGCTTAACCATGGTTGAATAATAACCTTATCAATGTAGTCACTTCACATTTCCAATGAAAAGATATTTGGTGGGTTAGTCAGTTTGGTCATCGAGTCATACTTATTCGTCTGAGTCAAACGATGAAGGCGAACCAGGAATGCCACTTCGCCCTGTCTTAGTAATCTCAAAGTGGGTTACACAGATTCAAACTGAGTCATACACTCTATTCAAGTTTGCGGGCAACCATTTAAATATATTTTTTGCCAAGTCTACCAGTGTTAGATATCTCTACTACCAAAACTGCAATTTTATGGAAAGTAGAACCACAGACAATAATGAATGGCACGTGAACGATTGGCAACAAATCATTGGACAAAGCCAGAACAAAACTCAGAAAAGTCGATATCTTGATGAGGATGCAGGTTCTTTAAGACTGCGTACAACTTCTAAAGATTGAATGGGAGACGTTTTCACTTACATATACCTCTATGCTGAAGAATATCTTCTGCCAGTTGATATGCAAGAAAATTCAATATCTTAAAAATTTCCAATTGATATTGGGTAACAAAACCTGCTTTCTCTTTTTCAGACAAGCTGAAATGCCTTTTTGTTGTAGCTCTTATGCAAGCTTAACAAGGTATTCTACAACTTGACAGCAGTTAGCAGCATACTTTACTAAGCCTCTCCAATCACCGTTAGCAGTTGGAGTTTTTCTCCGGAGAAGACAGAAGCTAATTTCACTCTAATTTGTTCTGTTCAAGTGTCTCAATTCTTAGCCTTTGCTGTCGCCTCGTCACTCACACAAATGCCTTAAACTCCATTCATACGAAGATCTGACTATGCAACTTCTATCGCAGTACTAAATGTGCTGTAACTTATCAAAGGACCCTTGAGATTGCGACTGCCATTAAGAACCCTACAACATTTTTGCAGGCTATGTATTTTAAATAGTGTTTCGCTAAGTGAATAAATATCCATATTCAATTTTTGAAGAGCTGTTGATGTAGGAAACTTGTCAGGTCGTCAGTCGTAAGCTTTTTCTAAGCCATGTTTCGCGATATGATCCTCTCACCATCAGGCCTGACGATGGGAGAAGTGTCACTGTAATTTACGACTAAAAGAAAAAGCTTACGACTTACGACATGATAAATTTCTACATCAACTGTTTCCAATGAGTTGAAGCCAAAAATTTTAAGATTTCAAAAAGATGTCTTCACCGCATCGATGTCCAATTCTGTCGCTGACAACTTATTAGAATTTTCAGTTTCTGCAATGGTAATTACCTCGTTACCAGCCACATAAGATAAAACTTCTCTGTAGCAATTGTGGCAAAGCTGCCACCGGGAAAAATACGTTTTATTATTTACGTTGGAGCTTAGCGACTAGATCACACAAAATTTTGTAACATCCTTTACATGCTTTTTGTGATTGTTAAGCGTTATAACATATTCAAACAAATTTCTTTAAAAAGCTGTTCCTAACTTTCATCAATATCTTTGGTTGTTATACATCTTTATCTATCGGTTTGGTACCCATTCCTGCTTACCAAAAAATATCTTCCTTTTATCTCTAGCGCACGTACGAAAAAGCTTTGGAGAAACTATGCGTGTAAAATGTTCTTATGACAATCTTAATGCGCACTTTATCCCGGATCACATTTTTCCATCTTAAAAACAATTTGATTTTGTCTTAATTTTGTGAACTGAAAAAAGTCCCAAAATGATGGTCTGAAGAAGGGGACCATAATTTTCTCTGGCACATTAGTGTATCTGTTCAATCAAGTCAATTTCTTGACAATTTTTACACCGTTTTACAAGCAAGAAAATAGCACTAAAAATAACCATGTTTTTTTCTTTACCAACGATTTAGAAAGAATAGAACTACAATAAACTACTTTGAGTCACCCTCTTTGATATCCACATTTTTCCCAGGTATAAGGTTTACAAGGCCTGGTATATGTTGGATTTAAATAACTGGCATAATATATAAAATCACTACCAAAAACTGCAACTGGTCGCACAAATGAATAAACTAAAAGGGAAGTAAATAAAGGCAGCAAATGCTATTTTCAGAGAAAACAAGTAAAAAGTACATCTGCATTAAGCTTTGTGGATTAAAACTGAAATTACGTCCGTCAACAGACGTGGCTTATGACCTTTATTGTCCAAGAATGTGGTTGTCTTACCATTTGGAAACCTATTCAAACAGGTACAAGAGTGCAATTTTACATTGCGAGAAAAGGTAATCCTTGCATTAACTCTACATAACCTTCATGATATAATATAATGGCAACGTTAAGATATCTGCAATACTATTAATCAAACTATCATGGATGGACCATCAGCCAGCTTCTCAATACAAAGGTTGGTTGATATCAGATGATTGTACACTTCCAATACTGCATAATTTATACCTCACAGGGTAGCAGTAGTTTCGATGTCTATTACCAAATACATAAATAATATTGTGGCTACTTACTACTTGTGCAATTTTCTGTGCTGCTCTAATCCTCCGCAGTTTCAAATAACCTGGATTACCTCTTAATGCTTCACCAAGCTAACGATTCAATGTCAAGAAATAAATAGATCACCACTTACAACTAAATTTATGCAACAATAAAAAAAGGAGCTCACAGCGCAACTTTTTCGTACCTCGTTTTTCTAAGCTGAATTCTCATTCTGATTCAAATGTACGACACTATGACGTTTCTTCCCATTTTAGCATATCAATCTTGGTTTTGACAGGTAAAATGCTAGATGGACTTCATTGGTTGTCCAGAATTCGGAAGATCACACGACTATAACAATGCTCAAGTCCAACGTAAAAGTATACGGGTAGTTTATCCAGTTTGCAGGAAACTAGCATGTTTTTAAACTGAGGGGCAACCCATGTTTGATGCTACAGAAAGAAAATGGAACTCAAAAGGATGCAAATGAAAGTTATGTGATTTATAAATGGCATGATTTCTTACTGGAAGTGAACAATCCGTCATAGGTTGACATATGTTTTCAAAAAAAATGTGTAAGTGCAGGAGGAAGAAATTGAAACAGCGTCTCAAGCTCTACTTCCCTTTCTACCCTTCAGCTATTAGGTAAAGAATCTTCTAAATAAAAAATTCACGGCCAAAGTGAACCAACTAAAAATTGGGAGCCAAACAGACGGGCAGTACACCAAAAACTGTTAAAGTATTACAGTAAAAGGAAGGTCTCAAAACAATGGTTATGGCAAACCCTTGCATGCAGCATCTGTGGAAATAAAGATATCCCAGCCTAGGCTTCTCAACTTACTATTCATATGTTATTATATCCCTTCTAACAAAAGTGTACCCACTATTTGTGTCCTAGTAAACAGCAAGCATTATTTCAAACAGACAGAAGTAGTCCAACTGTGTCTGTCCAGCATATAGTGGCCATTCTTTACTCTACCGTAAAATTATTCTCTAGCTGATGGTCAGAAAATTTTTCATGGCAAGGAAACAAATGACCTGAAAAATGTCCCTCCTTTGACTACCTGTCCCCTAAAAACACTTTGTCAAATAAGTAAATAAATAAATAAACAAATAAATAAATAAATAAAACCCCAACTAACCAAAAAATCACTGAACAGATAATTTAACCAAATGTTGTAGGGGTAATTTAGGTAAATGCTCTCCATCATGTTGGGTCTGGAACAAAACCCAAGAAATTATACTTTGTAATCTTGGCATCATATGCTTTATTGATTACAGTAAAGCTTTTGACTCCGTTCAACATAATAAACTGTGGAAAACTTTAATTGAACTTAATACACATCCTCAAATAGTTAAAATTGTGAGCACTATGTATGAGAACCAACATGCAAGTGTCCGGGTAGAACAGGAACTAACGGATTGGTTCGAGGTCGAGAAAGGTGTTAGACAGGGCTGCCTCTTATCGCCAATGTTTTTCAATATTTATACTGAAAAAATTATGAGAGAGACAGTGGATACGTGTACAGCGGGAATAAAAGTTAATGGTGTTAACTTCAACAATTTGAGGTACGCAGATGACATAGCCCTCATGGCAGAATCTCCCCAACAACTACAAATTATTTTAAACAAAGTTAACGAAGTTTCCAAGGAATTCGGGCTGAAGATAAATCCCAAAAAGACCAAAGTCATGGCTATAACAAGGAACGAAGAAAACATTCAAATTTTCTGTGAAGGAAAACGTATAGAACAGGTGAAACAGTTTAAATATCTAGGAGCCATATTAACAGATTCGTGTGAGTCAACAACCGAAATAAAAGCAAGATTGGGGCAGG
>RDPX01000082.1:2912995-2929575 GCA_003991215.1 Morbakka virulenta
AACAGTAAATAACAGTGAGTTCAAGAAGCGAAAGCGGGAAGAGTTCCAGCAAAGATGGAGGGAAAAGAACATGTATGGTCAGTTTGCGAGGGAGACAACCGATATAATAGACAAAGACAAGAACTGGGATTGGTTGACAAGAAGTGACTTGAAGGTTGAAACAGAGGCTCTGATATGCGCGGCACAGGAACAGGCGATTCGAACGAACTACATAAAGCATAAAATTGATAAGACCAGCGATAGCCCTTTATGTAGAATGTGTGGTAAAAGAGGTGAAAGCGTGCAACACGTAATCAGTGAGTGTGAAAAACTGGCTCAGAAGGAATATAAACGAAGACACGACGGTGTTGCAAAACGGATTCACTGGGATCTATGCAAGAAAAACGGGCTAGAACATCAGGAAAAGTGGTACGAACATTCCCCTGAAGGTGCGATAGAAAGTGAAGAAGTAAAGATTCTGTGGGACATCAATATTCAATGCGACAATGTAATAGAGGCAAGAAGGCCAGACATTGTTTTGATTGATAAAAAGCAGAAATCTTGCTTCATAATCGACATTGCCGTTCCAGCAGATAAAAGAATCGAAGACAAGGAAAAGGAAAAGGTTGAAAAATATCAAGACTTGAAGAGGGAGATGGGAAGGCTTTGGGGTTTGAAGAAGGTGCAGGTGATTCCTGTTGTGATAGGAGCATTAGGAAGTGTCAGCAAAGGGTTTAAAAATTGGGTTCAAAAATTGAATATTGAACCTAACATAGTGGACATGCAGAAGACCGCTTTATTAGGAACAGCTAGAATCCTAAGAAAAGTTCTTGAGATGTGAAAGATAGGAGAAAGTACCTTATTAGCCCTAGGTCATTAGTTGTGACTCGCCTAATAAGGAGAATTACGGTATAAAGATCAGCCAGTTAAAAATTTTTCAAAATAATAATAATAATAATAATAATAATGTATGTATGTATGTATGTATGTATGTATGTATGTATGTATGTATGTATGTATGTATGTATATATGTACATATGAATGTGTGTATCGATGGATGCGGGTACAGTCTTTGCTCAAAACCTTCGACAATAGTTCCGTTTCATGTCAAAGCACGGTTCTGTTCTTATCAGAGAGGCTCTCTAATATTTATTCAACACTCTACCAACCATTGGTAAATCTGTTATTGTGTGCTGCAAATGTGTTTCCTATGTGAATAGGTGCTACCAAAGGCTCCAGTTAAACTTCAGGCACATTTCAAAACAAAACGTAGTAAACAATTTGAAAGACCAGTGAAGCATTTCATATCATGCAGACAAAAGAGAACCATCAATGGAATGGTTGTGGAGCGTACAGCATTTTTGAATCGTGGGTTTATCGTTAACTCTCACCTCTTAAGCTAAGTCAGGTAAAACCCATACTATAGGAGAGAACAATATTAAAACCGCGTTGAACATTTTCACTAAAACAGTTGTCCAATCCAATGATCAAGATATTCTGAATATCCCTCTTAGTAGTCACATGATTAGTTCCCGTATTGACAACATGACAGCTGATGTGGAAAGCCAGTAAGTTTCGAAACTCTGGAGCAGAACGACCACCGCACAACTTGACAAAATAACTACGAATGAAAATCAAACATTAATCCTTGCCTACATTAGCTACATTAATGAGAGAATGCTTTGCTGTGAATACATGGAAGCGACAACGACGGTTGACATCCACCAAACCATCATGGGTTATCTTGGCAATAATAAAATTCTAATAACAAAAACAGTACCCTGTGCAGCCGACAGAGTGCAACTAATGCATGATAAATGAAATTGGTGTTACCAACTGGTGAAATATGAGTACCCCACTATGCCGTAGTTATACATCTTGAAATGTTGCTTGCAATGTTGGCAGTAATGACAGCTGTCAACAGTATGGCAATCTGCGGCACTGTGATGCACAGTTTATTTTCACTGTGCAAGAAAAGGCTATGATAAGTTACCTCACTGATGTTATAGGGCGTTAAACACGTAGAATTGTTATCCGTAGAGGCATGATAAGATTCTAATCGATCAAAAAAAAATGTTCTGCGTTGACAGTTAACTAAGTGTTTATGGGGCCGTTATGTACCAATTGTCCTTAAAAGAATTAAAAACAACCCAGTAGTTGTTTAGGAGCTCCTTTGTTGATTTGTGGTAAAAGAGAAAGAGAGAGAGNCGCACAACTTGACAAAATAACTACGAATGAAAATCAAACATTAATCCTTGCCTACATTAGCTACATTAATGAGAGAATGCTTTGCTGTGAATACATGGAAGCGACAACGACGGTTGACATCCACCAAACCATCATGGGTTATCTTGGCAATAATAAAATTCTAATAACAAACACAGTACCCTGTGCAGCCGACAGAGTGCAACTAATGCATGATAAATGAAATTGGTGTTACCAACTGGTGAAATATGAGTACCCCACTATGCCGTAGTTATACATCTTGAAATGTTGCGAGAGAGAAATTTACATAAGCCAATAATTCTTAACTTTTTAAGGAAAAATCTACAACCCTACTGTATCAAATAGAAATCAAAGTTTTTATAGCATGCGGTTCACACTAATAAATATGGTTTTGTTTCATTGTCTTTTGTGTAAACACAAGTCAACACAGAGACAAAGAAAATAAATTAACAATTAAGATGTTTTCAGTTACATTTGTCATCTTTAAAAACACCACTGACAGATTCAAAATAGGTGAGAAGGCACGGAAAAAAATATTTAATCACTAAATAAAGGAGGCTTTAAAACTGGTTGTGAACTAAATAACTAAGTTAATCTTTTCCCACGTATAATGGCAAGGCCTTTAAATTCACCCTTGACATAAATTGGTGTCTCTTACAGTAAATATATTGTGTAAGTAAGCTTAATATCAGTATGGATTTCGGGGTGCACGATATGTTCAATAACAAATTTGTACACAATAAAAACATACCTGGTTTTCATCACTGTCGGTAATGTATATTTTGCCAATTCTATATCTTAAATGTGTGTGCAAATTGCGAATAATTGTTATCACTAGGACTCGGGCTTACACTCAAAATGAGCCGCTCAACCTTAATTGTAATGTGCAGGTTACAGTTTTGCATGGTGTGTTTTAAAAAAATGCTTCTGCCTTGAATATTTTATTTCAGTAACAAGACTGCAAAACAAAGAGGTAACAATGGGTATTTTGAATCAATATTTTAAAGACTACTGTTACTATAATCATGCAAATGCTTCATACCGTTAACTTTAGTAACAGGTGAAGTGTCAGAAAGAACTTAACTTCTCATTCTTATTTTTCTGGAGTTTTCTCCTGCTTACACGTTTCTCAGTTACTGGCGCGCTTTACTACCAATAAGAATGCTTGCCATGTTGCTCAAACAACTAAAACTAGTCGGTACGTATGATATATTTATCATTTAAGTATTAGTTCTGGTCACCTTGCAGGCATTGAAACCGAGCTCTTAATTCAAAATCATATTTTGCAAAGTTTTCTTTGTCTACAACGGAGAACATAGTAAATGATTTGGCAGAGTTCGTATGCTCTTCAAATATCTTCCGAATAATTCCCGCATAATGTAATAATAAGAACATTGCAAATAAGGAAAGAAAAAAAAGTGACGGTTTTACCACGCCCCTTTCCCTAAGAAGGAAACTTACCAACTTGTTTGGCCTCAACAGCTGCCGTATACTCTTTGCTGAAACTCAGATCAGTCTGCAAAAATAAGAAATAGTTAAACCAATATGTATTTTCAAATACATTCATCAAATAAGTTATAACGTGAAAAAAAAATTATTTATCAGTGAAGAGTGATAAAATCTTTGGTCACCACAGCATTTAAAACTAAGAATACCAAATTGTGCTACAACTGTTAAAATAAAATGAAAAATAACAGCGAGCAAACAAGAATTTCTCCAGTTTGATTCCCAAAAATTTGCGAGATTATTTAAACACTGAACTTATAGATGGGCCAGTTTAAATTCCCTCAGTTAAAGCACAGTTTTAACATTCCGTCTTCCAAACTTAGTATTGTTTTGTTTAAGCTTTTCGCAGGACGACAACCGGAATATCCCCGGTCTTTTTTCCTCAAGTTAGATGAGCCCTTCCGACGATTAGTACTGAGTTGTCCTAAAATCCAGCGAATGGAGTTGTAGTTTCTTTTTTCAGAATCTCCTATTTTTACATAAGAAAATATAGCAATGATATAGGGTTCTTTTACTTTCTTCCAAGAGCAGTAGTCTTACTGCGCCAATCTGTCCAGGAATAACCCGTGTAATCCTTAAAGCTCTAAAGTACCTAAATAGTAAACCGCAGATAAATTCTTTCTGCATTCAAAGTAGTGCCTCGCTTCTAAATTGTCTCGAGTGTAAACTCTTACAACACTATCACATATTAAGCTCAACTCTGATGTCAGGAATGAGTGTTAATCTATGCATCTCACCGAGTTCATATTTCGTTCCTTATCAACCTGATACTAATGACCAGCAAGAGAGCAAGGGGAACGGTGATAGTTGTCATTCATTAATTCTCTTCAAGTGTTACTCACATACCACACTTTTCCAGGTTCAACAAAACAAAAACAAGACTCGGGGTTCCTGTTTTTGACAAAAAAGGGTTCCATATACAAGTATCATTTTCGTAGAGATGGCATGAATGGCACCATAGAGATTTTGGATGACTGAGTGGAATACTCCTTGTCATAAATCAAAACATGTATGCCCAGGGGTTTTATTCATGGGTTTTGTCACTGCCGTGATGTTTTTAGGACCAGAAAAGAAAACAAAGTTATACAGTCAAGAAAATTTATCCAATACTTTACACTTTAATCCTCAAGATCATGGCTGACAGAAAATAAAGTAGATGCTATATAGTTCCGTAACCCGGATGTCCTAAGGAAAACATTTTCGCTTAAATCTCAGAAATTCCTTGGGTACATCTACTGACAAAAGATGCAAAGACACTGAGTAGTCAAAAATATGCAAAACTCAATCAGGCAATATCTCTGCAGTAAAATTGGTTGAAATTGGGGAAGTTATTTCCAGGCCCAAATGAATACAAGGTCTGATTTCGACATCAAAGTGACAACTGCCTTGAGATAAAAAAGGCACTCAACGCAAGCTCCCATCATAAAACATAAAGACATAACAATCTCTGCATGAAAAAAATCCTATCTTTGAAAAAGGGCTATCATTTTCTTAGGGAGAGACTTGGTCAAGTGATTCCCTCTATTCTGTGGCTATGTAAATGGGATTTTTGGGTGTTATTAACAGTGTCCAAGGGGTTATATTTGTGATTTCTGCCAGTACCTAATACAATTTCCGTCGTAACATTCCTGTAGCTTCTGCTAATTGACATGAAAATGGAATGCACAAACAATAGTCATATGCAGCGTAATCAGTTTGTACTTAACTATTTCTCCTCTATTCATCTTTCGATTAGGCACATTAAAAAATATCGTCGTTTTGGCTTTCGGCCACGTAATTATATAGAAACTTCCCACCATTTCGGTTGACACTTTGTTCTCGCTTTACAACTGGTAAAGGGGAGATATTACAGTATTTCCAAACATCTTAACCTCATCATAAAGTTTTCACATAAATACAAGCTAAACTTCAAATATGAGAACAAAATGCGGCCTTAAAGTGTGCCTATAATTCAATTAGCTTTAGGTTTTCACGTTTCTTTTGTTAGTCTAGTCCCGATATTACAGAAAGATACCTTAAAAATAGGAATCTTAAATTTGTAGACAAATGCCTTGAAGCACCTCTCAAAATGGTGACTAGAATTAGAAAAATGTCGAGGAGAATCTACATTGAATAAAAGATAAAAGCATAAGAAATTTTTATGGTTCTAAACAAAGATTATTGCTGAACCACTATATTCTTGTTCCTGTCATGTCTAACTCGTTAAACCTATAGGTATACAGGAAAATAGTTATTTAGCTTACAATTGAAACGTCATCCAAAATGATGCTGAAGTCCTTTGCACGTTCCGTTAATTGCCTTCTGATGAGAAGACTAACCTAATAGGTAACAGATATGGCACGAAAAACATTATGAAACATAGCGATTTAATTCTTAAAAATGCTATGAACACTCCAAAATATATCAAATAATTTCAAATAAAGAAAACATGCAACCCACAAACATGTCAGAAAATTATTCTTTCATAATGTGCTACTCAAAGTTGTCTGAGCTAAGTATATATTCGATACTCCGAATATTACGTTAAAAGTGTTTTAAGACTGTTTGTAGCGTTATATTGGATAGTTAGATACAAGTTAGATAAGTAGTTGCAGTAAAAGACAGAAAAATAACAATATGTACTTCTGTGAAACGAAGACTGCCTAGTTCATTTCAAAGTGTCCAGTAATTGACACATTATTGGTGTCACTGGGTGTTAAATAAGTTAAATGAATAATAAAAATTACAGTGTGCACAGAAATCATCCGAATCAAAGCTGGATTATAAAATAACATATAAAACATTCATTGATAGGCTTAGAAGAAATTTTGAATTCTTCATTTCCGTTAGCAGTAGTAGCGCCAACACCGTAAAGGATTTTGGGACCTCAAGGCCCTTTTTAAATTGTATTATCAGTGGAAGGTAATTCAAAAAATGACAAAAAAGAAAAGCCGCTTGAGGGGGCAAACAACAAGACGCAATTTGGTGCACTGGACTCAATTCGCGTAATCTTCACACGCACGCACGCATGCACACACGCACGCGCGGCTTTTGTGATTATACATTGCACAATCTTTTGAGTGGCGGATACACCTCGCGGGAAAGTAGGCAACTTGTGTGAAGCCTGCTTTTTAGCCCATCTATATGGTGGCGCACATAAAAATTAAAAATTGGTTAACGGACAGCAACATCTCCATTTTCAAATCGGTCTTGCAAAATAATATATCAATGCATGTTTGTCTACGTCAACATAAAACATTGATACTTNAAAAAAATGACAAAAAAGAAAAGCCGCTTGAGGGGGCAAACAACAAGACGCAATTTGGTGCACTGGACTCAATTCGCGTAATCTTCACACGCACGCACGCACACACGCACGCGCGGCTTTTGTGATTATACATTGCACAATCTTTTGAGTGGCGGATACACCTCGCGGGAAAGTAGGCAACTTGTGTGAAGCCTGCTTTTTAGCCCATCTATATGGTGGCGCACATAAAAATTAAAAATTGGTTAACGGACAGCAACATCTCCATTTTCAAATCGGTCTTGCAAAATAATATATCAATGCATGTTTGTCTACGTCAACATAAAACATTGATACTTAACATTGAGTAGGGATTGCAAAATAAAAATATATCTGCATGCATCATCTGCATTCATTTAAAAAACTTGCATTCCCTGTGACACGTTAGGTATCGACAACCATAAGTAATAGACAGCATTTAAGTACGGGCAACAATATAGAATGGAAAATATGAAGGGATGGCCAATATTAAATAATGGCCAATAATAAGGGTTGGTCAACATTAAAGTAAGGGCAACATCAAGGTATGGAAAATATAGAGGAGTGAACAATATTAACCAATGACCAACATTAGGGTATCGACAACATTAAGGAATGGGAAGAAATAAATTACATAAAATCCATATGAAAGGCACAACATCGAGAAGAATATTGATCCGCAGTAGCCAGCCCGCAGAAGGCAGAAGATAACTAAAGAAAGTCAAATGAGATTACTTGCAATACTCATTATTTACCTATGCATAGTAACTGAATAATGAAAATGTGACTCACCTCCTGTCTCATTGTTATCAGCTGAGAAGCATTAAACTGTGCAACAACACTTTTCAGAACCTGAAATCACAACGACAGCTTTAATTTAGTGTTTCAACGTGAGAATGAAAACATGGTTCCCTGAATAAAAGTTTCATAAAAATGTATGATGTTGAGAAAAAAAGAAACAAAAGAATATAGCTGCTTTGGTACCCGTTTGTCTGAAGAAGACAACAGCTGCATTATAAAATAATTTTGATTAAAATTTGAATCTAAAGTCCAGTGACTCGAACAGTTTTTGCATTGCACAGGAATAAATTACTGGATACCTTTTCATAAAAAAATTCTAAATTCAAACCTGTGCTTCCGAGCCTTTGAATACTTGATTGGGTTTTGTACGGGACTTTTTATCTAGAAGTTGCGTCTTTCAATCTTAAATTACCATTTTCTGGAATATACATTAGGCACAAGAGTTGTCCAAACCCGTGCTTTTGCCCCATAAACAGACGCTTAGGTGAAACTTTTCCCTTCTGTATGTATTTTATTATGTATTCCAGTTTTATTTCATTGTCAATTCCTTCATATAGTATTGATGATGATCTGGAATTTCATAAAAGTGCAAAAGATGTGTGCACAGAAAAATTAGTCCAGTTCAGTGCACAGATATTTTTCACTTTTTTTATTGTTCATGATACCATTGACGTTTGGTACCAAATTAGGGGAAAAAAGAAAGTTTTCCCATACAAATTGTTCTCCTCATCCTATGGATTATTGTAAGGCAACACTAATACAGATGATGCTTTTACCCCGTTAAATAGGTCAAAGACTTCTTTTTACTGACCTACGAAGTCAGGATAAATACATTGGCTGTTTTAACTAAACGTGATAACCAGGGGGAAACGTACAGTTAAACAATGAAAACAAAAAATAATTGCAAGTTACACTATGGAAACAAAAAATCAATTTCAATTTCAATATCAAACTGATGGAGACCTCCTGGTTGCTAAAACATACTACATAGCAAAAGCATAGCAATATTCTTGTATTTTATATCTTTTGCAATCCCATTTCAATTGTAGTGCATTCTGAACTAAAAAAAATCTTCAGACCTTGGGGAAAAAAGTAAACCAAATATAAATAATATCATTACCTCATTACAGATTGATGGTAATACTCTTTCATCATAATCCATTCCAAGTCTTTGGTACAATGTTGGAAGATCATTTGCAAATGGTCTGGAAAGGACTCGAAGCCCAATATTCACCATTTGTAAATCTAGAATTTTATTGAATGAGAGTTAAAATACTTAAAAGCAGATAATAAAACAAAGCAATTTCTTTACACCACCTTGACATTTTCTGTAAAAAATTAGCTTTAATGTGATATAAAACACCTGTTCAACATTTCTCTTTAAAATAAGGCCACTTCATAACATGAATGAAATAGTATGACTTTTAATTATCGTTATTATCCATTTTCATAAAGTTGGCAATTGTTCACCGGGTCACTCCCAGTGACTTGGGGCAGCCATACTATTATTATTATTATTATTATTATTATTATTATTATTATTATTATTATTATTATTATTATTATTATTATTAATATCATTATGTGATATTTCAACAGGTGCATTTTTCAGTTTACATGACTGCTTTTCATAAGTATATAAAAAAAATATAAGTGTAATACAATTAAAAATAATGAAGAAAGGCAATTCATTTACAAATAAATACAAGTTTCAAAATCAGTGGTTAATAGTTAAGCGAAGCAAAATTCATCAAAATGTGTCTAGGAAAATTATGAACATCTGAAAAGTTGTGACATTTGAAAACCTAGAAATTTGAAAAACTAGGCATTTGAAAAACTAGGCAATTGGGTGTAAATATTTCGTAGGCATATTTACGAGATCAAAAATAGGTCCAAGTTTTCACAGAAAGAACCATAGTTAGATTCTGTTCTGATATATAATGGTAACTCATTATAAACTACTACCCCATTGTACCCCATCTCAAAAGTTTATTATTGTTTCTGGTTCCTTTGTCGTGATTTACGAATTCAAAATAATCTATAACACAACAAACAACTTACATTTCCTAAAATCTTGGAGTGCTACTAAAAGACGTGAAATAAATATCTTCAGTATATTTATCTCAACCGTCGTGGGTGCATCATGTCTTTGAACAACCATGGGCAAAATATAGTGACCTAGCTTTATCAGGTTTATTAAATTCAAATGAATCTAAGAAATGTTGTCCAGAATGTTTTTGGCAATGCCATCAACCACACAGCAACAGTACTGAGCTGCTTTGAGACTTTCATGGGTTTAATTCTAATTCTTAATGGGGCCCATACTACTGCAGATATTTATAGGTATGTGATTATTTGTCATAATGGATTTGTAACCACCATGACAAATGATCGCAACTCTGCAAGATGTAAAACAATAATATATAGTTTGTTACAAATATAACAGTGGCTTTTTGTTGATGCAAGAGTTTGAGTATAAGTATAAACACTGATATTAGTATATAAATATTAAAATCCTTTTAAATACCATATTGTACACAAAACCACTTGACTGCCCTGAATAGAAATATGGGGGTGACAACAAAAATGGTGCCAGCAAATCATTAAGTAAAGGGCATAGGAACTGAACTAATCTATAAATCTGTCATTGTGGGGTATGTGTTCTCTATATGTTGGCATTCACATCTCCTGTATTACTAAAATCCAAAATTCTGTTTTCCCACTTATGTCTGTGTCTTGCAAGAAAATTACAAACAGAAGGAGAAATTTAATCATCCTTTTGTAACAATAGATCAATGTCCAGGTGATACGAAACTTGGAACCAAATTTGGTATGCAGCTTTAAAGTGCTCTGGCTTACAGGATTGCATGTTAGTATGGATGGACCTGTGGTAGAATTCTAGCCTGCCACATGGGAGACTGGGGCTTTATTCTCCAGTGAATTTTTTCTTCTTCCATTCAAAGATAAACAGAGTAGAAGTGACACAGTCAATACAATATTCCTCTTTTTTTAAACAAAATTTGTCAATCCAGGAATGCAAGGGCAACTACATTACATGTCCAAGGATTAATGAATTATGAAAACTTTATTTGAAACACAATTTTCTGTACTGTTTGTTAGGAAAAAAAGTTTTGTTAATCTTTAATAGCATTGCATTACTATCTCTTATTTACCTGGGCCACCCTAAGTTGTCCCTCAATAAGAGGAAATAAATCAAGAGGAGCCATGGCTTAATGGTTAGTGCAACTGCACAGTAACCAAGAGTTCCGGGTTTGATTCCCCGAGCTGTTGAGGAGAATTTGGAACTTTGAAAAGAAAAAAAAAGCCATTGGTTGGTGTCAGGAAGGGCATCTGGCCAAGAAATTCCTCACTGCCAAATCAAAGTCCCTCTGAAGGGCACCATCTGAGCCCCAATTGCTGAGGAAAAATGATGTTAAAACTAAAAAAAAATAAAATCACGTGCTGTAAAGTCTTAAGCTAATACCATAACAAGGAAATTTGTAGTTTTCTAATTGTTCTTGCAGCAAAGAAAGAATGTGGCTGTAATGAGTGCTGGGGGGAGGTGGTAACATATAGTCACCCTGGCTGGAGTTCTCAGTTGCCAATGCACAGTAAAACAAACAATCATGTACAGGATCACATTGCATGAAGATTGATTTCACCCTATAAGAAAAAAAACCCAGAAGTGCCATACAGAATTTTAGACACCCAGTGATGTTACTATGCATCAACACTTGTTGGTCATGGGCAGAAGGAAGATGAGGAGGACAAGAATGACCTAAAACATACCAACCATGGAAGATCCAAGTTCATAAGATAAAAGGAGAAAGATATCAGTGTGCATGAAAGAGAATTTGAAAAAGCTGAATAAGATTGGAGTTAAAAGTTGCAAATGAGAATTATGGGTAGTGGTTATAATTTATGGGGTGGATAGGGTTGATTGTCATCTTCAAGAGTTTTTTTAAGTAAAACTTTTGGCTTAAAAATGTTGTCAATTTCCTTTTCCTCATAAAACCATAGTCAACATATCTGTCCCTAGAAACATCTTCCCATTTGTGCAACCTGGTGTCCAACAGTACACACTGACCATCAACACCAAGATGCAGGTCTACCAACCCTGTGTGTCCAGGATAATGCTCTATGTCAGTGAAATATCAACCCTCTACTCCTGCCAAGAGCAGACTCAACACCTTTCATTCCCGGCCATAGGCACCACATGGCATGACTGCATCACCAACAAGATGGTCCTTTGCCAAAGCTGGTATCCCAGGCATCTTTACATGACTCTACATTGACACCTACATTGGCTTGGCCATGTCAGGTGAATGGAGTACGAGTCAATAACCAGGGGTATCATGTACAAAGAGCTCACCACTGGCTCCAGTTCTCCTGGAAGACCTGTTTTATCCTTTAAAGGTGTCTGTAAATGTGACATGAAGGAGGGTGACATTAACCCAGCAGTATGGAAAGCAGTAGTGTTGGGCAGCATCCAAAGGAGCAAACAGGCAAGGGAGGCTTAGTTGGACAAGAGGAGAGTGCACAGATGGCAGAATGTAGCATTAGCAGTGACAGTTGCAGGCACAATTTTCACCTGCAGCAACTGTAACAAAACCTACCAATCCAGGATTGGACTGCGCAGCCAAAGGAAGTGTTGGAACTCTGACTGGAACATTGAACAGGACCATATTGTTTCCCAAGAGAGATGGATGCCAACAAAATATAAAGGTAGTTCCTAGTTACAAGCATTGATGATGCTGCATTTAAAATCCTGTACATTTTTATCAGTCATGACTGACCTCATGGGTACTTGATCCCAGAAAAAATACTTAAAACAATCTAATAATCTAAATTCTGCTAAATTCTGGGGCAGCTGTACTCACAAACCAATTCTCTATTACTACTTGAAGCTGTACAAGTGAACACACTTAAAACCTGGGAAAATGTGTTTGGGAGTTAAAAGGCAGCTTTGTCCAAATTAAAACTTCAAAATTGAAGCCTCTAGGCCTGGATCCCTAAAGCAATAATCCTTGGCATCGTAGGGCATCCAAACTGCAGTGCGAAAACTGCTATTGTATGTTACAAAGATCAAACACAAAGTTTGACATATGGTGGGTCAGAATTCCATCAGTTAATCACGGTGGCATTGTGTTGTTACCTTAATTCACCTAGCTATCAAGGGCACTCATTCGATTAAGCTGTAGACAAGTTTTGAGTTGAGCCCAGGTCCAGGATAACGCTCTGTTCTAGCATAATACAAGAACCTGTGCAGCAAACAAAAATGGTATATGGAACCTTAAACCTATAAGTTACTTTTACCTATAAACACCAGGATGAAATGTAAGTGAGACAGATATTTAGCTTGAACCTGGAGCTAAATCAAAAACGAGTTTCACCTGTCACTTTCAAGGTCAGCCAAGCAAAAGAACCAGAATAACAATGGCTCAAAGGGATGATTTTGATTAAAACCTGGTCAAACTCTAGGGCATTTGTAAGACTTATTCCAGAAGCAATGTTTGAAATTAAGTTGGCCTTTGAACCACTGCAGAAAGATTTTTGTAGGCAATTTCCAAAATAGTAAAAATGGTATTCTCTTATGCAAAAATGGGTAGATCTACTGGTCCTTTAGATTCTAAATGATCAAATCAAAATTACATTCTACCTTTGCTTCCAGTTGGTGATGAAATCCTTCTTGGCTTTGAACGAATGTCATAAATTATTGGCCACTGAAACCATGGTATTCTAAAAGTGGTTTAAAAAAAGGTAAAATGAATGGCAGGTTCACATGTAGGAAACAATAAAGCCTACCAAAAATCTCAAAACCAAAATGCAATTAACTTCTAAAACATTTGCTACTGAAAAACAAAGAAAATCACTGTTTTCAAAATGAAAAGATACACATAAGTATATTAATGTATTGGATTCAAAAAAACCTAACGGAAATGGCATCAGAGAAACTCTCAAGCCACTAAATAACTACTGTCTTTCTGTGTTAAAATTGGCTGTGGGGTTCTGTGTTTTTACAGGCTTCATTGCCTATATTAATCCATTACACGACAGTACATGCTATACCATATTTGGGTATTATTTTTTGGTGTTAACATCATTTTCCCCCAGTATTTGGGGCTCTGACGGCGCCCTTCACAGGGACTTGGATTTTGCAGTGAGGAATTTCTTGGCCAGATGCCCTTCCTGATGCCAACCAATGACTTTTTCTTTTGTGAATTTCCACAGTCGCCAGCTCGGGGAATCGAACCCAGAATTCCTGGTTACGGTGCAGTTGCACTAACCATTAAGCCACGGCTCCTCACGATACCATATTTGGATATGAATGATAAATGTACCATGCAAAAACATGACTTGGAATTTAACAATGTTCCAAAACATATCAAAGTAAGCCATCAATATAGCCACTACAGCATATTACATTTCATGATTGGAAGGAAAACACAAATTACTGACTACTGAACACTAAATTGAGATAATATTCAACAACAACTGAACTCATAACTTGTGTTAAATTTCATTAAAGCTCTTGAATTGCCATGGCTTCTGAAAAACCATACTGAAAGAGATTGCTCACATATGTCCTGGAAACAGTAGCTATATAAAAGCTTTTCAGTCCAAGGAATAAATCATTCACAAAAATTGTGTTTATTCTGAATGCTCTGGATTCAAACTCAATGGAAAGGTGAAAACAGTCATCCAATATGTATTGGCTTAAAAATGCCTAAAAATCCAAGTGCATCCTCATCCATGATACCCTCAAAAATTGTTTGACTAGACTAGTATCCAAAGAATTTTAAATGCTTTCAAACTAATCTTCAAACAGATTAAAAGTTCTCATTAGAATGCAAAATTTCTAAACAACTATAACAAATCTTGGATTCTTCATTATACTGAGCCAGTTTCAGACATCATTAAATTTATAAATGAAAGGAAAGGAGCAAAGTCAATGTTGACATATGATTTCACTTAACATAAAACGTCCACACAATAAGCTTATTAAAGAGTTACAAAACCTTTTTGATTTTGTCTTTGAAAGTGGCAGTTGGAATTACATCAAACACAACAATTGGGAAAAAGCTATAGGCAGAAAGAAATCCAAAGGCTTTGTTGGATTTTCATGGCATTAACTAAAGGTACCTGTAAACCACCTGATAAAAAACTGTTTCTTCACCATGGAGGGAGGTTTTTTTTACAGTATTGCATCAGGCTATTGGAATAGCTATTGGAATCAATCTTGTTTGATTTTGGGCAAGTTTTTTTGTATGTGCAAGAAAGTAGCTACATTTCTGGCTCCATAACCTAAGCCAAGGTAAATGCTCACAATTTTCATTCCACTAAACGTTTTATTGATGACTTTTGTGCATTTAGTGATAAGGAAAGATTTTGTCTGGTTCATGAGGGTATGTATTCTACTGACCTTGAACTGGAAGTAGAACATACTGTACTTTATGCAGACTTTCCCACCCTTGCAATTGTCATCAAAGACAGCATCTTTGTGTACCAGTTATTTGATACAAATAACACTCTTCAACATTCCATTGTTTGAATGGCTTATACATCAAGTAATATCCTGCAGGCAGTGTGGTATCCAGCTATAGTGGATGAATTCCTTCACATTGCACATTCAAGACTTTTTTTACAGAAACTCTTACTGAAAGTCACAGAATACATTTGTCACCCAAATAGTCAAGGTGCAAAGAGACCTTTCATCTCATAATCTACAAAAAATCCATTACAGACACAAGGACTAATCTTCCTGTTGCAACTTGAACCATGATAGTATCATAAATGATGTATTGAGTGTTCAAAAATATCCTTTTGTGTTCATGGTCTGTACTTAACTATATCGTGGTGATGACAACATATCTTTACTTTTTATTTTACTGTTTATTTACTCTTATGTCATCTTTCCATTTATCCTGGTTGCCAATGGCCTGTACTTGACTGAATAATTCTCAAAGCAGCTAATCTCTCTTTCTTTCCTTGTTTCTTTTTTCCTTTTTTCTATCAACTTATTTTAAAAAAATATTTTAGGTGGAATCTGATCAATTCTGATGGGGAATCACAAGTACATATTCATTTGGATATCAAATCCCCAAAATTATTGTTGTGGTCATCAACTGATGACTCATGTTGCTTCATTTACCATGAAAGAAGCCACTCTTTCTGTTTAATACTGATCTTGAAACTCTATACAGCCTTGCATTTCTGATCCAACTCCTACATTATTGGCCATTGACATACTTGTTCACTGTACATTTTCTTTTCTTTTTTCTTTTTTACATTTTTTCTTTCAAATACGTCATCTTACATAAAATGTTTACTGTATAACAATTACACTTCATTGATATATATATATATATATATATATATATATATATATATATTTATAGTAATATTAGTAAAGTATACCAATGTTCACTAAGAATGCTCAATGTTTCCAGAGCGTTTATAAATCCAGTATAGCATACAAAATAACTAGACAAATTTAGCAGTTACTACTAGTTTCATGTTTTCTTAACAATCTTCAAACTGCAATGAATTACTACAACATATCATGTATTATAAAGATGCATGGTAATTATGGAACACTCAATAGAATTATGGAACACTCAAGAGAATAAAGTATTCATTTATATTGTAGAAATGAATAAAAGTATACTCAAGGGCACACATAAAGTTACAAACCGTAATACATACTTAGGCAAACAATCAAGAGAACAAAGCACCCACTTATATTGTATAAATGAAGAAATGAATAAAAGTGCATACATAAAGTTACAAACCGTAATACATACT
>RDPX01000082.1:2930507-2965563 GCA_003991215.1 Morbakka virulenta
ATTGTTTGCCTGAGTATGTATTACGGTTTGTAACTTTATGTATACTTTTATTCATTTCTTCATTTATACAATATAAATGAATACTTTATTCTCTTGATTGTTTGCCTGAGTATGTATTACGGTTTGTAACTTTATGTATACTTTTATTCATTTCTTCATTTATACGATGTATGTTGATTCTCTTGATTGTTTGCCTGAGTATGTATTACGGTTTGTAACTTTATGTATGCACTTTTATTCATTTCTTCATTTATACAATATAAGTGGGTGCTTTGTTCTCTTGATTGTTTGCCTAAGTATGTATTACGGTTTGTAACTTTATGTGTGCCCTTGAGTATACTTTTATTCATTTCTACAATATAAATGAATACTTTATTCTCTTGAGTGTTCCATAATTCTATTGAGTATTCCATAATTACCATGCATCTTTAGAATACACAATATGTTGTAGTAATTCATTGCAGTTTGAAGATTGTTAAGAAAACATGAAACTAGTAGTAACTGCTAAATTTGTCTAGTTATTTTGTATGCTATACTGGATTTATATATTTTATATATATATATATATATTATTTATATATATATTTATATATATTTTATATATTTATATATAGATATTTTCACTTTGTTCCATAAAACATTTATAAAGTATGACATAATTTCCTTAGTTACTTGATTGGGGTCAAATCAATACACCACAAAGTCAAGTTAATTGACAATTACTTTAACTCCTGAAGTTTCTTAAAGCAGCAGGTCACCATAAAGACTTGTTTTAGTTCTTTATGGCATCAACTTGTTTAATGTCTGAAATTTAGGTGCACATTATATCCACAAATCCACAACGTTTTATACCTGAAATAAAAATTCTGAACACAAAAATACCCCATATGTGTTACTTAAGAATCAAAATATTTCTTTGTCAAAAGCAGAGCACTTAAATTTACTGAAGGTACCTCAAAAAGTGAATGTTGTGAGTAATTTTTATTACTCCTTAATGACAGTAGAAATTGAGATAAAATTATGGCCATGAGATTACACCTTATGTTGAACATCCCTGGCAAATAACAACAAAATCTGAAATAATGGGACTGGGACAAAGGTGTGATAATTTGACAAAGAACTACCCACTTGCAAACTAGCCCCATATCTAAAGTAGCACTGTAGATACCTATACTTAGCTATTAATGGGAAGAGTGAAGGAAAAAAATGCAACAAAATTGCAAAATTTTAAAGGGCAACACATCAAAGTCCAGCAATTTATACCTGAAATGTATTCCTTCTGCATACACACCATGTTGTACTCCACCAATTCTGCTAAAAATGATTGCTCTGTGACCTCCTTCAACTGAGAAAACAAATAAGTTAATAGATAACACCTTCTCTCATTACTTAAAAATACATTTACAGTTACTGCAACACAAGTTTTATACGTAATCTAGTTAGGTTTGTAATGCACGGCTACAAGGAACAATAGTTAAATATATTTGTTGCATTTCACAACACAAGGTATGTCATAATAAGTGTGCTGCATGGACTGTCTATTGGGTGTTGATGGCATTAAAAGTCATATACAAAATTCAAAATGTCAAAAGATCATTGTGCCTTGTTTACACATGTATAAAAAAATGTTTTGTGAAATTAATGCCAAAAAAACTGCAAAGAAAATGTTTAGGAATATGAAAAATGTACAGTGTAAAATAGAAATCAAAATGAGCAGACACCAAAGTGTGATGTGTGACCAGAATAAATGTTAGAATGTGAAACATGGATAATACCTAAAAACTTTAGGATAAAATGAGATGCATTAGATAAGAGGTTACTCATGGGATTTCAAACATTTCCCCAGGTAACCTCATATCTGATGCTTCTAATGCTTTGAAGCTATGGGCCTGTTTAATTTTATACCATTTGCCTGTGATGCTGTAGATTGGTTTGACTTACTTCCTTGGCACAAACATTCTGTCTTATTCACATTTAATGACAGTCCCATCTTTTTACTTCCATGCTGTACAGTGATTATATATATAAGGTTGTATATATTCTTCCATTCACTTTCACTCCAGGATTCTCATCTGCTGGTTTAAGAATCATCTCACAAATTGTTTAGACATTCAAAGTAATTACTTAGCTTCAACAAGAATTTTTCTTCATGTCCATGTCTTCTCTACACACTGGTAATCCTTTTGTTACACAGTCCTCTGCTATTTACTTTCTATTCAATTCTATCACATTTCAATATCTGGATTTGATTCAGGTACAACTGGACCTACTTCAGATGGGTTACTGGTAATGCTTACTGTTCCTAAATTAAATTAAGAGTACACTTGCTCCTAATGTGACATCCAAAACAGTGTTCCAAAGACTGCCTAAAAATTAAGTCAGGCCAAAAGTTGAATGTTTTTTCTTCTTTCAAACATTTGGTGAAGAAAGAGGAAACTGAAAGCCATTGCTAACATGGCTTGAAAACAATGAGTGATTTGGTCTGGCCATTCAATGAAAAAATGCACTGTTAAGGTTCTAAAAGGGTGATTCTATGAAAATGAGAAAAAGAGACAACTAAACACAAGCAAAATGGGTATGTGCCAGTGTATTGATGGACACATAGACCAAATATCCAGAAGATGGATAAATGGCATAAAACAACATGTGATAAGTTACTGAACATTTTAAAAGTCAATCAAATCTAACCAAAAAGGCAATACCTGGGTTGCTGCTTAATTGTTAATTTTGACTCCATTAACCCACAGCATTTACTGCTGAACTGTCTATGCAGTTTACATACATACATACATACATACATACATACATACATACATACATACATACATACAATCGGTTCCTTTTGATTATCATGCTAGATTTCCAGGTGGCTCTATTCATGGGGTCACTTGAACCAAGGCCCCAGCCAGAGATGTCATCCTTCAGAACATTGTGCCATGTCTTTCTTGGTTGCCCAGATCACCAACATCCATCCACAGAAAAGTCTACTGCCTGCTTGATTGTGCCACTAGATCACTGGACATGGCCATACCAGCATAAATGCCTTTCCCTCATAGTGTGCATTATGTCGGGTAATCCTAGCTTGGACAGCAATTGGCTTGAAGGGGTTGTCTGCACCTAGTCATGTCTGATACTACAGATTTGCCTAATCATTGCCCTATCATTACACTGCATGCGCAATAAGTCATTCTTGGTCATGGGCCATGTTTCACTGCCATAAAACATAACACTATGTATACAAGTATTGTATACTTTTCCATGCAGTTTGGTAAACAAATTCTCAAACTAGGGCCGTCTTATACTTAAGGGCATTGGAGGGAATTCATATTCAACTTTTATCATCTTTCTTTCTGCAGAAAAAAAAATTGTCTTTTACATATCCAATCATCAAATGTGGTAGATTTCCTTACTGGTCTCTTTGTTTTCTGTATTTTCAAAAATCCACTTGATTTGAATAAATACAGCCTTTTTTTGAAAAGGTATCAATGTACATTAGAAAGTGGCTAAGTTATAAGCTCAAGTACAATATGCATTGCTTACAAAACGAAAATCAAGTCACAATAGCAGTGTTGGCTATGGTAATATACAATATCAGTTCTAGGAACAGTAATACTTGAACAACTTCTATTACAATGCCACCAGCAAAGTGAAAGTTAGGTGCCACCATCTGATCTTTATGCTCCATCACAAGGTCTCAAAAATTTTCATACCAAATTTTCATACATATGAGCCATACAATGACATGCTGTGATTTACAATCAAGTCTCCAGATAAGCTACAAGTGTATAAGCTGAATTTCCTCAAGCACAAAGTAGCAAAACTAAAATGGAGAGGTCATAAAATATGTTACCACATAAAATTCAAAAATATTTGGGTTCAATATTTTCTCCACTGAAAACATCTATAGCATGGGGCTGCACAACTATTATCAACATGCATGTAGAACAGTTTTTGATAAAAAAACCAGTAACTACCTGTGTACAATTACCTATTGTCATCCACTTTTTGAAATGCTGTGAATTAACTTGCACATGGTGTCAAAACATGGCCTGCAATGGTCAAGATTTGATTTGATTTATGAATAAAACCCAGAAACATCCTCAATAACTTTTATTTTCTTTGGCAGAGTTCTTTCTCTTAATCACATTTTAAAAACCCTTCCTTTATTCACTGGACCATCTCACATGATATTAGAGCCATAGGCTTTTTGATAATTAAATAAACAGTAAGAAACAGGTGTCTCAAACACATGCAATCTAGGGCATATGCTATCTTCATTGAGGATCAAATCGAATTTTACCTGAGGTAGTTTGGCTTCTTTTGATGTTACTTTGGAGGTGGGAATTTCATTCTCATATCAAGTTTTCATCTCAGCCAAAGTTGCCAAAAATTTTACTTGGTGGGAGATATTTTTGCAAAAGCATATTTAGAAAGTAATCTGTTTACAAGAAGCTATCATTGTGTCCTATAAATTAGAAACATTTTACAAGCCAAATCAAAGCTAGAACAATATATCTATCTACGGAGCTACTAGCTTTAAGCAGGATTTATTCATCAATTGGTAACACTTCCACACAATCTTTGTGTAAGAATGTGCTTACCATGCAATAGGTATACAGGTGGCTTTTAGGCCATTTTTTCCTGTGCAGACCTAAAAAATTTGCTACCTCATACTTGTACAAGTTGCTAACAATCAATAGCTCAGGGTTCTCTAAAAGACATTATGATAGCTTTAGGTCTTCCTTGAAACCTCTTCCTGTTATGATGATTTTCAAAGTAGTATACAATGCTTTTTGTTGCATGAGATTCTTCTTTCAGCCTTAGAATGTAATCTAATGTTTTCCACCTTGACTTTCTGATTTGTCTACTTAATGGATCAGTGTGACATATTCTATATAGCTTTACAATGCTTACATATCTGCAGCTATGCTTCCATACCCTTCTCAACTTTCTTTGATGAAATGTGTCCAGCAAATTTTGCTCTTCCTTTGCCCAAAAGCCAAGTTATAAGTGAGAACTAATTTGTTGTACAACTTTAACCTTCTGTTAAAGTGAATTTTTGTGGTTTTTAATTGAAGTTTGTTCATATTGTTGAAGCCAGCAGTGGTTTAGGATTTTTGTATGTCTTCATTGTCCCAGAAAAAACTTTCTGACTCTTTAGTTGGTAAGAAAGTTGCAACAACATGATAAAATCCAATACTCAATTTTATCTGCTGTATAGTTCAAGTCAACAAGAGTCACTGCCAATAGGGAAACAATGAGTAGTGGATTAGAGCAGGTATGGTCAATGACCTACATCACCTCATGTTATTGTTTGTAATTAAAATTGCACAGTTATCACAGATCTGGCACACTCCACACCTCTCAGCCACTTTGGCACCAGTGACTTTGTCTTGCAGTCTGACACCTGACATACACTGAAGCATGAGTCAGTCACAGCCCATAGACCACCCTCCAAGTGCTAGATGAGTGACCACATTTCTGATCGGTACAGCAGGCCTCATACACTCTGGTACAGCTGCTCTGCAGGATTCCTTTATTACAGAGCAGACCAACAATCTCATACCATTTGCTCCAAGCTGCAGCCACCCTCATGCACACTCCTTTCCCAACTTGGCAACAAAAGACAACAAGCATATTTTATCACATACAAAATTATTCAACATTTGGGAAGAGAAATGTGATCAATTTTGCTCTTGAAGATTGCAGATTGTATTTATTTTAAAACTTCAACATAAATTTTCTATTTTACTGAGTTTTTCTACTAACTGTAGTTTCCATTATTTTTTATTAATAATGTCACATTAAGTGTCTTCCCTGGCAAAGCAATTTTCTAAATATTGGGGGTAAACCAGAGATTAGTAGTCACTTATCATTTTGAACCATGCATTAAACTATCTTAAATAAAAGATCTTACATGAATTTTGAAATATTCATAAATTTGGGACTTTGAACCGTCTGTCACTTACTGGGCTCTTGAAATGCAAGGAAAGTATTAAATTTTTCAAAACTATCCCTCAAGTTGTGCCCTTTTAAGTTTACCTTTTGGTATTTCCCAGATGTTAACACACACCTGTTAATTGATGCCCAACCAATTTTATTTGTTAGCATCATTGATACCCTTTTCACTGCCCCCAGAAAAGCGAGCGGACCCCCCTAATATGTTCTGCCATTTCCAGTGGGCTTTATCTTATGAAATATAATTTTTCCAAAAGAAATAATGCCAGAATTGTAACATTTGGGTAGAAAATCAAATAGGGGCGAAATTTTAACCTTCTATCATTTAGCCTCATTGAAATATTGAGTAGAAAAGTTGGATAAATCGTGCTTGAAGCTCAAGACATGCAATTCTGCCCCCTTTCAAGTCTGACTGCCCAACTATTGAACCTTTTGAAATTTTCAGGATTGTTTTCTTCTTGACGGGTACATATGGTAAAAATTACAACAAAACCTATGATTGCATATAAAATCAGTGGTTTAAAGTGAAATGACCCCTAACAGTTTTGTAAAAATCAAATAGGTTCTAAGTATTTTCTGGTGGCAAAATTCGAAAAATTTAAAGGTTTCTAAGGTTTCCCATCAGTTGGGTTACTGAGCCGTTAAAATTCCCCAGCTTTTCTTCAACTTAGGTCTCGTGGACCAGAAAATTTTCATGCCCCCCACCTCTTTTCTGAATATTTTGTGGCATGTTTAGTGACCTCATCCTTTTAAAGTAATTTTACAATTTACCTGATTTTTACAGAAGCAATGGTAACTCTAAGGTCAAACCCACTGACACGATCAGAAAAATGTAACATGAGACTGTAAACATAAATAACTACTAAACGGTCCCTTCAACCATTTTGTCAAACAATTCTGGTGAACAGCATCACGGCTATCAAAATATGTGAAAAATGCGCTGGGGGAATGTCCGCTTTTTATGCGACTTACCAGTATAAATTGATTCTTTAATTCCATATATCAATGCCCCTGCACCAACTAAAAGTTTGATGCCTGTTCCAGCTCCACGTGGTGCATTACCAAGTCTACTTGCAAACTCTTGGAATTTCTGTGCCATTTTTACTGCAGTTGTTCCGAAGTTGGAACTATCTTACATCATGTGCTACAAGGGTACGAGATCAAAATGAGACAAAATCAAAATGGGGTAGGACCAAAAGACGTTTTTCGCAATATTCTGAAAACGAGACATCTTAGTACATTGAGCCCTTGGTCAAATCCCCCACCACTCACGAATTTCTCTAAAAAAAATCAGTTTAATAATTTGTTGCGCTTCTTTGTCAAAACATAATTAGTTTCTTGGTCGCACCTTGTGCCATGAAGGTAACTTCTATGAGATGTCAGGTAATATCGGAAGAAACAATAAGGTAATATTTTTACGGATGCATTAGTAAACATACAAGTAAAATTTATGAAATTAATGGCACTGGGTCCTAAAATCGACTTGCTTACAATAATAGGAGAAATGTCACTCTTTGTTGGCGGTAACCGCGGAAAGAGTCTCTTTTGTATGTTGATGTCATGTTTAACCTATACAGTTAACTCCGAATAATAGCTCCCTCCCGGATAAAAGCCCATGGGTTTATACTTTGATTAAATGCAGATAATTGTAGACAATTTTTTTAGTTCTTCATCAATTCCCTCATATGCTTTTATGAATTTTGATTCCATATAGATAAAACGGAAGTACAGGGAAGTTCAATGCCCCCCCCCCCTCCACCAGGAACATATTTCTTTCATACTACTCTTTTTTTGTCTCTCGCGGTCTTTGCTTTAATTTTATGCAGTTTCCATTGTTTCGTTAGAGAAAAAAACTTTTTTGTAAATGTCTTTGAGACATGCAATGCATTAGTGTCGTTAGACTTTACAATGATAGCGCTTTTGCTCAATTCACTGTCCAGTTTAAAAAACACTCTTGTCCCTCATCCACTTTGTAATTGAGTTCGTAAACATGACGATCTGCCACTCTTGGTTTTACTTTAAGTTAAAATCCTAATGCCATATTCGCTCTCCTGTTCTAGGTTTTTTAGCGTCAAATTATAAACTTCTGTTTATTGGAAAGTTGATTTAGACTTTCGATATTGTAATTCGATTTTGAAACAGAAGATATTTTTTTACATGAAAAACAATTTTTTTTCTTCATGTGAAAATGGCTGCAGCTGACGTTAGTACAAAGCAGACTCATATCGCCTTTTCCGACAATTCAAACTTTCAGTTGTGCAATGGTTCTGTTCAAGCAATAAAGATGTGTTACAAAGACACAACCACTTTAAAGCTGACGGTAAAGAGGTTCAAACACGGATCAAACCTGAAGAAAAGATAAGAAAACAGAAAAGGAAGAGCATGAATGAAGATGGTCGTAGAGATAATATTTCCTACCAATGGAAGATAACCTAGTGCAATAGTTACAAGAAAAAAGGAAGGGAAAAAATGGTGGCTTTTATTAAGTAAGTTAGAACGATTGTGAGTGAAGAATACCAGAACAGCATAGCCTTCACTTCTAACAGGTTATTTAATGGCTTTTGGAGAGAGAATAGAACATTTCTTCGTCGTAAAACTAAAGTGGCAAAAAACTCCAGCAACATTAAATGGCTTCATTCAGGCATTTCATGCAAAGCTATTAAGAGAACGAATTCGAAACACTTTTCAACTGCGAAGCATAACAAATATGGTTCCAACGCCGCTGGGCTTTGTTCTGCATGATGGTCGTTCGTACCATACTAAAGGACCTAAAAAAGTACGGTGGAGCAGCAGTGGCTTAGGCCTTGAAAAACGACAATGTGCATTGCAATTAATTGTGTTCTGAGATGGTCTATCGCTAGTTAGGCCAACGTTAGTATTTCGAGGTGAAAACAAAAGAACCAAACCAGAAGAGAGACGTGGCTGAGATAAAAGGGTAGACGTGTACGTTCAATAGTGGTGTGATGAGGTAATTATGAAGATGGACAAGTGATCCGACAACGTTAGATTCAAGCGGGAAGCTATTGGTTGCAGATGTGTACAGGCTCAAACAAACTTATGGAGTCAAAGTCTATTGCAAAAGAAGAGCATAGTTCTCGTTGATATACCACCAGGGTCCACTACCTGTATACAACCACTGTTCTGAATAAACCCTTCAAGAATCTCTTCAGAGAAAGTTTTTAAAAACATCTTGATAACAACTGAAACAATTATGTTGAGAGAACACTCACTGCTTCCAAATTCTGACTATAAAATGGGTTGTCATTGCATGGAAAAAGAACTTTTGCAAGACAAAGAGATGATTATTCGCTTATTTAAAAGTGCCAAATCCCTAGTAACATTGACAGATTTGAAAATTTTGAAGTAAATATACGAGGATTGGCGAAAGTACATAATGCCGTTACCTGAACATAAACTAATTCAAAAGACCCTGCGACTTAATATAAGTCTAGGGCTTATATTCGGAGTTTAATGGTTCTCAACCCGGTTTATTCTCAAGTTTTCTTTTCAAATACAGCTCGAGATCGTAATATTACTTTGGCGAGTTGTTTTTTATTGGACCTGAGAACTAATGATAAGGGTTGTTAGTCAATTTTTGGTGGCTTACCTAGAGTTATGGGTGAACGTGCCATCAATCGCCTAAAGTTCAAATAGTGCACTGGTTATCTCCCAATTTCTTGTGCACTACAAACGCATTGCAGAGTGATCTGTCAATCAATTTAAACAGAATGGATTTTCATTATTCCTTTCATTATCCCACAGAAAGGAAAAAACGTTTGTGCTTTATCCACACACCCCATATATTCATTAAAGTAACCAAAAATTACTAACCAAAAAGAGACCTGAATGATTGACGAGCATCATCCTTATTTTTTTCGTTATACCTGTACATCTCGTATCATGATAATCTGGGATCATGTGATTCTTTATTATTCTGCCACTACCACAGAATTATCCTGTCCTTTAGCGCCCGGTGATCAAGTTCATTTCTGTGCAACTCCTTGTCTTTAGCTAAATCATTGAGAAGGTACTTCTCGCTTATGTGAATACTGCCACAAGATAGGACTTTGTGAAAGCACAAGCACATAATGAGAGGAACAAATATAAAGAAACTGCCTACATAAACTTCATGATACTCTTTCTCCAGAGGACTGGCCAATTAATGAACTACTAAATCCTAATCAAAGTATTTTGTGACACTATCACAACATTCTTATTCATTTAACTTCAGTTCACCTCAAAATTGTCGAGATACCCATCCATGTCTGCCTTGCACCAAAGCTTAAGTCGACCCAATTGCTCTCATAAGGTTTTTTCCTTAAAGGGTATCGGGCTCTTGTCAGCACTCAATTGTTTGGATATTATTTAAACTTCCACAAAATTATTGTTCAGACTATCATTGACCTAGTTTGTACAGTTTATCAGTATTACCTTCAGGTATTGCAGTATTGTTGTCACCTAGTGGAATATTTGAAAGCATTTCATATAATATAATATAATATAATATAATATAATATAATATAATATAATATAATATAATATAATATAATATAATATAATGCTCATACGCTAAAACGCGACGCGGCGAAAGCTGATGCGCTGAAAATGGACGCGCTGAATCATGATTCAACCGATGAACATGAAGTTTAATTATTTTGCAACAAAATAGATGTAAGATATTGATAAAAATAAGTGGCATTTATATTTTTCAGGCTCAGAAACCTGTTCAAAGCAGTTAATGATGTTTAGTCAATAAGTTTGGCTACACAGTGGCCCACCGGACACATGTGTTCCACAACCTTGGTTAGTTTTAATAGAAATCCACTTTCCTAAAAACTTTTCCCTGTTTTCAATTCACATTAGACAAAGCTATAAAAAATTTTTAAGTACGAAATCAAACTCTAAAGACTAAAAAGAAATAACTACAACATTTTCTCAATCAGTATCTGAAACTAAGCTCATCATAATTTAAAAGCTCAGCTATTTTTGCCCATTGTGTAAATAGGGAATAGATATAGTTTTGCGCTATTGTAAAACATCGACAGGTATGTTGCATTGAAAATGTGAGAAAATGGATATATTAAGAAATTCTGGGTAAGACCTTGCATACAGTGGGACATATTTGTCCAGTCGAATCAACAAGACATGCGTCTCCAGATTTGAAATCTCTTCAGAAAGGTAGGACAGGCAGACTCCAACATAGCAACAAAAAGTTCCCGAGAAAACAAATGCAGCTGGATAAAAGAGCTTTTATCTTTTGAGGGTCAATCTTTTAGTGATCCAATTCTGGTTGGATCGTATTGACAGCAAAATAAAGTTCTCTTTGTCAATCAAGTACGGCTGTTCAGTGATATAATAATGATCAAGTAAATTATGTTGGGTTGAATTTTAAGGAATATTCTTCTCATCATTCGAGAAATAAACTGTTGGCAAGATACATAGTATATTTTCCTTTGATAGGATTTTTGTTCAGTGCTTTGGTTTATAATATAATAAAGCAGATAGAGTAAGTAGTGCTTTTAATTATATGTGGAGTGCATTTCTGTTCATGGTGTATTGACCGCTCTTCACATTCCTAAAGCGTGCGATCATGTATGGAATAATGTTACCAAATCTGGTCAGGTACTCCTCCCTCCTATCTGAATCCTCTGGATCGACTTCAGAGTAACGTTTTAAGCCTGAAGAATCCTAAGCTGTCTGAAACCCCGGAATCTTATTTTATTGTCGGACTGTTTCACTCTTTTTTCTACAAGTACTTCCGTTGCCCATACATCCAGGAGTTTTTTTCCTGTCGCAAAGTACGCCTGTTATCTTCCTCCAACTGGCCTGCACCCTCCTCTTTACTTCTCTATCGTAGTTTCCGTTTGCTTGTAGAGTTGACCCCAGGTACTTAAATTCGCTCACTTTAGGAGTTTCCACTCTCCCAGCTGAATTCTATCGTTCTGACTTCCTTTAATAGCTTGGTACTCTGTTTTTGTCCGGCTTATTTTCATTTCTCGCCTCTCCAAGACATAACACCACATCTCCAGCTGTAATTCAACTTCTTCTCTTTTCTTACTACACAGTACAAAATCGTATGTGAACATCATATTTTGAGTAGCATCTCTTCTTACAGCTGTTAGTCTATCCATTACCACTGCAAATAGGAAAGGGGTTAAAGCCGAGCCCGGGTGCAGGCCTACCTTCACTTCAAAGTAATCTGTGCTTCCTGTAGCACTTCGAACATAGGTCTTACTGTCCTTGTACCAGTCTGATAAACTTCAGTGTGATTCCTGATAGCGTCACACAACACCATATCTCCTCTCTAGGTACTCGATCATATGCTTTCTCTAGATCAATAAATGCGTTGTATAGTTGTTGTTGGTGATCTCGATATTTCTCGTGCATGTTTCGTAACTCAAAGAGTGCCTCTGTGGTACTGTGTCCTCGAACTGCTGTTTGCTGATTTCGATTCCTAACCTTAGTCTTTTGTCCATCACTCACTTTCCCACAACTTCAGAATGTGAAACATCAACTTGATTCCCATGTAGTTCCCACACTCTCGCGCATCACCTTTTCCCTTATAAACCGGTATCAACACACTCTTCCGGCACCTCTTTCACATCAAGTATTATATTAAATAGCCGTGTAAGTACCTTCAAACCTGGTAGTCCAAAGCAACGCCAAGTTTCTATTGGGATATTATCTGGTCCGACTGCTTTTCCATTCTTCATTTTCTTGATGGTTTCTTTTAATTATTTCTTTTCAATCCTATTTATAACCTCCTGCTTCCTGTCTGTTTTAATTGTTGAATGTTTTCGTGGGTTTTCCGAATTTAACAATCCTTGAAAATACTCATTCCACATATACAAAGCACTTTCCTCAATTGTTAACAATTGTCCATTTTCATCTCGCATCACCTTCACATGCTGGATATCTTTTCCTGAACGGTTCTTTTGTTTGGCATTCTGAAGAGCTCTTTCTCGCCTTCTTTTGAGTTTTAGTCGGTGATATAGCCTATTGTAAGCCTGATTCTCTTTCTTCAGCTACTTTACGTTTTGTCTTCCTTCTCGCGGTAATGTATTCCTGCTTGTCTTGTTCATCTCTAATTTGATCAAATCTCTTCTTTCCCTGTTTCTTTCGTTTCATATTGTCTTGAAAGGGTTCATTCCACCATCGGGTCTCTTTTCTTCTCTGGTGATGTTCTAATGTTGTACCTAGAACCGTTTGTGCTGACTCTATTATTTTGTCTGTTATCTCTTGCCAGAGGTCCACGATATTCCCTTCGAAGTTTATAATTTCCTGTAGTTACCGATTTAGTATTTTATCTATTTTATTTATTTATTTCCCCGGCAAGTTCCCTCCTTTAATCTCCACCATTTTGTTTTCGGTGTCCTGAACACCTTTTTATGCTTCTTTACTTTGACATTACGTTTGTAAATTACAACTTTGTGTTGAGGAGCAACACATTCTCCTCCAAGAAATTTGCAATCAACTATTTCTTTCAAATCTCTCCTTCTATTTAAGATATTGTCAATCTGCGTGGCTCTTCCACCACTCTGGCATGTTACTCTCTGCTCCAATCTCTTTCTAAAGACTAGTAATATAAAAATCAAGATGAATGAGCACAAAACCAAAAATACTTCAACATGATGCCTTATCGAGTTCGATATGACAGCTCATGTTGGTACAGATTGCAGCAGCAACCTTAATCAAGTGATAGGAAAATGCCATGCGAAGGTCAAAATGGAAAAACTAAACTAAAGGAAAACCCAAGATAGATTTTACCGCTTCCAAAAGAGGTAGAAGGTGGACTAATCAAAGAAACAATGAAACAGAAGGTAGAGGAACAAAACGACAAAATCAAGACCATTCATAGCTATAAGTGACCGGAACAGAAGGTTAACTTACGAATTATTACATGTTTAGTACTTTTTGTAATTGAAATAGATGTACCATCAAGAAGAAAATTCAAAAACGCAAATTAAATATGCCTTAGGAAAGTCTACACACTAAGAAAGGAAGGAAAATACAGAAGAAAAATACGCAAAAATACAAAATAATAGGAACCGTAAGCTAGCAGATATGCAGTGACATAAACAACACGTAGACAGAGGATATGAAAGAACAGAACAATCACACAACTTTGAGTAAAAAGAGAGTATTAGCAGATAAAAACAAAGACTTTAGATTGTTTAAAAAAACAGCAAATAGTAATAGGAGATGATAAAACTTGAAAGAAATAAAAGAAATACCTTCACGAACTCAGTTAGGATCAAGAACGAAGAAAAACAAATAGAAGGTTTAAATCCTGGTCAATCTTTAACAATGAAGGAGAAGAAAAGACATGAAATTTGACAAGAAAGGATTCAAATGATGATAACAACAAAGAACAACGCTGGCTTAAAATGTAGAGAACAAGAGAGAAAAAGATTCACGATCGATTAGGCTGAAACACTTTTTATCAAATGAAAAACTTATTTTGAAACAAAAGCAGTTTTTTCAAGTTAATTCACGTGTTTACTCTGTTCTAATGTATAATAATAAAACGTGGAACACCAGCTAAGCAAGGTCAAAGGGACTACAATTATTGGAAATGTAGGCATTCATTTCTCGTTTCTCTGCACATGCCTCCAAATAACCACTACTCTCATCAGCCTCAACGATCATATTCGGTCCTCAAACTACAACTAGATTAACAATTAATTCTGTAACGCAAACTTCACGGAAGTAGTTTTTCCAGTCCACCACAGTGTTCTTATTGATGTCAAACTTGTATATATAAAAAAGACAGCTGTTTTGAATGGCAAGTTCGATCTTTGAAGGCGTGTGCCTTTTCTGTTGACGACATCCACGTGCTTGGCATCGCCAACTGTTTCCCTTTTCTCTCAACTCGAAAGTAATTAGGAATCCTCAATCTACACAAGGCCGATTGTTGCACAATATACCCTTCGTTTTGAAAACGTAACCCTTGACACATGTGAAGGACATGCGTGACTTCCAAAATATTCACCTCGGAACTATGCAGAAGCAAACAACATTTACTTGCAATCGAATCAAACCAGTTGACTTGAGAGAAAAGTGAACATATGTCTAGGTATTTTAAGCATGTCTCGTCCATCTTTTCCCCCCGGTCTTCTTCTTTTATTTAGAATGTATGACTTCTAAAAGTAGTGGCTGGGGGGAAAATCTGCCTTTTCCCTTTCTTATAGAGGAAGAGTGGGGGGGGGGGGATAAGAAAGGGCCAATATTTTTTATTTTGTTAGTCTCCTTTGCAAAACTGCTTAAGGTTAGTAAGTTCTGGACGAAAGGCCTTCAAAAGATAAACATCAATATATACTCAAATATTTCTCTAATCAATACACTAAAAGGACAGTGCCAAAAGCAAGGTTGTTAGCTACAGACTACAGCTTGATGCCAAATAGCACATTGAGAACGTTGGTAACTAAGTATCAAGCAGGCAGTGAAATTTGCCTGAAATACAGATCATCAGCTATTTTATCTATCAGCAAAAGCTATGAGCTGTATTTGATCGACCAATGGCTTATGTCCAAATAAACACCCCTACTCAAATAAACGTCCAGGGTGAAATCTAATTCATGCTTATAAACGCCCCTTTCTAATAAACGCCCATACCCGAATGAGCCCAGGGCAGGACACACAAAATTAATTAACGTCCATTGACATTCATTTGAATAGGGTAAAAATAGATACTTTTTTTGTTTATACCCCAAAAAGGGAACATTATAACTTTTTATTTTTTTAAATCTGAAGTTATGTTTTTGTAAAGGTTTTTTTTAACAACCTCAACAAAGGAAAATTTAGTTATTTTCCTATTTCTTGAGTAACATGACTATGTCCCTTGAACAATGAGTCCATTTTCTCTGAATCTTTGTTCCTCGACTTGAAATTGGATTACAATTTATAACATCCAGTTCAAGGAATTGGGATATCAGCTTCGAAAGGTCGATAGGGGGATGACCAATTTAATCAGGTCAAGCGTATTTTTCCTTTTTATACACTCCGATCTAAGTCGTACCTTTGAACTTCTTCTCACAGACCTTTTTAATAAAGCAGCCTTTCCCCTATCCTCGGCGATCATTTACCTTTCTACACATGACATCCTCTAGCAATACACTTTTTATGATTCACAGTAAAGCATTTCAAATGTTTCACATCTACAAACTCTTGCCATATTTTCTTGATTAATTAAGTTTGTGGGTGTCAAAGAAGAATGTAAAAAAGATGTGATAAAGAAGTTATTTTAATGCAATGTTCTTTTATATTCGAAAGTCGAGAGTTCGTTTTAATGTGATAGATGCAAGCTGTATCCGCTGCTGAAAAATTACAGCCAATAGAAAGCGAGTTCATGAATGGAAGAACAACAAGGGCCAGCTTACTGGTTGTGCATCGAGCACCAACGGTTCAAAATGGAAGAGATCAGAAGGTGGTTGGAGAAAAACATTCATATCACTGTTGACGACAACCTGCTTGAATGAATCCATGATCATCCCTGTGTATCGATAATGTTAATATTGAACAAAGCCAAAATAACACATGATGAAGAGTATATGAAAACGTAAGAGTATAAATTTTGTTCATCGCATTCACAGGGTAGTTAGCTCGTTTCATGAAAAAATATGGAGTTTCAGTACATCGAAAAGCAACAAGTTCTTGACCACCAAAATCTAATTGACAAAATGTATTTCACATCATACAAATTTGGAGAATTCAGAAGAGAGAGTTTTAAAACTGAAAACATTTTAGCAATAACAGGCCAAAACAGTAATTTTGAAATTCTCAGGACTTGATAAAGTCCCTGTTTATGTTTCTTTTACGGGTGATGCTAATGGAAATAAACTGAAATTAATGATTGTAATCAAAGGCTCAGATGCATGAATCACATTCACTGATCCAGGAATTTAAAGGTCAGTGTTTTATTGCTTCTTCCATTAATAGTTGGGCCAATGAATATCTTACCCTTGGGTACTTCGAAATATTGTTGATTCTTTTGGTTTGGAAAGCAATTGTTAGCATGGGATTCATTTGACTATCTGTCTCATAATAGAAAGTATTAGGAAGGCTGTGGCCTCCATTGCCGTAAAGTTTTTACCGAGCTTAATACTTTTACATCTGTCCACAACAAAGGTAAACACCTCCTTCTTGTCCTCGGAGACTTCAACGGAAAAACTGGCTCAGGTCACTGTAGATACCATGAGAACATTTTACATTTCGGAAAAGGTCATCTGAATAACAATCAAGGATTTCTATTTGAGTATTCAAAAGAAAACAACCTCCTTTTTACGAACACCATCTTTAAGATTAAACTCGTACATCACACAAAATGGACTTGCTGCTAGAGAACAAATGTAAACTGTGACGCCAGTGATTAAAGCTCTAGACGCAAATCCTACAGAAATCAACTCGCCTATATTCTAACCAAAAATATCCATAAAACGCTTATTCAAAACTCCAGATCACATGCTGCTTTCTCTGCTCCCACAAACCACAAAACTTTTAAAGCAGCCTTAAAGTTAGAATGGTGGAAAATGGAAAACTGGTATCAACAAACTGCATAAAGCAGACCTTCACTAAATGTATTCTCAACAATTGGCCCTCACTCTCCACTAAACCAGAAACTGAAAATTCAAACGAAGCATGGGCTAGAATAGCATACCGCCCCGCCCCCGTTCACCCCGTTACAATAGCAAGATAGCACCTTATCGAAAACAATCCTCAAAAAACAAAGGAATTGAAAGATGATGCTGAATCAACCACTGATAAAAATATAAGTATAGACCTGAGAAAAAAAGCAAGGAAACAATTAAAGAAATGAAAAATCTAGTGCAAATAGAGAAAAACAATGGACTCGGTAATGAACTAAAAGAAATAAGAAAATAGAAGAATGATTCCAAGAAATGCTACCGTGCACTTTGTAAAGTAAATTCCCATAGATCATGCAAACCACTTATCATATATGATGAAAATTTCAAGCGTGTTATATCTCCTAAAGACCAGATCACAATCTTAAGAAATCACTTTAGAATTCTATTCTCATCCAATGAAACTTCTGCATAAATACCGCCAGAACAGTTAAGCTCCCCAATTTCTGACAGAAATAAAGATGGCATCGAAGAAACCAAAGAATAATAAAGCAACAGGTAGAGATGGCGTGTACGCTGAATTGATAAAATACGGTCCTGATGAACTCTAATCCCAAATTGCAGAACTCCTAAATGATACACGTAGAACTGGTATTCCTCCCAAGGATATCCAAGATTGCACAAAACTCAAAAAAAGAACGGAAGGGTAAGCGTCCGGCCAATCATCTTGCTCTTCGTTATTCGTAAAATTCTTAGAATAACACTTATTGAGCGCTGTTGTAACTGACAAAAGATGTCTATACCAGCATACTAACATGAATAATCAACAACCGAACAGGTCTTTGCAACAAAAGTGCTAGTAGAAAAAGCTGTCAATTATTTGTTTTTACAATCAGCAGAAAACTCACTTCTTGAAACTCAAAAGATAAAGTAGGAATTGATTACATAACACCTGTTATATTAAAAAAAACCTTCATATATCATTATTTTTCTTAAATCATTATTGGGATAAAGTTGTTCTTTTTTACCTTATGGTTGCTATATATTGTCAGTCTTTTCAGTAAGAGGGGACACAATCTAGCTCCAGCTTTTTCATCTCCTAATACGTTTGGATGGGAGCCACCATTTCCTTTACTGTGTGTCACAGTAATGTGCCTTTTAGAGTCTTTATCTAAATGACAAACTTTTTCATACGCTTATTTGTAAATAATAGGTGGGCCTGCAGGGACCTTGCAAGGAGAGAGGGAAACTGCCTCACTTTGGATGTTTGTAAACTAAATAGTTCAAGATGTTTGAGATAAACTGTTGTTGTTAAATTCCTTCATTTAGTGAATAAACGAATACAAATGCAATGAATCAAAATATTGTAGACATATGTAAACGAACTTCAGTTTAAAACGTCCACTTGCCTCCACATTTCTTTTACTACGTCCGCTCTGCTTTGGCCTAGTTTCTAAAAGTAAAGTTTTGCAGTATACCATTGTGCTCTAAGCACTAAAATAAAAGTGCAACACACAATAAACTGAAATCTGTTTCTTATTTTCTTATTTCTTATTTCTTATCTTCTTTAAAAATATCTTCTTCAATTGGGTCAAAAATTGCACCCAAATCCTTACCACTTGTAAATTGATTCGTGATTGCCATGGCATTTCTATGTTTGTTAAGAAGTTGATGCACTTTCAGGGTTAGTTGATCAAGGAATTCAAGCTCCCATCTGAAAACAGAGGACTTGAACAACAGCCTGTATAGCTTCCAGACTGTAGTTTTCTTTATGACTATAGTGGAAGGCAGACCTGACTTTGATAATTACTTTTTTACCTGCTGGATTTTGAGCTCCCACTTCATTCTCTATCCAAAAATACATTCCGTACGATACCCGAATAATGTTAATTTGTCAACACTAGGAAACAAGGCGCGACTCATTTCTGTTTATACTAGAAAATGGGATTGTATTCTATCGATTAATCTTAGTGACATACGGACTACGTAACTGCCATCATAATAGAACTTGAATTGTCCACAAAAATATTCAAATTTGAGTCAGACAAAGAACCTAGCATTCTAAAAATGCTCTGGTAATTTTATAGTCGAGTGTAGCAGATTACAGGGATAGCCAGGGTAGTAAAAAGTAAATTGGGTACTTTAGAGACACCTATTTGAACGAATTTTAGACGTTAGAGGGCGAATCAGGACAACAAGACTAAAGGAACATTTGACAATGCCAATTGAAAAGTGTTTGACTGAATAAGTTCTATTACTTGTCTTCTTCTGTGGATGTTATCCTGCAAACCATAGTGGCTTTTTAAAACGATTTATTTTCACCAGCGCATTTAAAGACAGGAAAGATGCATTCTATTCGTTATTCTGTTCTGTTTTTTAGCGACAACTAACAACAGATAAACTTTACTACAATTAATAACTGAGTCAGTATACTATTGTTTGTTACTTTAAAATATTGCAAGGATGTTGAATAAAATATGTTCAGACTAAAGTCGATAATAAATTTGGTAATTCATTAAAGGTATCTAAATTGATCGAAGGGACTGCTCAACAGCTGCTATTGTACATGCAGTAGGGCACACATATGTCTTTACGGTGCTTTTAGGATTTTGTTTTCGGTGTTGCTGCCAATGCACTGTTCTATATGTTCACTGATAAACAACTAGATTTTAATGTTAATAATCGTATTAGTAATGCTTGACATTCTAAGAAATTTATTTTTAGTTTTTTTCATAATTTCTCTGGATTTTTTTCCTCTGTTCTTTTCTTTATCGATTGAAGAATCTGTTTGGCACAAGTTTTTATTGCCTATGAGTCTGTGATCCCATTTAATAAAATTCAGATCCAATTTATGACGTTAGTTGTTTGAAAACTTCTTTTGTGATTATCTACAAAAGGCATTTATTCCAAAGAGCTAAACATTGGTACAATATTTAGCATTAAAAGGGTTAAAACCATTACTTAAGACAGATTACATCCAGTACTTTGCTCCATGAAAAGAAAAAAGAAGTTTCATATAAATGAAATGATTTCTGGAACTAAAAAACTAAGAACTTAATAAAAGTGGTTATAAATCTTTGTGAATTCTATCTGCGTAAAAGATACTATTATGTTAGTCAATTTGAAAGAAAGGAACACCAGTTATGAACAGATTAATATTTCCTTTAACATATTGCAAGAACTATTACTACTACTATTGATGCTGTTACCACTACTTCTACTAATTCTACTACTACTACTACTACTACTACTATTACTACCTCTACTACTTCTTCTACTACATGTACTACCACTTTTACTGCTACTACTACTACTTCTACTACTACTACTACTACTACTACTACTACTACTACTACCACCTCTACTACTACTTCTACTACTACTACTATTACTTCTTATTTTTATTCTATTTTGATTACTTGGTCATGATTATAACTGAACCACTCGAAATAACTTTTCCAGGAGGCTTTATATCTCTACGTTTCAGTCCTTTACTTTTTCAGGTTTTCTTGGATGCTATTCTTTCATCAGAGCAATAAACGCCCACCAATCAAATTCAGAAACCACCTTTATTTATATCACGGTTTTAAAAGTCCTTTCAAGCTTATTTAGCTTCAGTTGAGCCCTTGTGGCTAGAAAATTTGTAAACGGAAGATATTCCTGTCTGATGACTAGATAAAAAGTAAAAATTTGTCTTTTTTCTATACAATTTCATGATATTGTCTGCTACTTCTTATGTTATGGTTGGTCTGACAATCATTAATTGAATATCGTTTCTGCAGATAGAATTGTAACAGTCAAATACACCACAAAGTACAAAAATATAAGGCACAACATCATCAATATTATTTATCACTATTTAATAGTGGCAGCGCCTCTAAGCCGTAGACCAGCACTTGGTGGATTACACGAGTGTAACTTCTTGTCTTGAGCTACAATGTCATTCATTTACCAAATATTATCCCTCTTTCTTCCTTTCATTTTATCCAAGCTAGTTTTACTCTTTCCTCTTACTTCCTCCAGACAACCTCCTCTTTGCTCGATTGCCAAATCTAAGTAGCAGACATTTTTGACTTGCTCCCTTTACTCCCATGTATTTATTGGGTGCTTGCTAGCACTGGCATAACTTGAAATCATAACTTTCCTTCTCTTGTTTTGATCTTCATTCCTTTCGCCCATAGACCTTTGCATTCAAAGAAAGATAAACAATGGCATAAACGGTGATGGACCTTCATTAGACTAAAGGACATTAAATGGGGCTTCTTTAATGATTTAAAGTCATACATGCCTATTAAATTCTGCGACTCTAACAAGTAGAAAATGTAAGTGTTATCGAACTGGATTCAAACCATTACCAATGGCAGTTATGAAGATCTATTCTACCAAATGATTTATTGGCCCTCGACTGTAACCAAAGCATTTTGACATGTAATTTATTAATTTTCCGTTGAAAAAACTAAAATAACACAGTGTTCAAATACACATTTTTCAGAAAAATATGTATATATTATTAATAAAGCGTAAGACGTTTTAGAAAGATTGGACATGGTTTGTCTAGTCAAAAAAATTATTAACGTAAATTATCAACTTGATATAGAACATGAATTTTATATGAATTCAAACTTAAATTGGACAAACACTGGAAAGCAAAAACAAAGGTCTCACAAGAAAATCGGAAATTTGCTTGGCCGAGTTTGTTTTTTATAAAGGGCCTTGTTGAAAGCCAGAGGGGAAGNTCTTACATGTAATATAATACACATTTTTCAGGAAAATATGTATATATTATTAATAAAGCGTAAGACGTTTTAGAAAGATTGGACATGGTTTGTCTAGTCAAAAAAATTATTAACGTAAATTATCAACTTGATATAGAACATGAATTTTATATGAATTCAAACTTAAATTGGACAAACACTGGAAAGCAAAAACAAAGGTCTCACAAGAAAATCGGAAATTTGCTTGGCCGAGTTTGTTTTTTGTAAAGGGCCTTGTTGAAAGCCAGAGGGGAAGCAAAAATTGATCTTTGGCCAGGAAACAGTTTTGTACAGACCTAGCCAAATATGATCAAAACAAAATAAAATTTTTCGCAGGCAGGAAAGAGCCCTTTGTTATCCCTTTCACTGGATTTCGTTCCTAGAATTCTTCTCATCTATTTGAAAGAAGGTAATGAAGAATCAAACATGTTGGTGCGGTACCCCACCAAACTATAAAATTAGATGCCATATTTTCTATGTTAGAGAAAAACATGATGCATACTAAAAAAAATGCTACATAATGCGGAACAAATACCTTTTCTACCTTTTCTTTATTATATTGAAACGACAACATGTTTGGGAACTACACCAATAAAATGGATGGTATATTGTCTGCATTTCCGTTGCATGTAATTTCTGTGAGAAAAAAAGAATCAACTTCAATTTATTAGTAAGTTAAAATTTCAAATATTTTTGGTGTGCCAGTTTTAGTATAATAGGGACGGAGCAACCTTATAGACAATTCAATCGTTGTTATTCCAATGGCCATCGTGGTCAATATCCCAAACAATTTTGATAATTTGCAATTGGCAATATGTTTCCTCCATAGGTCAGATTGTAAAAGTATGAAATCCTGAAAGTTCCATTTATTACTGGATAATAACGATTCTCAAGAACATTGCATTCAAAACAAAGCTATAACTGCAAACTGGTAGCAAACGCTTTCTGTTTGTTTCTCTCAAAAATTTATTAATTATATTACAGATCTGTAGTGAATAAATGTAAGAAGCATATTTTTACCTGTTTTACAAAATGTCTTTATTTATATTTTATATATTTAGACCCGTTTCCTCAGTAGTGACGACTTTCGTCATTGATAAAGCTTTTCATCTTCTTCTGTCTTGTGCCACAGCATCAACAATATCCCAACTACCAAAGTTCAGCGTTATTACTTCTCGCTTCGCACCCCTTTTTTACTTTTCTTTAGCATGCTGTAGTCCATTAATGTGTGTTTTAGACCCATATTAACGGGGAAAGTATCACAGGAAATACCTTCTTGGAGGTGTAAAGGATGTAGGTAAATGCTCGAAGCAACTATTTGTATAATGAAGGGGCCTCCCATCCTCTTCGGATTCCATCCCATGCAGCAGTTAGTCTTTAGAGATGTTGGTAGATCAGAAAAAAAAGTCAAATTGTACGTCCAAAATAACTTTGCTGACTGAAAATATAAGGGAAGATGATTTGAGGCATCAAGCTTACCTACTTATAGTATAAATAAGTTACAATTCTGACACTACGAGAACAGCGTTAAGAAAGATGAAAAAAGAAAGTACGAGTCTGTATTTTTGTAGGAAAGAAAGTAACTGAATCTGGCCTTGTAACGAGTCACAAGTAACATTTACTGTGGACATTCACAATATCGTTTAGGACCGTAGCAGCTAATGGTACTTTTGACACCGAAAAAGGCGATTTTTGTGAACAAATAAATCACATTAAGTTTTAAATATGTGGCTAGAATTATTTCTTTTTACAAAACCAGAATTTACTACAAATGGATAGCTATTCTTGAGGCTATAAAAAAATTTGTAAACTATGGTTGATTTAAAAGTTTGGGATTTTTAGAGCCCAGCTTGATGGTTGTTAATTAAAACAGCGTGAGTCATTGCTGTCTATGTATTCATTTATTTTTACCTTTTTATGAACATAAATGTTGCAGATATACATCACGTGTTTGTTCACTTCAAAGTCTTGTTGTAGGAAATACATTATGAGCATCCCAAGAAGAGTATCTCTACCACTTTATTCATGAGTCACAGCTAATTATTCATTTCAGTATTTAAGTTGGTTGACCTACTTCGTGATATGGGTGACTATAACCATAGTTTTGTGTTTCCATTATATATAAAATAAACAGATTTTTGTATTCTTGTAACTGCTATCTCATCTTGAAAGTAGTTTAGAACTCCCTAGGGTTCCAAACCAACTTGTTTAAACTTTCCGCTAACTATGAAATCGGTAATTTACTCAAATTACCAATTTCATAGTTATTATATCATTTCATAGGTTATATTATTTCAGAGGTTACCGTTATTATTGTCAGAAGCAAATGAGTGCTCATCATTTACCATATCAAACCTCAACGATTTTGAAAAGCAGCACCCTTTCTTTTCAATTGTCGCGTGATCTTCAGAACTTGATATAACACTCGGGCATCAGAAAATGCTCAGAAGTGCTTTATACCCTACTACCCTTTTCTAAGAACAAAATTTTGCCAATAGCTTTTTTAGTGTGTGTTCTGAATGTTTTATCACCTATGTTTTGTCAGTAAAATTTCATTCTTGCAATAACAAAACCCTAGAAAAATGTGAGTCTGTCTTTTTGTTTTAAAAGATCAGCGAAGTCGTGAAATAAGTTGTCTTACATAGTAAAGAGTTAAAAATTGTTTTAAAAGTAAAGAGTAAACTGGAATAAAAGCTTCAAGACTAAATGGGTGTTGGTAATTAACATTTGGAGAAGACGCACCATTGATCGGATAATTGTAGTATGCAGCAGTACAATCTCTACTATTAAAAGTAAAGTTTCCATCCTACTATCCCTACTTTTTCAAGGGGTGAAGGGTACATGAGAACGAGGTACGACTGCAATTCTTTTGGTTTAAACAATTTAACCTATAAACACTACAGCTTTCCAGAGGTATCAAAGCATAGCAATCTGGCAACATCGTATTGATGTTAATGATAATTACTTGAAAATTATTGATTTTATGGACTCAGGGCAAAGGATAGATAAAAGAGCTTTTTCATGTCGTGAGTCGCATGGGTTTCAAAACTACTTTTCAAGAGATACTTCTCCAGCTGTCAGGCTACTAAAATAATTAGGTACAGCTATTTCATGCTTCGGATCTGGGAGCTCACCCAGATCAAGTTTTTTCAGGAGTGGTGCCATACCTAGTCTTTTTTTGTTGCCTTTCTTTCTTTAGTGGTGGAAGGCATATTTTTGGAAGTGTAAGATATAATCTTGATGTAATTTCTGTTTTTGATAACTTTCTGATAGTTACATGATTTGGCTTGGCTGCGAGTCAGACATAATTTTATGTAAGCCTTATTTTGTGCATTTGCAGGTGTTTTATATTCATCCATGTCATCAAAAAAAGCAAGTCTGTCTTTGTGATTTTTTGGATTCTCTTTGTGCAGTACGCAAGTTGAACAAATAGCGAATCTACACGATTTGCTCAAAATAAAAATAGAAAAAAACCCGGTCCAAAATCAACTGTATATTAAATGACCACCACTGATGGTTTGAGCATATGAAAGAAGTTTTGTATTCAAGCTAGACAAAACTTGAGGGACAAGGAACTAATTAACCCTACTGTCCATATTTCAATGTAGTTTGCGCTGGAGCTTAGAAGGAATGATTCTATTTCCATTCAGCACGATTTGAAACCAAATCTTATTTTCTGGTCATATCAACGTCATATACCAAGCACAGTTACAATTTCCTACTAGTTAGTTTCTTCGGATAACGAAAATAATCAAATAAAAAGCACAAACTTATTCCCTACAATTATATGTTTTTCTCATTGTTACTAGGAAGGCCAATGTATCAAGTGAAAAAAGAGACATAGTTTTTTCTTGCCTTTTAATGATTACGCTGATGGCAAAAAGTAAGACTTATATGACAGAAAAGGGAACAAACCACCTGATAAATTAAATGGGTGGTAGTAGAAGTAGTAGTTGTTGTTGTTGTTGTTGTTGTGGTAGTAGTAGTAGTTGTTGTTGTTGTTGTGGTAGTAGTAGTAGTAGTAGTAGTAGTAGTAGTAGTAGTAGTAGTAGTAGTAGTAGTAGTAGTAGAACGTAGATTTTTTGCCGTGCATTACCTGCATAAAAGGACATGGTACACACCCTAAAAGAAGCGTACAGACTTGTTTGCAATTGTAATTTATGTTTGTAAACAGGCCCATCCTTAATCTAACAAAAAAAAGAAAGCCATATATACAACATTAAGTAGAAGATATTTTTTCTGTTTTAAGCTGTTCAAAAGAAAGAAACCCTTGAAGACAAATTTTTCATCATGTCTGGTTAGTGTTTTACCCCAGAAAAATAGACCGAGGCAATTAAGTCACTTATATCACTCACTTAATATTCCCCCCTCCCTTTTTATCACATTAGTTTGATTGGGGAAACCACTGTCAAGTATCAAATCAGTTGTTTTTTCAATTTTTTCTTCTTCAGTTGTGATAAGTTAGGCAGGGATGTCAGTAACATAAATAAAAACTGCTGCAATGCAAACCCTAATTACTGCTGCCAATCGCCCTCTGTGCTGTTATAACACTAGGTGAAGTTTCAACCCTTTTTTGAGCATTCGTGGGAAAATTGCTTAACAGTTATGTAAGGATATCCTCATATGACACGAAACATCACAAGAGAACTGGGTGACGGTTTCAAGATCTTCTATTCGGGGAGAAATAATGTGAGACACGGAGTTGATGTAATACTAGAAGAAGGGTTAAAAGATAAATTTCTCAAGGTATTGAAGTGCAGAGCCAATCTGTTGATTAGAATAAGACTAGTAATGCTGGGTAAGGCGACTAGTGTGGTTTTAGAATATGCACCAAAACCAGACAGGAGTGATGAAGATAAGGGTAAATTCTTCCCAAATCTCAAAGCCTTGATCAGTATTGTCTTACTTACAGAAAAAGATGATGATAGGTGCCGTCTTAAAAGGACTTGTTGGTAAGAACAAGGGTGGATCTCAATGAATACACAAGGAAAAGGATTTAGTGATTGAAATGGAAAAGGCGAGAGAATTTTAATGAGTATAGAGGCATCAGATAAAGAGGCAAAAAACAGGAGGTGTTACATGTAAGCAAGGAGGAAATAAGGAAGACAATCAGTGAAATAAAGTTCGAAGAACGAGTACGTTCCTTAGAAATAGTTTGATGAGATAGATAGAGATATGATCTGTAGTATTATGAAGAGTATCTGGGAGGAGTAGGCTATGCTAGTTGATTGGGAGAAGCACATTATAGTACCAATTTAACCGGGATCCAATGGACTGTGGAACTTTTGAAAGTATAAAATTTTGGAACAAATAATGCAGATATTACAGAACGTTTTATATAAAAGGCTAAGACACCATTTTGATAAAAAAAAATATGCAAATGGTTTTTATGTGAGGAGAGGGGCAAAGGGTGTACTTTTAATTATCAAACGACCGAAAGAAAAGTTTTGGAAAACAAAGAAAGATTTATTCTTTTGTTTTGTTGATATAGAGAAAGGTCATGATAAGGTGACAAGAAAGTTAGAATATTGGTGCTTTAGCAAAAAGAATGTAGCAGAAAATTTCGTGAAGCAAGTGCAAAGTAAACGTAATAAATTCAGTTTTGACGTGGGGCTACATCAAAATCACCATTAACTCCTTTTTTGTTCGTAGTTGGGTTAGATCTAATAAGTGAAAATAGAGAGAAGGAATAATTTAAAAACCTTTGTTTGCAAAAGATTTAAGCCAAAAAGGAAATAGCAAAAAAGGAAGTGGAATTGCAGGAAAAATGGGAGAAATGGCAAAAGGGCATATCCAGAAGAGGTTTCCAATTCTGTAGCTAAGATAATGAAGTCCTAGTTAACAGCAGGGTAAAGACCAGAAAAAAATTGAAAACAATGGAGATTCAGATGCTAAGATGGGGTATGGGAGAAACATTACGAAAGGGAAAGATTATATCGGAAAGAAGCTAGAAGTAGGTATATCACAACCTGGCTAAGAAGAATAGACTTAGATGGTTTGTACATAGGTAGAAGGCTGTGGACAGTAGACTAGCAAATAGCCTTATGTATGCAGTGACAAATAGAAAATGAGGTAGGGAAAATCAAGAAAGAGATGGAAGGACGACATCAACAGCGACATGCTGTGGATTCAGATGACCAACCCGGATTGGTCCAGAAAAAACTTTTAGATGGGGATAATGATGACGATGATGATGAAGAAGAAGAAGAAGAAGAAGAAGAAGAAGAAGAAGACGACGATGAAGAGGAAAGTTGCAAGCTATCGGACAGAAATTAATTTGCACTAGTTGTTAAGCATAGAGTTAGTTTAGGATGTATCGTATTCTAAAAGAACAAAAAGTTTCTGATATCTTAGCCATAACATGTTGTAAGAAAGCAAAACTCTACAATACGTAGGCCTATATGCTACTTGTTGTACTCTGTGAGTTTGGATATGTCAAGTGAACTTCTTCGCTATGCACAACCCTTGAGACAAATGCAAATGACCAATCACCAGCTTTAAACAATAACCCAGTGGCTCTGTGCAATGCAAGAGTCCGCTAGAGGTGCCTAGTGGTGTCATAGACTGTTTTTATTCATATGTTTTTAACAAGTGGGATCAGCTTGATGGAAGCGAGACATGGATTGGCAATGAATTGACTAAGTAGTTCGGCTCCCTATGTTTTTTCGACGTCATGTCTGATATAAATAACATCGACCATTCGAGAAATATCTTCAGCCATATTTGCCTGTTGCACAGTTATCGAAAGGAAATTACATCACGGTACCATTAAAACTTTTGGCGTACTATTAATATTATTATTACTTAAAGATGTTTGGACGTATGATGCTTGATATGGAGGACGACCCTTTCTTTCGGTAAGAGTACAGTTGTTATTGCTGAGACTTTTGCTTCTTTAAAACAGCGCTTCACTTCATGTTCAAGCATTTTAACCAAGTTGTTTTGACATTTGTTTTGGTTCTTGTACAATTTGAAGTGCTTTTTACGCAGTGGAGTCCGATATTAAGTATGTTGTGACTTAGTATTTTGATTGAAAACTTAAATGCAGACTTTGGTGGTTAAGGCCAACGATATCAACACTGACCAGAAAAAAGAGAAGTTTGTTTCATGTATCCCTCAGCGGAAAGGATTCTTTGATTTGGGAAAAGAGTAGCCCAGGTTATAGTTTCCAGTTGGTGTTAACATCCATCTTCATTACTGAAAATAACTGCGGTCCGTGTTAAAGTAAAAATGTTTATTCATGGCAACATTTTTGTGAACAACAAGCAATACAGTTTTTTATTGTTCCTTTAGCACGCTGTTCACCAGGTAGCCAAGGCCCACATATTTTAACTGTAAAAAAACATTGCCAATAATTTCGGGGGGTTATTAGTTGCAATAAGACAAATGTGTTTTTCGTTTCGACTCTTTCTGCCGAAATTGGATTAAAACGGTCAAGTACACAACGGAAGGACATTAAATTCTTGGTGCTGTTATCTCATGTTATTTCAGAAGCAACATTGTTGCGTTGCCAAAGTTTCTTAAGTCAAATAACAGGATTTTATTGGAAAGATATCATATATATACATTATCAATTCTTATTAACAACATGTAACCCTGATAGTATGGTGTACGGTGTAGTAGGTTCCATTCTGTTAGTTTTGCCTGTGGTATAGGCCCCTCTACGCGATATATTTTGTGTAAAGATTCACAATTAATGGTAGACCAAAAAATTATTTACAGTCATTGCTTTTATTTTCATTTTTACTGTACGTTACATGTATTTGGTATAATAATCTATCATTGGGCAAAAATATAGAGAAATAAGTTAAGAAATACATAACAGAAAAGTATGAAATAAAAAATGTACGAGACCATTAGTCATGAAAACACCGTCAGATATTTTTGGGATTTTGAAACGAAATGGTCTGTTTTCATCTTGCTCCACAACAGAATTAATAAGGCCCCAACTGCCATTAAAAGAAACGTTTGTTGAAAATTTTAGGTCAGTAGCTCTATCAGTCAGCTTTTTTTGTGTTTTTGGATTTTGACCATTTAAAAATTCTTCTTAATGAACATAAAAAGTTTTGTGAACAGATTTGTAAATTCCAGTGGTACAGACTAAACCCAGGTCTGTACCTTTGGACTTATTTTCCTTGATCTTTATCATCCAAAATTATCAATTTGAAGCTAAAAAGTATTACTTGCTAAAAAATGCAAGGATTCTTTACACTAAAATCAAAAACTTTTATTATAACTTTTTTTCAAGGGGGTTAAAAAACAGAAGACAGTATGGTACCAATTCAACATTTATACCAGTTTTTCAATATTTAAACGTCACTATCCTCATAATGTTATTACCTGATACAAGTGTGTGCATGTGTGTGTGTGTGTAGTGTTCTGGAAGTACACTGAATAAAAGTGTGGAAAAGTAGAGACAAAGTACTTAAAATCAATGGGTAAAACTATTTGCCATCATGAAAAATTCCTCAGAATGGAAATTTTCAATTTTGGGCACAGTTCAGAGTTCAAGTAGTTAATATGTGGCCTCATGATAACTTGATGATAACCTCATGATAACATGATAACCAAAAACCTTCATGAGCTTCTCTCTGTACCATTAAAAGACATTGTTAGGGTCCCAGCTATGGGTCAAATAGCAGTAATGCCATGTGGGCAGGCTTTGAGGCAGGCCATGATGATGGTCCTGGCAGCTCACTGAAGGTGCACTGCTCCAGTAAGTGGAGAACTGTAAAGCATATTCAGTTGTGGCGAGCCGTATATGTACCCAGTCATTAGAAAAAAACATGAAAAAGCCTGATTACACCACCAAGGTTAGCCCTTGATAACTGGCCAATCATGTGGTCTGATGATGTAGTTCCTGCATTTTATGATAAATCTATTGTGTGGTGGAGGGCTACTTTCATGTGGGGCAGAAATATTTTGATTGTGGTAAATTAAAGAAAGGGGTCTAAAAAGAGATACAAATTTGTAACATTCAATGGTAGCACAATGCAACATCTGTCACCTCAGCTTGAACTAGATAAACTAGTAAATGATTATGCCATCAACATAACATGCATACAATAGCAACACTGATCCTGAAATAGTTAATCATATTATTGGGTCAACTAATTTCTTTACCTCATCAGCCATACATAACAGCTGTGGAGCCTCAATTGATGGGATGGGCATTGCAATAAAGCTTCTGCCTCTTCTTGACTCTGTGAAAAAACATGACAAATGTATTATGCCTGCCACATTCAAAGGTAATCCTAAGACCACTTTCATTGCATGTTACTCTTCTCAAAATGCTCTTGATGATGACATCATTACAGAATTTTACTTGAAATTGAGTCAGGTTGTCGAAAAAGTGCCATCACACTCTATGCTTTTCATTGGAGGTGATATGAATGCCCAAATCAACACAGGCTTCTCCTACCACATTGCAGCCAATTGAAATGCCAGTTTCTTCTCGGTTTTGTTCACCAATACAACTTCATCATTGGAAATACATCATTTCAAAAGCCCTAAAGAAAACTTTGGACATCTAAATCACTGTCAGGCATACTCTCCCAAATTGACTTTATTATATACCAAAAGCACTGGAGAAATAGCTTCAGTGAGTGCTGAGCCTTTTCATCTTCCAATCCTGTTGGTAGTAATCATTGTATGGTAACAGCAACTGTGAAGCTCAGTATATGACGACCTGCACGAACTACCAAGAGCCAGTAGCGAAAAAAGGATTATACATCTTTTGTTTCTATTGCAAGGTCAGTTGGTGCTGCAGGCTTTNTCTCTTGTCTTTCTGCATCCAGACATTCCATGGAAATCATCCCAAGGAATGGGGCATATCCTGATTAATAACAATTCTCAAGAAAGGTGATCTTAAGACAAATCTCAGAGGAATTTCACTTTCTCAAGTAGCAGCCAAGATCTAAAATTGCTCTCTACATAACAGGATCAGACCTGCCATTGACAAAGTTTTGTGACCAAATCAAAATGGGTTTTGTAAGGGTTGATCAACCACCTCCTATATTCTAGCACTTTGGCAGATTGTTGAGAAACTGAAAAGCTACAAAAAGGAGGCTGTCATAAGTTTAATTGATTTTTGGAAAGCTTTTGATTCCATCAACTGCGACTAAATGATTGAAATCCTCATAGCCTACAGAATTCCTACAAATGTTGTAAATGGAATTCATATGATGTACAAAGACACATCTGCTGTGGTGATTACACCAGAAGGAGAGACAAACACATTCAAGATAGACACTGCCATTCTTCAAGGAGACCCACTAGCCCCTTTCCTATTTATCATCATACTTGATTATGCCCTTCATACCGCAATTACGAGTAATGATGGCCCTGCAATCAAACATCATCACAGCAGTAAATACCCTGGTGAGGTACTAGCTGACTTGGACTATGTGGACACCATTGTACTACTTGAAGACTGTGTAGAATCTGCTCAAGATCTCCTTAAATGTGTTGGAATAGCTTGTTAAGATGTCGGGTTATATCTCAATGCACCATAAACAAAATCCATGCATCTAAATCCATCAAATGACACACAAGATTGCTTTCATCAGGTGGCTCTGAAATTGAATGAGTTGATGACTTTAAATACTTGGGAAGCTACTGTGTGACAAAACATGACATGAGTGTTAGGAATGTGCTGGCTTGGAGTGCACTTCATTCTTTAGGGAAAGTGTGGAAATCTCCAATCAACATGCATGCCTTGAAGACAATTCTTGTGTATGGCTCAGAACCATGGTCACAATGTGGCATGTCAGAAACATCTCAATGGTACATACACTTGAATGCTTCAACTCGCATACAACATTTCCTGGAAAAATCATCCCTCAAACAATGTGTTGTATGGCTCCTTACCTCGTGTATCAGAGATTGTGAGGTGGAGGCAACTTTGACTTACAGGACATGTTAGTTGCCATGATGAACCAGAAGGAAAACTTCTACTTTGGTCTCCAAATGTAAAAAGAAGATTTGTCTGCCCTTATGTCAACCAAAGAACAGTTTATCCTTGATGCAAGAGTAAAGAGTGGTATCATCCATAAAGTTAACAATGTCACTTTGAAAGTCTCAAAAAAATAATTTATGACAAGAAGAAATAATGTGGATGTCAGGATTGGGCCTGGACAAAAAGCATAATTTACAGCAAAGATAGAAGATTTGTCAGCAATTAGAGCTTTTATGGAAAGATGCTATTAGGAATTCTACCAAAAATAACATTTACTCTTAGTTTATGGAGTAGGCCAATAGTAGGCCTATATACCTTGGAAATGTCAAGGCCAGCCTTTGCCTCAGCACGGCAGTCAAGACCACAATGGCATTTTCCCATGATGTTAGTAAGCAAGTCTCTAGTGTTTTAGTTAAATGTTCTACCTGAATTTATTTTAGTGATTCTTGTCATTGTAAAGAGTAATAAGCAGGAAGGAAAGAACCTGATAATTAAGCAGGATCTAACAAATGTTTGAACCAGGATCCTTTCCAGCTGTTAAAAACCCTTACCTTAGACCGTAGGGCCTCCAGTCTCTGCTGAGACACTGGGCAGCAAGATCTCACCATAGGTCATGGTCCTTACTTGTTTCTCCTTTTATAGCTCCACTTCACCTGTCTATCAGGGTTCTGTATTGTTCCTGGGCAGACCTTTTCTGTTCTTGTGGCACTGCCTACTTCCTACAGTTCCTCAAGTTACATCATTTGTCTAACGTGTTTCCTCTAAGATCCATTGCTCCTTTTAAGTTCCTCTTGTATCCTGTTGTACTGCCTGCCACTTCTTTGATGGTATCCCTGAAATTCTTCCACTTACCTGTCATGTACTCCTCACTCTGAAATAGTGCAAACTGAAAAGTGAAAAGCAGCATTCAGAAAACTGGTTAATTGGATACCACCAACTAGTAAAAACAACTGCACATCAAAAATTTGACCCAACACTCAAATCTGAATCTGAGAAACAAGGAGTCTGAAAAAATCATAAAGTACCAAAATCTACCCAGGAAATCAAGAAGATACGAAATGTATCAGCCAAGGTCATGCCAGAAGTTACTGGTGCCTTTGACACTGTAGAAGGCAGACAAACAGTTCCTGAGGGAAAGAGGTTTGAAAGCAAGAATTAAGTTAATCCAAAAATCAACTTTACTAGGCATGCTGAGAATCATTTGACAGGTCCATGATATCTAAGGAAATTAAGTGTGACCTGATACCTTGGACATTAATTCCAGATTTTTTAATTTATTTATAACAATTTATATGGAACATTCACTTTCATAATGATAATAATAGTAATATAATGATAATAATAATAGTAATAACAATAATAATAATAATAATAATAATAATAATAATAATAATAATAATATATCCGAACACCTTTATAAGTTTTTAGAGGACGAAGATATATTCCCTGATGAACAAAAAGGATGTAAGAGAAACAGTAGGGGGACTAAAGACCAGTTGTTGTTAGACAAGGTGATCCTGAGAGATTGTAAACGACGGAGTACAAATCTGGCAATGGCCTGGATTGACTATCGTAAAGCGTACGATATGATCCCACATAGCTGGATCGATGAGTGCCTAGAATTGTTTGGAGTCGCTGAAAACACTAAACAGTTCCTGCTAAACAGTATGAAAAAATGGAAACTAGAACTTAGTTCTGGTGGGACGTCACTTGGAATTGTACATATTAAGAGGGGTATTTTCCAGGGTGATAGTTTGTCACCCTTATTGTTTGTTTTATGTATGATACCACTGACATTGATTTTA
>RDPX01000082.1:2974797-2989918 GCA_003991215.1 Morbakka virulenta
AGTACCGAGTTCTTACTTTGTTACTTAGTCCTAAGGTCTTGGGTGAAGCCTCGCTACGGAGACCGTTTTAAGCAGAATGGGTCACCTAAACTGGGAAACCTAAACAGGCCCCAACTGCAAGGTCATGTGCTGTTTTTTTATGTACATCAATATCACACACACTTGGGTGTGATGCATGCACCAAGTTTACCCTTATCGGGCTGGTAGTCGGATGGGTTTGCTGGGGTTTCTACCCCTGAGTCCCCCATGGGCTCGTATTGCTCCACCACTCAATAATAATAATAATAATAAAAGACCTGGGTATGACAATAAACTGCATCCAGTTGTGGAGTTTTGACATGGGTGAATGAGGTTACCCTTTGCCACAACTACCTCCAGGTCACCCTTAGGCAAGCTGTAGCACCTGTTAGCCTACCCCAAGACTTTGAAGTACTGGGCTGACATCTGGCTAGGTTAAGTCTGTCTCATATGAGAAGGAAAGGTCAAAACAATAAACCTGGCTAAGACAAAGTCAATAGCCTTGGTCGTCAATTGCCCTATGAGAAGGAAAACTCAAAACAATAAACCAACTGCAGTTATAAATTTCAGATTGATGTCTGGAGGGCTATTCCTTTGTCTCATGGTCAGGATTGCATCTTAAGCCTTTTGTAATGGAGGAAGCTAATGTAGATGGAAGGGCGACTAATGAAGTTGAGGAGAATGGCTATGAACAAGGAATATGACTATGGACAAAGAAGATGCATATGATATGGCAATGAGTGATGGTGATATGAATGAAGAGCTAAAGGAAATTGTGGATGAATTAAAGAAAGTCATGTACTGTCAGCAGAGACCTGGTGAAGGATAGGATAACTTGGAAGTCAATTTCAAGAAATCGTCCAACACATGCTAGCATGTAAAATGGACGTTAAACCGAATATGATGATGATGATGATGATGATGATGTATAAGGGGTACAAGGGGTATGTATAGTGATGTTAGTGGCCCAAACATTCTTTCCATCACTGCAGTACCATATTAGATAATGGTTGATATTGCTCAGCCATTGTCCATGACGATCTTCTGCCCGACCAAGACACTCGTAAGCTATTGGTCTGTCATGTGATAGAGTCCTCCACCTTGTTTGTACCCATCATTCTGCTGCCGATGACTTCACCATAACCCAGGCCAGGGTAGCAGACTTAACGCCACTGGATGTCAACCCAGAACTTTAAAGTTTTGGGGTAGGCTGACAGGTGCTACACCTTGCCCAAGATTGACCTGGAAGTAGCTGTGACAGGGGGTAACCTCACTTGCCCATGTCAAAACTCCACAACCGGATGCAGTTTAATGTCAATATCCAGGGCAGTTTCCAGTTGTGCCATACTGGCCCCAAGTGAATACACCAAGTGGCAGTGTTATCTACACTGGGGAATATGCAATCATTATGAGATTAAAACCCACCACAACTGGTACAAGCACCATCCACAACCAGTCATTGAATCAGAAAATGTCACCATCTTCTGGGATTCCCTGTGCATACAGACCGCACTATTCAGGCAAATTGACCTGACATCATCATTAAGGATAAAAAGAACAAATTATGTACACTGAATGATATGAGTATCCCCACTAACAATAATATCACAATTAAGGAGTTTGACAAGTTAAGCAAATATAAAGACCTGGAAATTGAAATCGGTTGTGGTCAGGGCACTTGGAATGATCAAGAAGGGAACTGAAAAATACATCTTGAAAGTACCAGGCAAACATAAATTCCAAGAAATTCAGAAAATTGTCCTAACTAGCATGACTCATATTTTTCATAAATTTCTCTCAATTTGAATTTTATCTCCATAAGACTTACCTCATTCTTTTTTAAACCTTTATCCTCTCTAGGTCACTGGGGTGACCCAGTGGGTAATTGTTTTTATTGCAACTCAAAAGAAAATCTTATATAATAATAATAGTAGCAGTGATAATAAAAAATAATATAATACTTACTGTTTTAAAGGGAGGCCTTAGAGGAAGACCTTTTGTTATGTGTTTTTGTTTGACTAAGATTTTTTTGTTGAAAGAGAAAGATATATATTTTTGTGACATGTAAAATCTGTTTATTTGAGCAGGTGACTTTAAACTTTTTACAAAATATGAAAGGAGATAATTGTGTGTTGTAAAGTCATGCTCAGTGGTCCTGGAATGAATAGTTATTTGGTTAGTCTTTATTAGAACTTTTAATAGATAACATTTCACATCCAAAGCCACTTTTCACTTACTGTGGTCTATCAATATTTATTCAGTTGTCTTGAATGGGAGCTTCAAATCTTGGAAAATGTGACCAGTCCATCTTTTTGGCAGAAATCATTTTGATCCGTTTCAGTTAAATTGCTTATTGCATACAGGGGATACTTTCCCCTCCACCATTGTGGCCAAACCAGTTTTCTTCTTTTTCAAATTTAGTTTATTATGCTTCCATTCAGATTGAGTTCTTCTTGAATATCCTTCTGACAAAGAGTTAACTTACAGCATTGAATGATGAATAAATAACAAGAGTTGATAATACTGCTTGACTGTTTGTAAAAAGTTGTACCCTTTTTTTAACATCTTCATTCTTGCTTTTTTCATGGTGAACCTTGTGAAGCAGCACTGTAAGATGATCATTTCACGGGTTGTCAAGTTCTGGGCATCTTCAGCCTTTAAGAGGCCATATTTTTTGGTATAAATTGCAGTTGGTATAATGAATATCTAATACACCAGATTATGTAAGGGAAGTCAGTAAACAACAGGGAAACATCCTGAGCCAAATAAGAGGTTGATGGTGATTGATGAAAGGCTGAGTTTTGTGGGGAATTTTTTTTTGTTTTATAGGTTTTTCTTGAATCTCCTGAATGGTGAAGATACCAAGGTTTGCCTTCTCATAATACCACCTGACCTGTTAGGGGACACACAAAAAACAGTTATAGGATTTTTCATCCCCACAACCATTACTGATTATCTTTGTTCATTGATTTAAATGTATCCAGAATTTCATGTTGGGATGCTGAAATGCCAAACCTCATGGTCAGGGAAAGAAGATGCTAAATCATCTTGTAAGGAAGATGTGGACATTTTGTGGGTTTGTGTGTTATTGTCAGTGTTTGTATGGCATTTTGATAGTAGTAGTCACCAGAAGCTAATTATTGTGTATTTTTTGCTGCACACTTTGTACACAACTTTTGGTAATGGTGTGAACCTAAGAGTAGTTAATCTTAGAGATTGCCTTTTCCATCACACTGGACCAGTAAGAAATTACATACAATTAGTAATTTCTAAAATTGACTTTTGGCACTTTACCATGTATGTACCTCCTTATTTTCTTAAGTTTTAAGGGCAACTGGGTCTTTATCAAAGACATATTTAGTATTTTTATTTTGAAGTGATTATTATACATTGAAAAAAATTGTTTTTTTGACAGAGGACACAATGACCTGATGAGCAATTTTATGGCTGATTTTAATAGACCATTTCAGAACATGTTTCCTGCCATTGGTTATGATCAAGGGAGACAAAACAGCCATCAACCAGATAATAGACTACAAAGGGGGCAAGACATGATGGCTTTGCAACCAAGAGGGATGTTTGATATGTTTGGACAAATGGATTCCATGTTTGCCAACATGCAAAGGCATTTTGTAAGTTGATAGTTATATTTGGATTTTTGTATTAGAGTTTTGCATCACAGTACAGTTCAATCTTGAGGCATTTTTACTATCTGTACACTTTCTACTGACTACAAAAAACCCCACAATTGGTTACCAGGCCAAAAGGGGTGGTTACATCAACAAACTAACAAAACTGTGTGTAAATGACACTACACTTTTCTTTGTAAACCCACCTGATCATTGCAAAGCCATTTCATGTGAAACAATCATTGTATTTTGCATTGTCATATCAATTATTATCAATGTAATACATAATCAACTTAATGTTTTAACATTGGAGTAAGATCTCTTGTGTGGAGTGTAACTGACACTATTCTTATTCTTTGAATTGATAATTGAAAGTGATAACAAATGAAAGTGAGAGAAAACTCTGTCAAAAATGTGGTTTCACTTTGTTTTCTGTAAATCAAGATATAAATTTATGCTATTTTCTAAGTTCTATTTTTTAAGTTTGAAACTGCATAATTATTTTTGGTACCTCATCTGTGTGAACTGCATATGTGACATCATTATGTCATGAATTAAATAGAACCTTGACTGTATATAAGCATGGCCTTGACCAAGTACTACCATGAAAAAAGTGGAGTGAACAAATGTTGACAGATCAGGTTGGATGAGATGACTTTAATAAAACCACCTGAAAAATAAGCTGATTTCACAGTTACGTTGCAGTAAATAGTTATAAATGCCATATCTTCAAAAACATGAATAGAGGCCATTGCATTAATGGTTTAAAAGGTGACAAGAGAGTTTTACTGGAAAAAAGGAAGCGTTGTTTGACCTCTTATTGTGTCTCTTAATCTCGACCTGTACTAATATTTGTCTTTATTGTTATAGCACTGACAGTTTCCTGATTGTGTTATTTTATATTTTCCCTATATATTACATCATATTATACCCAAATCAGTTTCATGTTTTATTAGTTTCACTCGACACAAAGGAAAATTGTATCTCCAGTTGCATGTAACCTGTGAAGAGCTTAGAAAACCGTAGGATTGAAAAAATAGCTTCACAATCAAAATGTTGTAGTGAAAAAGCCTTTTTGTCTATTATGCTCTCAGTGTAGCCATGCAAAGATCCAGATTATCAGTAGATCTTGTTATGATTATAGCAAACAAAGAAATATTTATACTTAAGACTTAATGCAGCAACAACATTTAATAAGAACATAGTTGGAATGATGAAGCAATTCAGGTCAGAGTGCACTCGCTACCTGATACTGAAATCAAAGAAATACTTTAGGGTAACACATTTGGATGAAACAGTCAAATTTATGACAACAGTATTTCAAGAAAGCCACTATCGTACATTTCAAAGATACAGCACAACCTTAGCATGAAAAAGAAATGCATTTAAAAAAAAACACTATCTTTTTTGAAGGCAAATGTTAGCAAGTAAGTAAAATTAAGTTGGAAATATATAGAGCTATCAAGCTTCTGACATATTATAGCTCTGCAAACAATTTAACACCCTTACTGAGAAGAATAGTCCAAGTTTTTGCAATATCTGGCCACAGAAATCACTTCCATCTGGCCAATATAAAAAATTGCACCTGTTACTCCCCATATTCTCAGGATTCATCAAATGCAAAGCCCCTTTCTCTGGAAAAAGCAAATTTGAAGCCTGAATACAGGTGGAGTAAGAGTACTGTCATGGATACAAATAGCAAGCATACTTAATGTGCAATTGGGAAGATAATCAGTGAAAAGAAAGCTATAAAAGTTTTGGATCCAGAATAACACTTTTAGCACTTGGGCTTAATAATAAAGGTATCAGAATTACTAATACAACCAGCCTTCAAACTGTGATCAGAATACATAGTAGTTGACAGTAAGGGTAGTGTAAATGTAAATATTTTGTTCAATTTGTAAAGGCTGTATATGATCCAGAATCAGTGTGGCCACTGTTTGTATTTAATCTCATCATTCTGTGTATTTCAAACCATACTTTTGTGTATTAAGTGTGCTAAACTGCCTTATGATGGCTCCTACTGGACTAGGGTAGTCAGTGCTTTGGTATTCATTGCCATATCACATTACACACACATACACACACACACATGCTCTCACACACATATTGAATAGTCACAATTTAAGAGATTAAAATCAGCTTTTTTCTCATTTTTATTTACTGTGGCATCCTTTGATTAGTATTAAATACAACCTATTGGTGCCATATGGTTGTTATATATGACTCACATCGTTTTTGAATTAAGTTTTAAATGTAAAGCACAAGGACTGAACAAGTGTCTGCAAAGGCGTATGTACACATTAGCTTGCATAGTCTGAAATAATTCACTTCTAATTTTATTTGCATTGCAGGATGACATGTCATCAAATCCAAATGTATATTCGTGCTCTTCATCAACAGTAATGTCATATAGGAATGATGGAAATGGAGCTCCTAAAGTTTACCATGCGTCATCTTCAACAAGACAAGCACCAGGAGGGGTATGTCTTTGTACTTCAGTTTAATGGTGATTTATTATACAATCATTTTGATCAGGGTTGCATTTAACACTTTGTAAAAATCATTTTTCTTTATTTCAGATTAACATTAACAGTATGATGTCAGTACTATAACTGGATAATTCAAAAGAAGAGTGTAATATGCAAGTGTATAGTTGCATCAACATGAGGTTTAACGGGTTTTTTTTGAAACTGGTCTAATAACAAAATTGAGCTTACTATGTTGTCTGATTATATTTGTTCTGTTTTAGTTATGTTGCTTTATCTTTGCTAATGGATCCATATAGCCCCCTTTTTAGCCCCTTGACTGTGTTGCATAGAAAAAACATAGCATACCGACATAGCCCTCTTTTTGGTACAAAAGAAGACCACCCCAGTGGTCATGTTTAGAAGTATCTTAGACCCTACAGCTTATGATTACAAAATATCATGACACCGTGTTTAAGCATACCATGTTGCCTGGCTTGATTAATTTTTTTTATTGCAGTACTCATTATGGAAAATGAAATCACGTACCCTCCCCCTCCCCCCTTTCAATGCCCTGGCCACCTCTCAAATGGTCATTTAGAAAGGTAATGCAGTCCATTCCCAGTGTTGGATTTCAAAGTACTCTGACACCAAATGTGAGCTTTTTGCGTTGCCAGGGTGTGATTCCATTTGGAATTGCACCCAAGCAACGCAGGTAATTGGTGTTAATTTTTAAGACGAGACAAGTTACATAAAATATATTTTTTTAGCACTCAAGTACCTGGTTTAGCACACCATAAAAAGTAGATAACAAAGGTCTGTAGCTAGGGGTTCTTAAAAGCTCTACTATAATCAGGTAATATTGTTACTACATTTTTTGGCGTCCATGTTAAACACTTTTTGTGTATCCTGCGGTATACTGCATTCCTAACAATGTTGAAAGTATGGGAAGAACAATTATGGAATGATATTTACTAGGCCTGCATGGGCGTCACGACAGTGTATTAAAATAATCCAGTAATCTTTTCAATATTTATGTATGACAGCTGTATGTAAAGATAAGTTGACAATGTAGTGGAAAGGATTTTTTCGCGATAAGTCCCGTGGAGCTTTAAGCATTTCTGCTTGTTGACCATCTACACCGCAGTCTTTGATTCTCTTCAGTTTTTCCAGGTCATTCTGAATGAAAGTTAAATATACATAATACTTATTAAGAACTTTGATTGTTTTTGACGTTACAAATTTTGGTTTTTGCGGTCTTCGAGTGTTAAATTGGCTCGTTAGGTATCTTCATTATATTTGCAAAGTACTGACTGTAAATGTTACAGAGCGAGTTGATTTTGTCACCGCAGACACTTGTGGATTCCGCTTTAGTTGTTTATGGAAAGTCCTTTTTAGGCCTATCATAATTTCTTTGGAGATCAGAATTTTTCAGTAGTCATATTCTTGTGGAGTTTGGGTTTAAGACTTCAATCAAATTGTTAATGATTGTAAATGACATAAATGACCTGCGTCATCGTTGCCCAGTTGCCACAAACAGTACCCAACTTCTTCAAAAAAAGCATTCATTTAAATCATAGGAAACGTTTGCGATTTGCTGCAGACATTCAGGAAGCTGAATCTTTCCTTTCAAGCAGACTGAGCACCGGACACTATCAGGAACTGATCACATCCGTGAATAACACTCACAAAGGTTACACTGTACCAGGAAAAAACACCAAAAGAAGTGTGAGAACCCAAAACGAAAGCTGTCATCAGCACCAAAACCACAGACAAGTCTAATTGAATTGTTAACCTGACTAATATATATATATATTGCCGATCCAAAGTCGATCGATTGGATAAAAAGCGGGTATCTAAAGAAGGGAACATAAGGCCTCATCTTTGCAGCACAGGAAGAAGTTCTGCCAGCACGATCAGTGAGAGCCAAAAGGTATCTTGAACAAATCTCTCCTCCATGCCGCTTGTGTGGATTGAAAGATAAAGATGCCATGCACATTGGAGGTGAGGGCAAAGTACTGGCCTTTGGCCAGTATATTGCCAGACTCGATCAAATTGCACACAGAGTGTACTGGGAGTTGTGCCGAAGGTTTGGATTGGAGGTAGAAGAGAACTGGTTCGAGCACAACCCAGAGAATGTGATACCAGTGGGCGATGGTAATGTTGTGCTGTACTGGAACACGGTTTTGTCAACGGATCGCCGAATCAAGCATAAGGCAGACATCTCCATCCACGACAAGCGTGAGAGAACCTGGACGCTCAATGATGTTGCAGTGCCAATTGATGTTCGAGTTGTGATCAAAGAGGGGGAGAAACGAGAGGGGTATTCAACTCTGCAAGAGGAGCTTGAGCGCATTTACCGAGCCAAAGTGACCATTGTGCGGGTGATAGTTGAAGCCATGGGAACATTACCACCTGGACTATTCGAAGCATTCAAAACATTGCTGATCCCTAACATCGCTGCAAGAGCTCATATCTCAGCACTTTTGGGCACCTCATCAATCTTGCGCCGTTTTCTGTGCCTCTGAGGTCCTGGTTCGGACTTGAGACGCAGACATACTTATCCTAGTGACGCACTAGTGTAAAAAAAATATACATAAATGACATGTTGTGCCCAGTTTTCGTAGTTGTTTTTTTTAAATAACCGAGATGTTCATTCCTTCAACCCATATCGGTTTTAAGGGACATGGTTTTTTTCTGTCATGTTTTGATGTCGATATTGATTTTTCATAAGAGATGTTTAGAATGGCTGGTTAAATGATTTGTTTTCTTTCATCCTGCAACTTAGGAAGTTGTGTCTTACCTGTCTTTCATAATCATGTTTGTTAATTCTAAGGTTTATAGTAAGAAAGGATATGTTTTTTGAAGCTTTCTCGCATGGTTAATTCAGTAACGATTGCAATTAATTAAGAATTAACTACACCGTAGGGAATAGATAAGGCAAGGTACATATATAATATTTTATACCCAGGTCGTCGATTTAAGGAAAAGTTATACGGTATCAACAGGAGAGGAGCTTTTGTACTATAAATTTTTCTTAGCAGTTATTGCACGAGTACATGTTTTAAGTTATTTTACAAAATATTTTTCAAACCTGGCTGCAATTTTTCCTGTCCTATCTGTAAGCAGAAGTCTACAAGATATACTAATCCTAATTTTTTTGTGGATTTCTGTGTCAGTGTCTTTCCTCTAAAAGTTGGTAAATTATTAAACTCTCTTAAGTTTATTTCTTTTCATGACCTTGATTATTTTGAAATTGAATTAAATAGATTAATTTTTATTTTCATTTAATTTTTCCCTCCCTCCTTTTTGTATTTCCTGATTAAAGCTTTTACGTAGAAGTTACTGCTAACATGAATGTGGCAGCGTTCTTGCACATATAAAGTCAAAGTAACTTACTTGGTTTTCTTGGCCATGGTCTGTGAAAGCATGGATACTACCTAAAAAGCGAGACTGCTCGTACAGTTTCCGTGAAATTTATGCCGCTTTCATTATAACTCGTATTATCTGTTGTACAGTGTTCAAGCCAACGACGATGGATTAAGGTGGCTGGAAAAGATAAAATGAGACGTACAGGGAATCCACAAACAGATCTTTAAGGATTAGAGCACAATGTAGGCTCGATAAATGGATGTTGGTAATGCAGCACTTGTATTCTTATCAGGAAGAATATTACTGGTACTCCAGCAATTTCTTGTAAGACCTATGGAATTTGTTCTTGGCGATGAAAATTCCTCCTCATCAGAGATGTTAACTAGCAAGAATGTTCCCCTTACGGCTCCATTCCGTAAAAAATTGTACAAAAATATATTAGCATTTGTAGTTATTTGGAAAATGGGAAAGAATGAAAAAAAATAAAGTGAATATGCTACAAAGAGGGGGTATAAAGGTAACACATTGCAACAAGAAAAAATGTTCGAAGAGTTGTATGAGAAGGCTGAGAAGAGTAATATGAAAATGCAGGGCAAATGAAAAACATCTTGTACCACGGAAGAAGAAACATGCACTGGCCTTTGAATCAGGGAAGAGTAAAAGATTTTTACTGTCGAATACTGCTCAGAAAGCCACGTTGGTAAAAGGTCCATGTTATTTACAAGATTTCAGCATGAATAAACAAGACTTTTCGTCACATTTTGGAGCTTATTTTTTCATTATTGTTTGTTGTTTTGTTTTTCGCTGGTATCATGGCAAAATGTATGGTGGGCTTAAAGTTTTCGTTTCCTAAAGCTTTAATTATGTTGCCATGCTCACAGTTGATAACATGTCATGCGAATGGCTATTGTGAAGCTCATCGTGGCCATGTTAGACTCCATCTTTTATGCCCAACACATATTGCTTACTGATTGTGCTAATACATAATTAAGCCTGTACTGTATTGAGTCGTTTCTGTTGCCAGTTCATGCTGCCTATTCTTGTACAATGTTTAGATAAAAGAAACACGGAAATCTGTTCGGGATTCCGAGTCTGGGACACAAAAAATGGCGATTGGTCATCACATTGGTAAGTTAAAGTTTGTTTTCTAGTTGTTACGCACGCCATATTTTGAGGATTATAGTGTATAGGATCCTGCTAAGAACATATTAAATGGATTCCAATTACTTGGTGAATATTATTAGTTGTAGTTATTTGAGTGTGGCAGTGGTTGCTTTATGAGCGTATCTTTATTTAATTTTTAGCTTGTGAACTTTGGGTAATAGTACTTAGATAACTGTAGAGGCGTCATTTAAAAATATTTTTTTATTTTTAGCGATTAGCTCCATAGTGCTAGCCATACTACGCATGCAAATTTTGTTTTAATTTTATTTGGGTGATCGTCAATCTTTTATATTTCAGGTTTGGAAGGAAAGTTGCTTAAAAAAAACCCATGCCGTAGAATTAATGGCAATTTCAAACAGTAGGAGTTATTGGATGAATTGCCACTGTTTTGTTGCAAATCGGCATAAATCAAAAGATTGTTGGCGAAAAATTTGTTTCTGTTAAGTGTGTAGTTGTAGTTGTAGTTGTAGTTGTACAGTGTGTTTCGAGCTAAGCACATGACCAAAGGGAACTCAATAAGGGGCATTATTAAAAGTTTTATTTTTCATAAAAAGCGTTATTCCAAGTTAAAGCTTAAACAAAACTGCAGTTTATATTTGCTAAATGGAGGCTCGATGAGAGCAGGGCATTAGTTGTCACTAACAAATATGGGATTTTAAGAAGCCCATAACAACTGGAAGAGTAGAGGCTCAAGTTATTTCAAAGGTGGTTTGATGTAGTTTGACACCCCCCCCCCTCCTCGTCATATTTTTGGAACAGTAAGATTTATTTCCTAGTTAAGGTGGTTCAGAGTAGAGTGCTTTTTATTGGTATAACCCCATATTATAGTGTTGGTCGTATAAAGAAATTTCATTTTACGTGTTTTTACAAAGGTGATCGTTCTCACGTCATCGAGCGCTCAAGAAATGTAAAGAGCGGGGAAGAGGAAGAAAAACAAGATTTTGTGAACCTTGAGGAAAGTAAGTACTGCTTTTTGGTGTAGAAGCACTATAATGTCTTAATAACGTAGTGACCAGGTAAGTGAAGTTATCAAGTAAAACATTGGTAAATAGGGATTTTTGATTGGCTTGATAAGGTTTTAGCAGTTTGGGTAAACCTAGCTCAATTTTGATACCGAAATATCGCATTTTTGTCCATTGAATTTGGATAGGTATCGTCAAAAAAAATTACGACCATGAAAATATTTTATTACCTTATTATTTACAACTTTTTAAGCTCTGGCTCGAAACTACTGTTGGTGAGGTACTGGAGATACTTAGTACAAAAGGAATTGTGACGCAATTCTTAGTGACAGTAACGTATTGGTGCCTCTAAACTTTTTTTTACGATAGCCCCACATTAAGTGACTGGTGGAATTGTTTAATGGATGTCTGTTTATAGGTTTGTTTCGAGACTTAAATTCAGCAATTCAGAAGAACAACGAAACTTTGTTTTTATATCTGTCATTTTTTTATCTAGCGGATGCAGCGGATTTTGATCGTGAATGGCGATCAAGGACAAACACATCTGTTGCTGGAATTGGATATCGAAGTGGACGTGGTGAATATGATCGTCATGGAAGACCAGCACCTCTGGCCATAGGAGGTAGGTCAAGGCATCCATTTAGTTTTCATTTTTTGAGGTGATGACGCATTGTTGCTCACGGAACAATCTTATCTGGGGAGGGTTAGACATGCCCCAAACACCCCACAGACTAAGCGAGGCTTATCAAGTACACTAACGTCATTATTTAACCCTCGGGAATGATATGTCCAATTGCAATAGTAGCAAAGATTTCATTTAAGGAACTATGTGTAGAAAAGTTGGGATGGGATGACCCAATCTTGAAGGGAACGGTGGGTAGATATGAAGCATGGGTAAAGAAATTTGTTAACATTTGTTTCCCTAGGTATGTATTTAATGGAACCATAGGAAGTGTATTGAATTACATTTTACATGGTTTTGCAGATGCTAGTTAAGGGATCTTTTTGTGGAATGGTATTTCTTGTTTGTGCAGATGCACAAGGAGACATGCTTGTGATATACGAAGACGGTGTAAAAAGAGGGGTATTGGAAACGGATATGGTAGGATTGGTACATGGTAAGGATGACGAGGTGAGAGGTGCACAAATTCAGAAAGCTTGTGGTAATTGGGAAATTATGAATCTGAAGCCGATGTGAGGCTCCGTGATCAGTATCTCACTGTTCATCAGGAGAGCTATGAAAGATCAACAAACTTACAATTGACCTCCATTTAGATATTTCTCACGTGCCTCACTGATCTCTGTACAAGATTTTTAAATTGCATTCTTTTATAATTTTGGGATTTTTTTAATTGTTTTGAGCAGTTCTTCTTTGGTAGTTATATAAGAAATTATAACAGTCAGGAATTGTTTCATGCTTGAAGCTGATTAAACAACCGTGTCTTCAAAGAATAATGTTCCCCAATTTTTGTAATGATTTTTTCCCCATTTAAGCACCACTTGAAATTTCAAGTTCTAGGATCTTTCGATTAAATAGTTTGTGGATTTTTCAAGAGAGTTTAATATTTTTGAAGTTATTCGTAGTAAACCAACGTGTATGTTAGCCATTATTTGAAGGTGACACATCACACGAAAAAAGTGACAGAATAGAGAACAGAAATAATTACTCTTGCTGACAACAAAGATAGGTCTTAGCCTAACGGAAAAATTGATTTGATGAGTACTTTGTGATAACAATATTTTGACTGGGGTATCATCGCATTTCGTTTCTTTTGCGAGTGTTGGGTACTTCAGAGTAAATATGTGAATATTTAATTGGACTGGTCATAAATATCATTACTGTTATTTGGTTATGATAGCATTTGAAAATTCAATGCACACACACTACTGGAGTGAAGGAGAGTCCAACCATAGGCGTAAGGGAGGTTTAAAGGTATCAAATTAACGTTGACGTACGCTCCAATTGACACAAGCAATGATTTTGAATCTAATTTAGAAGGCTTGACTGCAGAGACCAAAATGGTAATGTCGTTTAAAATGGGCACTAAAGCTTCATATGGAAATCCCGTGGACCAGAATCCATGGTATTTTACACTTAACCCATATTCTCCCAAGCATGTCCCTCTAACTTCTTTTATTACCAAAATTGGTGTAAATATCCGCCTTAGGCTAGAATAGATNAGGAGAGCTATGAAAGATCAAAAAACTTACAATTGACCTCCATTTAGATATTTCTCACGTGCCTCACTGATCTCTGTACAAGATTTTTAAATTGCATTCTTTTATAATTTTGGGATTTTTTTAATTGTTTTGAGCAGTTCTTCTTTGGTAGTTATATAAGAAATTATAACAGTCAGGAATTGTTTCATGCTTGAAGCTGATTAAACAACCGTGTCTTCAAAGAATAATGTTCCCCAATTTTTGTAATGATTTTTTCCCCATTTAAGCACCACTTGAAATTTCAAGTTCTAGGATCTTTCGATTAAATAGTTTGTGGATTTTTCAAGAGAGTTTAATATTTTTGAAGTTATTCGTAGTAAACCAACGTGTATGTTAGCCATTATTTGAAGGTGACACATCACACGAAAAAAGTGACAGAATAGAGAACAGAAATAATTACTCTTGCTGACAACAAAGATAGGTCTTAGCCTAACGGAAAAATTGATTTGATGAGTACTTTGTGATAACAATATTTTGACTGGGGTATCATCGCATTTCGTTTCTTTTGCGAGTGTTGGGTACTTCAGAGTAAATATGTGAATATTTAATTGGACTGGTCATAAATATCATTACTGTTATTTGGTTATGATAGCATTTGAAAATTCAATGCACACACACTACTGGAGTGAAGGAGAGTCCAACCATAGGCGTAAGGGAGGTTTAAAGGTATCAAATTAACGTTGACGTACGCTCCAATTGACACAAGCAATGATTTTGAATCTAATTTAGAAGGCTTGACTGCAGAGACCAAAATGGTAATGTCGTTTAAAATGGGCACTAAAGCTTCATATGGAAATCCCGTGGACCAGAATCCATGGTATTTTACACTTAACCCATATTCTCCCAAGCATGTCCCTCTAACTTCTTTTATTACCAAAATTGGTGTAAATATCCGCCTTAGGCTAGAATAGATGTGTAAAAAGTTTGATTGCAATCCTTTGATGGGAAAGGTGTCTTTTAGCTATGTCTACTTTTGTAGACATTGGTAGGATCTGTTAGAAAAAGCAAGTGTGAAAACGCAATTGAAAACAACTTATTATGTTTTACATTGATGATCTTTGCATCTTTTCAAGCTATTTAAAATGCTGCAATCATAAAATGAGACAGTCTAGAAGTCAATTCAGCTGTTTTTGCATAATTAATTTTTCATGATAGAGCTGAAAGCAAAGCTTGACATGCATGCTCTTCTTGCACTTATAGCACCTATTTCGGCAACTTCGCCGGCAGACAACACACTTTCTTACAGGACCAGACTCTGGATAGTGGCCAGTGTTGTCAGATCGCACTT
>RDPX01000082.1:2989925-3005372 GCA_003991215.1 Morbakka virulenta
CTCAATTTTGCAAATCTGAAATATGCTAACACTTCCTACCAATGTCTACAATTGTAGACTTCAAAATTTATTGACATGAACTTTTTGTGTAACGTTCAATAACAAAATAAAAGTATGTTTATTAGACAGAATCACCCTTGTAAAGTGTAATACAAACTTTAAAACCGTCTTTACTGCCGGCTACCTCGCCAACACAGCAAAGTGCAGAACGTGGTTGGCAGTTCAGATTTTTTTGAAAATTGGCACACTTCTTACATCTTATACTGACACATATTACCAAACTAAATGTCAGTTTATAGCTCATCTTGCCTATCATCTATCCTAAAATAACGAGGGACATAATTTAATGCCAAATATGCTCCATGTGTATATAAAACAAGCATTGGATTACAAGTCTACTTTTGTAGACATTGGGAGAATTTGGGTTAATTTGGTTTATTGGTCACGGTTGTTGATGCGCATCAACAATGTCTAACAAGAACTGATCTTACTGTGTTTGTTTGAAAGTTGAAAGACAACGGGAAGGTTCCTAAAGTACACCGTTGTTTTCTCCACCCTGCTGTCTTAGTTCTGAAGCTCCGATTCCATTGGTGTTGCAGAGATTTTTGCTACCTTGTGCTTATTCTTTCAGTATGTTATTTTTTTGAACCATGCTGCAGAGAACATTGGACGGGTGAAAAGAAACCCAGTTTGACACGAGACTGTATGACAGAATATTTGACATAGGATAACTAATATAGCTGCAGGGTTCACTGTTAACAAGATAGCTAGCTGTTTATAATTTGGTTGCGGCATAAAAATACTCATTTGGTGTGTTTTTGTATGCATCTACACCTGTTGCTCATAAAGGGGTCCACACTGGGATTACACTCGAATAATAGTTTTCTTGACTAACAGGACTGAGACTTGAAATACCCCATAAAAGATTTATGGACCATCTTGGGAACACGGTTACGAGAAAAGTAATTACATTTCATATCATTAGCCGCGCTTTTGTATAATGTATTCTGGGCAACAATAAAAAATTAGTTCTTGGGTCAATACCTGCGGATTTTAACATTTAAGTCAATTAAAAGAGGACAATATAGTGTCCAACGGTTGTTATTTTTTTAGTTACGTGTGATATTTTCGTATCTTATGCCAACAGGTTCATCACATGCAGAAAGACCCCCTGCCCGTCAATCGCATCACCACCGTCGACCCGATGACTACCTTTCAGTAAGAGAACGGCATCTTGAACGCGATCGCGAGTGGGATACTCATGATCGACACCATGTCAAAAAAGAAAAAAAAGTGCGGTTAAACAGCAGGCCAACCTATAAATGATTGATCTTATGCAAGAGAAAAAAACTGGACATAAAAACAAAACAAAATATTGACAGTAAATATTAATCAGCCAGGTTCTCGAAGTTTCATGCTATAAACAATCAAATTTGTCATCTTGATTTGTGTGTCTACGTTATCTCTGTAGTGAGCTGTAGGATGTATAAACCAATATTCATCAGAATGGCCGTGGCTTATTACTGTACAACCTGTAGTTGCGTAATATAGGATGTTCAGTATTTGAACATAATTTTTGTTTAACGTTTTATTTAATTTCTTAGACGTAGCTATTGTCAAAACGTATTATGTTTTATGCATCAGTAGGACCCTTGACCATCTCCAAGAAAAAAAAAGAAGAGGAATTGGGTCAAACGTTTGTTGGAATTTTACATTCGTTAAAATCTGGTATTTGCCTTCCAGACGAAGCTGATTCCTGAAGGTTCTGCATACCAAAAAGCTCCCATATGACTTCCCTCAGTTTTGATTAGTATCAAAGAAAAATATGGTTCTATTGGGCGAGTGAAAGAAACACGGCAAGACTATAATAAACCCAACTTATTGTGGACTTTTTATTTTGCTTTAGCATGGGAACAAGTTTATTAATTTTGTTTCTCTTTCGTTTTTCACTGACGACAATTTCTGTTCTATCTCCGACTTTTATTTTCAACGATTGAGATATTAGAGGTTTACGAATGGTTTCAGCTTCCTATCCATATATATTTATTGTCCACAAACTGATTTCAAAAGAGGTCAATTACAAAATTACAGGGTAAATTGTTGACTAAATTTCAATCTATCATTCGAATTAGATTTCCATTGATTTTGACGGTATTGTACACAGAAAGTATCAATAAACCTGCAACGTCATTGAGGTTCGTACTAAGCTTGCGTGACAGTATAAGTTGAAGAAGAAATGGAAAGGAAAGAATTGATCTTATAAAAGGTTTAATTAAAATAGTGGAAAACGAGCTTTAGCTTATTTCCCTGTACAGCCGTGGATAACGCGCAGTACAAAGGTATATGTTGCTGAAACCTTTACAGAATTGCAATGTGAAGTATATCCTATTTTTTTGAATAAACATATGAATTAGATAGCTGAAACATGAAAATATTTGAAATGGTGTTTACCAACGTGTTTTCAAGGTCAAGTTTATTAGAATTTTATTAAATGCCAACATTCTTTACTTAAAGTCAAAAACATGATCTCTCTTGGAAATAAAATTGACTAATCATAAGCCTTGTGGCTACGAGTAGGTATGATAGTTAAAATGAGTTCCCAAACTCCGCATTGAAAGGGGCACAGAACAAATGCTACAGTACTTTAATAAGGCGAACTTACTTTTGTTCTTTAGATTTAATAAATATATTACATGGTAGAAAAGATTGGTGCTTGCTGTGGAACTAAGAATTTTAGACTAAGGATAATATTTTGTGGCTTCCTTGCAGTTGGATACTGACACTGAATTCTCGCGATCATGTTTCTATCACTTACTTTAAAATAATTTGGTCGGAAGGCATTTCAATTAGATTTTATGAAATAAGCATGAAAATTGGCTCATTAAAACAATTCGACACGCCGAAAAAGATCCAAGGCAGAAGGCAGACAATCAAAACTTCTCCTCCAAAACCATTTTANAAAGGCGAACTTACTTTTGTTCTTTAGATTTAATAAATATATTACATGGTAGAAAAGATTGGTGCTTGCTGTGGAACTAAGAATTTTAGACTAAGGATAATATTTTGTGGCTTCCTTGCAGTTGGATACTGACACTGAATTCTCGCGATCATGTTTCTATCACTTACTTTAAAATAATTTGGTCGGAAGGCATTTCAATTAGATTTTATGAAATAAGCATGAAAATTGGCTCATTAAAACAATTCGACACGCCGAAAAAGATCCAAGGCAGAAGGCAGACAATCAAAACTTCTCCTCCAAAACCATTTTAAGACTGCATCACTATAACCTAGTCTTTTTCTTGTTTCTTACTAATAAAAGTTCTAGGTATAAAATACAATATAATTAGTGCATTGAAGTTATTAATTGATGCATACCAGCTTTTGTAGAAGAGGCCATATATTAGAAAGATCTACTTTTAGACCTAGTAATACTAATCCTGGTCATTATTTCGCTTTTCTTACAAACGTATAACTTGTGAAATGGGATTTTGAAAATTACCAATGTTGCGAAATCGGTGCATAACTGCTGTCGCAGAATGAATCGAACCAAAATATAAATTAATCTATTTGCAGACACACTCAAGATTACAGTCCTTTCTTTTTTATTACTTATGAAAGGTAGTCAGTATGCATTACTACACCCAAAATTTATAAAAAACACGTTGCATTCGATACTTTTTGCGTGTTCCTTCTGGAAAGCACAATATGTTTGACGCTGTAACATCTGTTCACACTGTAACATCTATTTTCACTGAAAGTAATTTTTAGATGAACTAAACTGACTCCTTGTTTAACAGAATAAAGTTGTCAAAATGGCTGCTGAATATAAAACAGTATCAATATACAATAAATGTAGTTGACATGGCTTCTAAGGTTCGTTTATATTCCCAAACGAATAAAATCATTTTCAGAAATATTCCTCCAGAGCAAAGGGGCGAAAATTGACACATAAGCATTATTAGGCGTTTTGAGAAGCAAAATCTTTTGGTAATTAATAATTGAGGATTTTTCCTTTGTTACCATGTAATTGCCCTTCTTAAATAAAGTGAATCTCCTGTGGGCGCAACAATGAAAAAACGGCACCATTCCTACCCATGCTTTTACTTAAAAGGGGTCTTATTTAAAACAAAAGCCAAGAACCTAGAATCTCAGAGCAAGGGGGTGTTTTTCCTAACAGTTAATCTGGGCTCTTGGAAAAGGGTATATTATAAAGTAACCCCAAAAACATTTAAATGCTACTTGATAAAAAACTGCATGCATAAAACAAAAAAGCTTATACAACTCTTTGGGATTCTTTCATATCAATATCATGCCCTTCGAAGAGCTTATCGGCATTGGAAAAAAATTAAACGTGTTCTAAAATTTTTTCTAGATAAGGGATTTTTTACCAACTAGAAAGTCCGAGGAAAGGGTATTCTGTGAAGCACTGTAGATGACTGTGGTGAACTTTTTTTTTGTTAGTATCTTGTTAAAGCAATGTGTAAAATACAGCTAATTGATGCCATTTCTCTATCCTTTTCAACTATTCTTTACATTTACTGACTTGTTTACGTGACAGCATGTCCATTTCCATTAGATTTGCAAACAATATTCGTCAATAGCTTTTTTCATTTTTTACTGGCAAGGTATCTGGAAGATTGGCAGCATATAACCCAATATCAGGTCCACATAGGTCGAATGAGGGGCTTAGTAAATCGATATTTTCATCAGGTTGCTGAAATATTAATATACCTGTGCCACGAAAATGCCTTTCGGCAGTGTTAAAGGTAGATTTGATCTGTTTTCTATTGCCATGCTAGTGTAAACTCCTTAACACAAGTTAGCTGGACAAACAATATTCTTCATCGTTTATTCCGTAGAAAGATCCTTTGTTGTTATGTTTTTCATACCGTCACCTTCGTCAGACGTTAACGCTGAGTCCCATTTTGGCTAAGTCTGTCGATTACGCCAGCCTTTACTGTTTTTGGATTCACTTATCATTAGCCCTGGATGTACAGGCAATGGAGTTTCATGCACGACCTTATGTCTTCTGGACATCCCAGTCCTTTTGAAGTTAAGTTGCTTTAAATCTAAAAGACTGAGTAATTGTCATTGATGTTTGATTAATGATGTTCAGATAGATGTTCGTCCACCACTAGTATTTGAATTAGTATAAGTTCCTTATGGTAATAGCTCAGGAATATAATCAAGGATCTGTTCTTTCAGTCTAGTGCTACATACATTCTCAAGAGACACACCGCAACGCTCCATGTTTTCAATAAACAGCTTCTTCATGTCACTATGCTCGAATAAAGGTACATTTGTAGCCTGGTTAGGTGTAATCCAATGTGTCTGGCTTTTGGAATACGATATTAATAACTTTGAAAAGTTTTTATAGACAAATTAATATGTTATCAAAACAAAGGACCTGCGGTAAAGGATATCATATAACTCGTTATGATAACAACTATAAGAAGACTCCAAATTTTGCTACTTTCACACGTTGCAGTGGAGGCAAATTTTGTGTCCCGCTAAAGAAGCACTTGGAGAGAAACTGGATTCCAGCATACGGAGTCTAAACAATTTTTATTTCGATTTTTTTTGTTTTTCTTTTCTGTAAATTCGTATGGCATCAAATCAGTATCTTTGGTACATTTTTATAGAGCATGTTATAGCCATTACGTTTTGTTTTTAAGAAACGAGAAATAAGGACTGGGACTGATATATTAAGTCTAAAAACAGATTTTTGTGATATTTAGTTCTACCTCTTCTACAAAAGCTGGTGTGAATCAATGTTATAACTTCGGTACACTATTAATATTGTATTTTGCATGTAGTACTTTTATTTTCAAGAGACAAGAAAAAGACTGGGTTCTAGTGCTACAGTCTACCTTCTGTCTTTTCCAGCTTGTTGGGTAAGTGAGCCAATTTTTATGCCTGCGTCATAAAGTGTACAATTGAGTGAATTTTCACATTGAATTATGACCATCATGATTGTTAAATAGGATTTCACTTTATGAAAGCTATTGATAATTACGCTTGTTTTAAAAATATTTTATAGGACGTTATGGGATGTTTTAGAGATAATTGCATGATGGTGCCAGCCCTGCCTTTTGAATATTTTTACCTATGGCAAAAGCTTTGACCGAAGCAGTAAAGGTGAAATTTAGTCTTTGGAAACCACTCAGTCTTCGTAAACCAGTGGTTTAACATATATTTTCCTTCCCATGTTCTACTCAATACCTGATTTTCTTTAGTTTATGGAACAATTTTTCCCTATACGACATTTTACTGGCGCGTTAGAAAATAGACTCGCCTTTTTAAGACAGGCAGACAGAAAAAACGACATAAGGGGATGGCCAACCACGGAAACCGAATAAGTGCCGCAAATCGTCTAGTTGAAATGTCATCACAGCTTGTTGGAAAATCGCATTGCCTCGAAAACACAAATGAATTATTCTACAGATACCATAGCTGTTGAAAAACATTGATTAACTAATATCTGTTGTGAGCGGTAAAATGTAAATGGTATTCGATTTAGAAGTGCCCTGGGTATGCCAGTTTCAAACGCTGACCAATAAAGTTTTTTACTTATGGAACTTACCTATTAATGAATCCACCCATCCATCAATCCATCCACCTATCATTGATAGACAGACAGATAGATAGATAGATAGATAGATAGATAGATAGATAGATAGATAGATAAATAAATAGATAGATAGACTCTTGCTCCAACTAAATTCACAAAATGGGNGTTGAAAAACATTGATTAACTAATATCTGTTGTGAGCGGTAAAATGTAAATGGTATTCGATTTAGAAGTGCCCTGGGTATGCCAGTTTCAAACGCTGACCAATAAAGTTTTTTACTTATGGAACTTACCTATTAATGAATCCACCCATCCATCAATCCATCCACCTATCATTGATAGACAGACAGATAGATAGATAGATAGATAGATAGATAGATAGATAGATAGATAGATAGATAGATAGATAGATAGATAGATAGATAGATAGATAGATAAATAAATAAATAGATAGATAGACTAATGCTCCAACTAAATTCACAAAATGGGTTCAGATTGGTATTGTAACCCCTGTACCTAAGCGCAGTTACAAAACAATGGTTCAATGCCTATTGTTCTTCTGTCAATCTTCATGGCAATCATTTCTATATTCAGTTCCAATATAAAAGAACAGAAAAATGTCGGGTTTCTTTCAGACAGACCAGCAATGTTTGTGAAAGGGTGACTGTCCATGCTAAACCTCCCTATGTTGATTACCTCTGTGAATCCATCTCTTCCTAAAAACTCTGTTATAAACCCAAGGTTGATTTCAAAGGTCATTTTTGTATTTGATGAATCTAAAGCTTCAGGTCTAAAGAATGTGTTCTTTTTCCTTGTTGTTCAAACTTTTCAACCTTTGCTGATCGCAGTCGTATTTTCCGTCACCCTGGAAGGTTTCTAAAGCTTTCCCTGTTTTTGAAAATGCGGGTGACCCATCTAATCCTGGCAACTAACGACTGGTGGAATTCTTGGAGAGCCTAGGGTTTTTATGCTATTTACAAATGTAGAGGATCTATATCCACTGATGACCATTTGAAAGTAATCACTAAATATATCTCTAGGATTATGGACTAGGTTATTGACGGATGTGCTGTGGCTCTGGGTGTTTTCAAGACATTTGGAAAAAGGGTGGTACGTGTATGACATTCGAATCCGCTGTTTAATTGGCGCTGATAATAAACTGGCTTACTGTATCCACTGCATCATGGACGTCCCTCGTGGAAGGTATAAACACTACAGGCTCAATAGCACTTCTATTGCTTAAAGCACTTTCATCATTCCAATTCAGTACAGGATCAGGAAAACTTTTACCATCCAATGTTTTTTTATTTGGAGCCTGCTCATCAACACCAAGTTACTGTTTTCATTTATACCAAAATTTGGATCTACCATTGAATTTATCTAATCAAAAATGTAATGGAAATGCTCTTAACTAATTTTATCCTGTGTGGAACAGTTCTTTTATGGTGCATCAATTTTGCATCACATCACCAACAGTTTTGAGTAGTTTGAGAAAGAGAAACCAAAAGAGTTCCATCTAACCACTTTTCTGTGCCGGATAGTTGTTTTTCAACCCTTTGGTAGTACAGGTATAAAGCGTCTTAATTGATGAGCTCGAAAATGGATCTTGGATGCTTTTAAAATTCCTACACCGCTAGTTTTAGAGTTTTGATGTCGTATTAGGTGGAGTAGAAAGTGGGCTGTGATGTTGGCTAAGTCGCTTGGAACAATATGGCTTGTAGCATTATCCGGTACTCTTCTTGTTGGAAAGCACTAGGACATATTTTAATTCCAATCATGAACAATTATTTTTTGTCAGAACCTGGTGCATTCGGGCAAATGGCAATTTTAAATAGGGTTTCCTTGTGTTTTTTCTCTTTAAGCAATAATTGAGCGGTCAGGTGTCATATAGATATAATCTTCTTTGTTTCGACTTTTTATGGCTTCCCTTTCTTTGTCCATACAATCACAAATTATTTTTTAAGTGACACTTGGGTGTTGCCCAAATATTTTGTGATGGGATATTCCAGATCCATTAAATTCCAAAGCCAACCATCAGGGCCAATAATCAGAAATGGTCATCGACTTACCATGATCATTTGCCTTTTCCCTCAGAATACTGTTTGAAATTGGGATATCTTGACTTCAAGCATTCGCAAACCATATATAAAGTGCTTATTCCAATTCAAAACATTTCTCCGTCGTTAACGTTCTACCTGATTAGATATCTGCATTCACCTCCGTTTCCAAACTCTCTTGACTTGCTGCAAAAAAGTACTTTCTTCCTTAAGCAATGAATGCTGTCCCCCATCACCTGGTTGAGATAGCTATTCGAAATGCCACAAAAGATCAATGACCTCATTTAAACAATAAAACTCTCCAGTCACTATGGTCAGTGAATTTTCAATTTTCAATTTTCAATTTCATTTACTTGGCTCCCCCTGGTTCTTTCCTTGTTTCCTGACGTCATTCGAAAGCGCATGAACAATGGTAAATTGGTATAATCAGAGGAATATTTGATGATGGAAGAACATTAGAGAGTCACTTTGAAACATTTTAGCTGGACATATGCATCGTCTAGCTAAAAATGTGGTCATCATCAATGTGTTAAAATATCCTTATGGTGCTTTGTTCTGGTTTTTTCCTCTTTGTCCCCAAATAATAACGACATGAACATGGTGAACAAAGGCGGAAATAACGGTGAAACAAGTTTTCCCTAAGAACATACACTGTTTCCAACAAAATTAGCAGAATTAAAGCAACGTTGGCTTTATTGCGGAGGGAATTATAACGTGGATTTTAGTGTATACTTACCTCTGTCTTACACCCAAGCATAATTTATCAATGTTATCCGTAACTCACCAACTTGTTTTTCTGTTTTTCTTTATTTTTCAAAATGCTGTAGAGCATTGCCTGGGCCTTTTCAGATATATACCCATATCATTTTTTTGCAACTCTTTACACGACACAGTCATTGACTCAAAGCCTATGTTTGAGTAAATTCTTGAACAAGATTCAAGAAGCATGAGCGATTGGACTTATCATATCATGATCTTGGGTTTCCAGTGTACTGTGTACTTACGTTTTTTATCAATTCTGGTAATTCCACCCATTCTGCTCGAAATAAATTACTTCACTATACTTGACCAATAACAGAACTGGTGTTTATCTTATACTAAAACATCAGCAGCATTTGGGATCTTGCCATTCCTGTACATGTCCAGCATAGTTGTTCTGACCTCGTATAAAATTGGTTTTCAAGTTCGTAGACGGTTCTGATACACAGCAGATCCCTTTAATTGACTTTTCAAATAAATCTAGATAGATAGATAGATAGATAGATGGATAGACAGACAGATAGACCGATAAAAGTTGTTTCTGGTGTAATGAAATAGTTTATTATTTATTTTAGTTTTGTAAGTTTGTTATTATTTCATATAGTGAAAAGTGATTTTTACTCTTGTCATTTGGAAATTTTGCTTTAGTCCAAAATGGTGTTGGCAAGTACATCAAATAGAAAATATTAATCATCAATGTACAACCGTACCCTTCTTAAAACCAAAAAATGAATAACAATACTTTTTTCTTCGCACAAATTGACTGAATATGTGAAGTTTTGAAACCTTTATACCTAGATTGAGGAGAAATTTCAATAACACACTTGGGACCAACTATAAAAGTTTAAAAATGTAAAATAATACTTCACTTTGTTAACTTTAAAGTAACGAAAATTCTATCAGCTCTAAAACTTACTAACGGTCAAGCTCCTGATAAACACCTATCGTAGTATTTTTTTAAGTAGAAGACGTTGAAGACAGAAATAAAATCATGTGTGTGATTTATAATAAAATGTTTTTGATTTATAGAATTAAATCAATAAAGCTCCTCTTTTTCCGAAAACAAAATTTATTGGACCGTTCCCCTTAACATTTGAAATGATATTTCCTCGAATAAAGATACACTTAAATTTGAGAAAATTAAATCTAAGCACACAACAGCAATTATTTGAAGTACTTTGATATATCGATATTCTAAATCAAGTTGGTATAATCTTTCCCTTATATACAATTTTATTTACCACTTTACAAAACCAGCTAAAATGTTTGACTCAAATTTTGCATTACATTTATCACTAAAAATACTGTACAAACTCAAATAAAAACAATGCTCACAATAAGACCATTTTAGTTCTATATACACCTTGAAATTCCAGATATTTTCTCAATTACTAATTCTGAAAATTACAAAAACCTACTTGAGTTCTGTTTCTTTCTGAGTGGATGATAATTCCTGTACAGACGTTTTATTTATTTTAAGTGTTACTATGCCGGTAGGCATATTAGTAGCTATGTAGTCTCCTTTGGGATTCATTTCAAATGTCAATCCGTAAAAATCAGTCGTGAATGTTGCAATTATATTACCGCAAATAAGATCCCACACAACGACGTAGCTAAATAAAAAGTTTGATTTGACAGAATGCATGGCTATGCTTCCATCTTCACTCATGCACAAACAATGGGTATCGTCCATATATCCTCCACGAATTGATCGCATTGGCTCACTCAGGACAAATCTCGATGATCCCTCGTTCAGGTCCCACACTCGTACAAAAGAATCTGCACTGACAGCAACTATACAATTTCCTTGGGAAGACACATGTAATTTTAACAAACGAAGTGGCATGATTTCTAATTCGTGTAGCAAAATTCCTGTATATAGATTCCACACTAGTAGATGTTTTTCAGGTTCGGTTAAGTGTACTAAGTACTTTCCATCCTCTGAAACAGAGCATACTTTGTAAAAGAATTCTTCCTCCTTCAGTCGGAGCTTATGCAGTTCCTTTCTGTCAATCAAATCTAAAATAATCATTTCATCGCGCGAGAATGCGTACGATGGTACACCATCGTCTTCTGCAAGAAGCTGTTCCTCTAATGTCAAAGAATCTTCCAAAAGACAAACACCAACAGAGCCATGCTTGGAAACAAGAACATTTCTAAAATTTTTCCCTGGAGGTGCTTTATACTCCCACAAACAAGTTTTCTCATAAATATTATATAAGGCTAACGAGTTCCAATTGTCTTTAATTGCAGCTACAACAGATTCATTGCAAACAGCAAAGTAACAGTGATCATTATCCATTTCTACAATAACCTTGTTTTCAATTAAGTCGTAGAATATTGTATTGTGTTTAGTTTCTATAAGGGCTTTTGCCCCTATCGTAAAAGGGATCCGTTTGACAGACAATCCATTAATATCTTTAAGAAGTGTTCCATTCTCGTTAAACAAAAATATACGGTCACAACTTGAACTCCAAGCTAATAAACATTCATTCTTGTCATTAGTGAAAAGAAAGCGCACATCCTTTACATAATGAAATAACTGTCTCTGTACTTCACTATCTATCAGTGAGAGTTCTTTTGGTCGTAGTAAACACTGGCAAAAGGGAGCCAATGCATTGTTATCATTGACTGCTGCTCTTAAAAGCTGCTCTATTTCTTTGTCAATCTCTTCCCTTTCAACATTTGGAGAGAGATATTTGGGGCCAGAGGTTACATTATGTGGGGTACTATGTACATCAGTTAACTGTTTTCCACAAGTAGAAGTGCCAGCAGCATTTTCATCGGTTTCACGCCACATCGTAGGGTAGCTTCTGGTCGACAGTCTAGCTATCAACTGAGCAGCGAATTGTGTGGGATCAAAAGTTAATGCTTCACTTGAAAGCTGCAACGTTTCTTCCAGAATTGACAAATACGTTTCATTAGGAAAAGCAGCAAGAGAGGTTGATAAGTCATCTATTATATGACTTACAGATGTTCCACGAAGTTTTGTCAGCATGTTTTCATAGTTGCAAAACATAATTGATTTAAGTCGATCCAATTCTTTCAACTGGAGTAGATAAGGCAATAAAATATTAAACTTTGAGAGATTATAAGTGCTGTTGATTGTAGGTTCAACATTCTCTTGTTGACTCGTTTGCTGACATCTAAAAGTATTGTCTACCTCGCTTATGTAGTTAGCGAGGTCAAGCAAATAGGTATTAATTTTTTCAGGATTAGACAAGTGATTTTCATGAACATAATCAGGATAAAATTTGTCTGCCCATCTTATCATAAGATCACCATACAAAGTTTCAGTGTGAACCATTTCTCCTATTGTCCAAACTAATTGCTTTATCCTATATTTTGTAAAAACTTCGGAAAACATCGAGTACCCATTTGTAGCTTCAAGCTTTTTGAAAACACAGTCCAGCAGACAGGTTTCTGAGATTCCCATATTAGCCACTGTAAGAAAGTTAAAGGTCTCTTGGACAATACGATGACCAAACTCCTTTTCTAATACGTCCAGCAAGTCTTGAAAGCATTCCGAGTAAGTGCTCTAGGAAAGAAAGATAATTTTTTTAATTAAAATGGTTTATGAGTCTAAAGTTTGTTTACTCATACAGGAGTGATCAACACTCTTGTGATCCGTTGATGACAGATGAGTATACCTAGACAAACGTAGACAAACCTAGACAAAATCCTTTATGTCTATGGCAGTGCGTTAACTCGCCAAAGGCCACCAAGATAGTGAAGTACACTCATAAAAGGATTAGTATTAAAATATAGATTTTATTTAAGTATGCCTTTCAACACGTCTTGCATAGCAATGTATTTACTCTCCACTTTAACTAAGCTCTAAATATTGCTCTCTTCCTTAATTATTGAGCGATTTCACTATTTGCTAGAAAATAAGAAACAAGGTTTGCAATACGTAATATAAATGCTACTTTGATAACTATGTCATATCACTGGATATAGATAAAATGTAGGAGGTTTTTTATATGTTATAAAAAGGCACACAAAATTAGTTGAGGTCAAGTACATTAGACCATTACTTTCTTTTCTTTAAATTTTGTCAACAAGAGATGATAAATACTTTATAGCTTGTTGAAATAAAGTTGAAATAACAAGTGAAATACTACACGTTATATGGATCTTGTTGGACTCACTCTCATACTGCATCTAAGCCTGGCAAAGGAAGAGCTACCAGCTTCAATAATTTTAGTTGTGGTAAGCTATGATATTTTTAGGCACACTTAAAAAAGTAACATAAAAACCTTAGTGGGAACAGTATTTGCTTCTTTGAGTTCATCATATTAAAGAAAGCCAGACTAAATCTCATTAGAGAGATATTTTATTAATTACCAAAGCACTATCTCTTCTAGTGGATCACTAAAAGTGTAATATCAAATAAGAGCTAAATAAGATGAACTTATACAACTTGATATAACTGATTAAAAACTCTAAAGGTATTCTTTTTTATATCAATTAAATTTAAATGCCTAACTCTACAGAATTTTAAATCAATTATTATTACAAATTGCTTTGCAAACTCCAGAAAAACCACAATCAAAATCCAAAATTCAAGTTTAATAACTCAAAACGAAATTGCAATCATTGATATAATTTTAGATAGGCTTCGGAACACTGGAACTGCAGTCCCATGTCTAGAAAGCTACTGTGAAACAGAAATAAAATAGTAAGTGAAATGCATAATATGTTTTTCTAAAGGTCTATTAGTGTTTATTTTATGACTGGTATGGGCCTATATCAAGAAGGCAGTTTTGAATTGAGATACAAAACTGTTTGTTGAAGAGAACCAACTTAAATGAAGGTATATTTCCAACTTTGTAAATGGTTTTGTACTGATTGTATTTACATCAGCTACGGCATTAGATATTTTTACCTATATTACTTCACATATCTGTTGAACATTAATACAGTATGTTTACCTGAGCGGATGTTTACCATATGTTTTTATATTCTTACAGAATGTGGAAGTTTTTTGTTGGACATTCTCAAATATGAACATGTATCTGTATATTAATCTTCATCCGAATACAAATGTCAAATAAATACAGTCAGTGAAAATATTCTTACAAGGTGCATAAATGACGATTACTAAGAATTTCAGTTAATTTTTGGAACTTATCTTAGGAGATGGAAAAAAAAGAAAAGAATATAAATTTACCGCTAAGGTTTCTCCTTCATCTTCCGAATGCCATTTTCTCAAAAAAACTTGAATAACTTTAACCAATCCCGGTGTTGGGTGTAACTTTAATGTGGCTCTTACAGTCTGTTTTTGCTTTCTGGATAATGTGCGATCATAGTTTTCTAATATTTGTTCGGTCAATTTTGCTGCAGATTCTTCAGTCGTTTCAGGAATTCTAGCAAAGCTATTTTTGTCTTTAAAAAGCTCCTAAAAATAATGTATAGAGACAATATCAGGACAGTTGACGGCCTTCAAACCTTAGTTTTTCAAAAAGTAAAAAAACCCCATATACATACATCATAAAAGCAATTGGTTTCAGCATGAACATCGGTACCCTGTTGAAGAGGGGGTGAGAGGGTAAGAGACAAGGGGATTGAAAGGGCGAGAAAGAGAGAGAGAGAATTGGAGAGAGAGTGAGTAAAAGATACAGAACATTAAAAGGGATATCTACATTGGTGTCTGTTGTAGCACCAACTATATAAATAAATTAATAAATATATATATTATATATATTACTTATATACTTATATATTCGCTCTGGATTTCCATCGAGCACTGTAAATGGTAGCAGAAGAACTCTATTATTTTTGTTTGTTTGTTTACTTATATATATATATATATATATATATATAAGATATGATAAGTTGGAAAGAATCAAAAAACTACACAGTCCATTTCGACAAGCCTGTTTCGTGATTTTATTCACTCTTCAGGAAATGTAAAACTAAAGTTTTTTAGTTTTACATTTCCTGAAGAGTGAATAAAATCACGAAACAGGCTTGTCGAAATGGACTGTGTAGTTTTTTTATTTTTCAAACTTATCATATCTTATATTACGCTCTGCATTTTATGTATTGAGCACTTTA
>RDPX01000082.1:3005541-3067774 GCA_003991215.1 Morbakka virulenta
TTACATTTCCTGAAGAGTGAATAAAATCACGAAACAGGCTTGTCGAAATGGACTGTGTAGTTTTTTTATTCTTTCCAACTTATCATATCTTATATTACGCTCTGCATTTATGTATTGAGCACTTTAATACGGATAACCGAATCGAAAGCTTTATATATATATATATATATATATATATATATATATATATATATATGCGGGATACTTGTGACTAACTACTAAGTACAAAACAGCTAACAGTATGTACCATATCTGAATTGTAAATGTCCTTACTTCCAGTCAGGATAACTTTTACAAAACCTGCCAGTTCTAAAGGAAAGAGTGAAAAAATATTGTATGGCGATCCTTTCAATTCAACTAGATGAACATCATTCAGGCATATAACAAGAGGTTGAGAATCTGTTGCCAGTTGCAGTAAAATTGGCATAAAGCTAACCAGTTCTTTTATTTCCTGCAATGGAAAAAAAGAAATTATATCATATACACAGATATAATATTTATATAACAACAACTTATATGCATATATGTGACCCCCAAAAATTTTCGGATGAGTTAGTTGACCTTAAGCTAGCTATAGGCTTCTACGTAACATTAGTATAGCAGAATTCATAGCAGTGACAGTAGTGGGTCTTTGTCTTTATTTTTAAGCAGGGCGTATTTTCACTGTGTTTGATCTCTTTGAATGACAAAAGACAAAACAAAATCTTCAGCATTTCACGAGGAAAAGCTGGGTACTAAGATAAGCTCCATAGCCAACTATGGGCCAATGTTTTGACTATAAAATTCTTATTAATTAAAGTTGTGCAATGTAGAAGGTGTATACTTCGGTGCCATAATAAACAAAACAGGAGGATCCACTGAAGATATCACACATGTGCTGAGTCCAACAAGAAATGCGTTTCCCATGCTTAACCCACTCTGGAAGTCAAACCAATACAGTAGTAAGACCAAGATTCGAGTGTATAACAGCAACGTAATATCGGTGCTACTCTATGGAGGAGAGATGTGGAAATTCAATGAAAATGATGTCACCAGATTGGAAATATTTCAGAGAAAATGTCTAAATAGGAATCTCCGTATCATCTGACCCACAAAAATCACAAACAATGAGTTTTACCTTAGGACGAAGACCAGTCCAGTAGGAGAGATCATAGGGTGCAGGAGATGGAGATGGATTGGACATATTCTGAGAAAGCCACAAAATGATAGCTGTAGAGTAGCCTTAACATGAACACCAGAGGGAAAAAGAAAGAGAAGACGCCCGGGAACAATATGGCGAAGGAGTGCGGAAGTAGAAAGAAATGACCTGGGATGGCAAACATGGAACGAAGTTGGGAACATAGCCAAAGACAAAGAGAAATGACGGAGGATGCTGTCAAGCCTTATGAGCCGCCTATAGGTCGAAGAGGATAAGTAAGTACGTAATGTAGACAGTGTGGTTTAAAAGGAACTTCTTGTAAACCGTAGGGGAAGGACAAATTTGTCTATTAAAATCGGGCAGGCAAATGTATGACCAGATGTGTAAAAAAGCAAAGTAAATACGTTACTAAAAATATTGATGAAATACTAACAACAACAATAATAATTATGATATAAAAATATAATAATAATGATAATAATGACAATAGTAATTTGTTTTGGGAATTGACATAAAACTGCATTCAGTTGTAAAGCTTCGATATGAGTGAATGAGGTTACCCTTTGCCACAACTAACTCCATGTCATTATCGAGCAATAAATTGTATCTGCCAGCTCTCCCTAACACCATCAATATCGAGTTGACATCCGGCAGAGAACAGTCTGACTTATAGTTAGGGGCTCTCTTTAGTCTTGGCTGACACCACCCCTGGAGATGGCGTCTCGATAAGAACACTTGGAAAGGAACCCTCCCAAATAAATCCCTATAATGAACACGAGTGAATATAAAACTATTACCAAAAACAACGTGAGTGGGGCCAAAAGTTTTGTGAAGGCTCCTCGTTAGGCAGGGGGAGAAGCTAGGCTCCCCAGGTCGTCATCATGCAAAATCCTCGCGTCGCACAGTAGTCAAGACCCATTTGAACCAGGTAATGGAATAAGGCTGTTATGAAATGTGACATTAAGAATCATGCAAACAAGAGAGGGTTTAGAAAAAGATTGCAGAGTACTTGGAAAGAATTAGGAATGTTTCATATCAATGAGCAAAAGCTTGTAGGGCTCTTGTTATCAAGCACATTGGGTGGGTTTTTGACATTGGAATTGAGGAGCTAAGAAGGGAAATGAAATTAGAGGAACATCAAAGAGATTCGAAAAAAGATTCCCATGAGAACAACTGTAGTGATAATTTAGATTAAATAATTGATGACACCAATGGAAAGAATGATGATGACGTGGAAAACACTTTGGATAGTAACCGACAAAACATTAAGGAAGAGATGAGAACATATGGAAAAAAATTTTGAAAATGATACAGCAGGAGCTATGAAAAGAACAATTGGAGCAGCCAAACAACCTTCGATTCATTAATAGAAAGAAATTGAAGGAAAGAATATTGCAGATCGGCAAAGTTATTCCATATTTTAAAGCTAATAATCTTTCCCAATGTAACAAAAAATTTTAAGGCGACTGAATGCGTAAGTTCAACAATTGTCAAGTGTGAAAAAGAGAAATGCAATGGAAAGAGAAAATCTTGATAGAAAAAAGACTCACATGCCAAATAAATGAATTAGAAGAGAGGCTGAAAAGCTCGAATCTTGCAAGAGCAGCACCATGAAAAGTAAAGAGTCAAGAGCTAGGATACAGGCAAAGTATAACATCAAACAAAGTAATATAAAGTCATAATGGAGGAACTTAAACGAAGCGTGACTCCAACAAGTGAGAAAATAAAAAAGTACAACAATAGAAATGGGAAATATTAATAGAAGAGGATCTTTAAAAATAGCCAGAAAAGATTGTTTGAGCATCTGGAAGGTACAGACAGAGATGGAGATGAGATACCTGATTCAGAGGGATCAAGAATCTTTTAGAGAGAAATATGGGGAAACGATATCGAACATCGTGAAGCATACAATTGGATTAAGAACGACGAGACGGAAATAGAAAAGACGACTAAGAAGCAGGCTAAAGTTAGTGTAACGACAGAAAGGTTTAGAGATAAAGCTGAAGGGCTCTCGAATTGGAAATTTTCTGGCCCGAATAGAATACAAGGTTACTTGATTAAGAACATCAAGTCCCTAAATGTGAAACCAATTTTTAATGGTTGCCTCGTCTCAGGCAATGTCACTTCCTGGTTAAAGAAAGTAAGACCTGACCTTGTTGTTAAAGAGAACAAACGAAATGACGCTACAAACTAAAGACCCCTTACATGTTTATCAAGGATGAGAAAACCATTTTTTAATTTCGCAAGAAATTATGCAGGAAACAAATGGTTTAGATACGAACGGTTTATTACCAGAAGGGCAAACGTTGTTGCAAAAAAGATCGAAAGGCAATAAAGATCAACTGTTGATTGACAAACTATCAAACGTATCAGCAGGAAACGGTAAATTGGTCTGGCAATGGGCTGGTTCGATTATAAGAAAGAGTTTGATATGATTTCCCATTTTTGGATTCGAGGTGCTTGGATATCTTTTGAATTGCTGATAAGATAATTTTTTTTTTTGAGGATAGCATGAAGAATTGGAAAACAGGATTGACAGCTGCAGAAAAAACTCTTGGAAAATGAAAATAAAAGCGAGGAATTTTTTACGTGGACAGTCTACACCTTTTTCTGTTTGTTATCAGCTTGGTTCATATGTCGCTTGTTCTGTGTAAACTCAAAGCTGGATATGAACTTACACAAGCCGGCTCACCTAAAAGCCATTTATTATACATGATAAATAAAAATTTATTTAGAAAAAGAAACTTGACACCCTACTGAGCACAGTACGTATTTTTACATGAGAATAGAAGTTGGTATAAGTAAATGCGCAGTTTTAATCATGAAGAAAGGAAAATTGATTCACAGTAAAGACATCAAGATTCTTTTAGGTAACAGGATAAAGGATATTAATGCAGATAATGAGTACAAATACTTAGGGATTCTGGAAGCAGAAGACATTAAAGACAGTAAAATGAAAGGGGGAAAAGATCAGCATATTTGTGGCGATTTATGATAGCCTTGAAATCTCATCCTTATAGTAGAAATGTGATAACTGCTATCAATGACCGAGCTCTAATTATTGAAAGGTATTATGATTATGACGGGGACAACAACAAGCCATTAAACCAAGGTCTATTAGATATTACATTGACAAAGAGAACATCTTCCCCTTTTTTTAGCATTTGCGGAGAGAGACGAAACAGTTGCTAGTTTGGTGTCTGATTGTAAGATCCTTTCTCGGACACACTATAAGATGTGGCGTCATAACAAAATTGTTCAAGTTCTTCATTGACCTAAATAAGATAAATCTGGATACAGGGTATAAGACAACATCGAAAAAAGAACTAAATATAGAGAAGATAAGACCTTTTGGTAGATAGCAGAGAAAGATGATCACACTTACCAAAAGGAGTGGGCAAATAGAAATTTAAAGAAACTGATAAAAAATTGAATGGGTTATAGGAAAGGTAAAAGTAAATGATATAGCTTATGTAAATAGTTTATGGTGGAACAGAGTTGGTAACCGGAAAGGAGAAGATGTATAGGGGGCAAAAAGAACAGAGGACGTTATGGTGCAAGACAACACTACAACACTATGAGATCATGTAAAAACAATTAAATAAAGATCTTGATAGGATTATCAGGTTAATTTTGCAGAAGAAAATAAATAAGAAACATCAAGATTCCTTAAAAACATACAAAGTTAAGCGAAGAATTATTTTAAAACATAAAAGTAGTAAAGATAAAGAGATATCAGCAATGACTTAATCCCTTTCAGAAAAATTAGTTACATTAAAAGAGGAATTTTATCAAAGCCTGAATGGAAAGCTTAGACAAGAAAACAGTAAACCTCCTGAAATGAAGGATCTTACAACGTCCTGCTTAAATATTTGGGGATATCAAGTTTATCTTAATGAAAAAGCAAAATGGTTAGAAAATTTTCTTGAAGCTAGAGATGATGCCTAACAGAACGACATAAAAATTTTAGACAAGAAAGTCAAAGCAACCTTAAAAAATTTTCAGAACCAGAAGGCTCCTGACCTTGATGGCATGCAGAGACATCGGCTAAATGATTTTGTGAGTCTTTTTTTAACATTAGCGAAACATTTAAACCCAGCTTAGAAACAGATAAAACTTCTTCATATACGACGAAAGAAAAGACCATCCTTAATCAAACTCCAAAAGTAAAATTGACGGGAACTATCGCCCTATTATATACCTATCAGTTGTCTAGAAACATTAACTTAAATAATTGCAAATGAACAGTATAGTTTCCCTGAAGGACACGGTTTACTACCAGAAAAACAAAAAGCCTGCAGTCCTTTTATAGACAAAATGGTACTGAAGGAACTCAAATAGAGAAAAAGGAATATAGACATGGATAGGCTTATATCAAAGCACTCAACATGCTCCCGCATAACTGAAATAAATGCCTTGAGTAAATATTGGAACAAACTGAAGGTACTAAACCTTTTGAAAGAAGCATGAAGAAGTAGAAAATAGACTTCACTTCTGGTAAGCCAGAACGTAGGAATACAAACTGTTAAAAAGAATCTTATATAAACTATCATATAAAACTAATATTTGTGAGTGTTATATTTCTGTCAAATTTCCATGTAATACGACTTCGACGTAAAGGGCAAAGGTAGGAAGACTAACAAGAAACAGTGATAGTAGTAGTGTCGTATAGTTACACTTTAAATTGGAAATTATCAGTCCATTCCTTGAAGTCATCATATGATCTTAAAATTGTATCATACTTTCCAGCAAGACCTATGACTGAGCAATGGAGGACAATGTATTTCGTGGTTTCAGGACTGCTTTGGCAGTTCTTGCATCTATCAGACTCTTAATTTACACCGATGCATATTTGCAGCAGTTCTTCCACGTCTTGCTACAAGGCAGACAGCGACCCAGTGATTTCGACTACTACCCACGAAACCAGGTACTCTCTTAGTAGGGTCCGATAAAATATCACCTCCCTTAGAAATGTCCCGATTCCACATTGTTCTTCATTACTCTTTCAAAATGAAATCTTACATTCTTGATTTGTAGAAAGGTTTTCTGGATTTTAGCCTTGCGGTTCTTTGGGCCTCTGCTACAACTTCTTTCACTGGGATATAATCGGTGGTTTCTTCAAATATTGTGTGCATTTTTTGACTTGCTTCGTCTCTTCTAAGTGTTGGTGGTGCTATTGCACTCAATGTTGAGATCTATTGTATTTGGAGTTGATTTGAGATAGCCTGACACTACCCTTATTGATTCTCTGACTTTCACGCCAATCTTCTTTACATGGGGACTTCTCATCCATAAATGCAGCACAGTATTCTTCTACACTGTAGCAAAATGCCAAATCAGTAGTTCTTAAGACATGCTGTGAGGCTCTCCAGAGGGTGTTTGTGAGCTTTCTGAAAAGGCAGTTTTGCTTTGCTATCTTGCCATTCCTTAACAATGTTTGCAATATTTGAGTTGTCTGTCCAGTGTGACACCAAGACATTTTGGAATGGAGTCGTTGGTAGTGCGGTATTACCAAATTTAATGTTTTGGGTTTTTTTGCCTCGTGATAATTTAGATGGAATTCTGTGAACAATAATTTCGTGATGTTCATCTTGAGGTACCATTTATCAAAATATTCTTTTGATTTTGTGGTTTCATCACTGAGGACATCTTTGATTTTCTTCCAGTCTTTTGATTGATGTGCCAAAGCCCAGTCGTTTGGATGCCCTAGGTGAAAAGATTGGCACTTTGCCATGTCACTTATGTCTTTGATGAAGAGATTTAGTGCTATTACTGAACCTTAAGGTACCCCATTCTTCATTTTTTGTGTTTTGCTTCTCTCTCCACCCAGCATAACATGAAATTGTCTTGTGCCAGTCGTAGTTGATAAGAGATTCAGTGTCTTTCTTCAAGGAGTTATTTATGTCTGGGCAGTAGATGAGGTAAAAGCAATGGAAAGGAAAACCAGAAAACTTCTCACGATGCACAAAGCTCTCCATCCAAAGGATGTTGATAGACTACATATAGGAAGAAAAGGTGCCGGAAGAGGGCTTATCTCAATTGAAGAGTGTGTTGAGAATTCAGTGCTTGTTCTGAGAGAGTATGTTGAGAAAAATAATGAAAGACTAATAAGAGTCGCAAAAGGTTGGAATGGAGAATTTGAGGAGTCTGTTTGTGTCCTTAAAAACACAGGTCCGCAAGAAGAAAAAACAGGTGGAAAGAAAAACCAAACATGGACAGTTCATAAGCCAAACGACGGATATAGCTGATGATATGTCATAGGCGTGGCTCAGACGTGGAACATTAAAATGAGAAACTGAATCATTAATTACTGCTGCACAGGATCAATGTATTCGGACAAATTATATCAAGGCAAAAATAGATAAAACTCAGGAAAATAGTCTTTGTCGTATGTGTGGACAAAAAGAAGAAACAGTAATGCATATTATTTGTGATTGTATGAAACTTGCACAAAAAGAATACAAAAGACGACATGACTGGGTATGAACAACAATCCACTGGGAATTATGCAGGCAGTTAGATTTCAAATTGACTAATAAATGGTATGAACACAAACCAGAACCTGTCCTTGAAAATGAAAAAAGCCAGTTGCTATGGGACTTTGAAGTGCAGACAGATCATTATATAGAGGCAAGAAGGCCTGACCTCATAATTGTTGACAAAGAAAAAAAATACTTGTCAGATTGTGGATTTTGCAATACCTAGAGATCACAGAGTTCAAATGAAAGAAAGAGAAAAAAGAGAGAAATATCAAGATTTGGCAAGTGAACTAAAGTTCTATGGAATAAGAAAGTAACTGTTATTTCAATAGGTATTGGGACTTTGGAAACAGTTCCAAAGTCATTAAAAAGGAGATTAAACCAAATCGGAATCCGTACGAAGATTGAAACCATGCAGACCACCGCGTTTTAAACACAGCCAGGGTCATAAGGCAAGTTTTGGAACTCTAAGGAGGGTTGTTGCTACTGGAACTACAAGAAAAATCTCCCCCCACCCCAACAAACTATTTTTGTGTGAAAAGAATTCACATAATACTAATACTAATGGACAGTGGGTCTATTATATGAAAAGTCATTTTTCATGAAAAGTCAAATTTTATCAGGCTATATGTTGTATGATAATGTCATTTGTAACTAATAAGATTTGATAGTTATTTCATACTTGGCCTCATTGTAGCTATTGTACTCAAATAATAATAATCAAAATAACAATAATAATAATAATGATAATTTTTGTCCAGTATTTTACCGATTTTCATCAACAAAAGTAATTTATTTAATTTCCCAGTATGATCTTGTAGTCATACCAGGAGATTTAAGCAAAGTAATTACTTTAGTCATATGTAATCAAAACATAAAGTCATTTTTAGCTTAAAAAGTAAAAGATCTGACCTTACTTTGCAAGGATTTTTCGAGCAATTAGAAAACAAACAATGGAAAGCAAGCACTTTATTTTGTTTTGTTGTTCCACATTGTTTGCTTTTAAATATGTACTCTACATTCCTATAAAAAACGTTAAAGCGCACCAGAGCTTATAAGATACTCGGTGATGATTGTAATGCCAGCTTTTTTACACGAAGAATTACGTCTAATTTTGTCTGAATCCTTCCACTTACTTTATAGGAATAACAGATGCTACAGCTCTTATTTCTGGTACCATTCAATGCTTCTATTGTATTAACCAAGCATGTTCCCTGGTTTCTTGTATTACTGTATTATTTTGATATCTTTTAATATATGCTTATCTTTGAATTTAGGTATTTATATCATAACAAACAGTGCAAAATTAAAAAATGTTAAAAATAATTGGTAGTTTTGGATACACCCAAGACCTCAAAACAAGCAGAGTCTTAAGACCTATTGAACAGCATTTAAGCTTTAGTTCATTTTTGTGATGTAAACTCTAAAAGANAAACGGTCCAAGCATTATTCTGTACTGCTAGTGTATCAATAGCATTTTCTTTTTGTAGCAAAGTATGCCTGTAGCAATACCGTCTCGTAGCAATTTTATTTGTAGCATTTCTTATTTGTAGCAGAAAGTGACTGTAGCAAATCCATATTGTAGCAATTATGTTCTGTAGCAATCTGTCTGTAGCAATTTGTCGCGCTCCCCTCGGTGATGATTGTAATGCCAGCTTTTTTACACGAAGAATTACGTCTAATTTTGTCTGAATCCTTCCACTTACTTTATAGGAATAACAGATGCTACAGCTCTTATTTCTGGTACCATTCAATGCTTCTATTGTATTAACCAAGCATGTTCCCTGGTTTCTTGTATTACTGTATTATTTTGATATCTTTTAATATATGCTTATCTTTGAATTTAGGTATTTATATCATAACAAACAGTGCAAAATTAAAAAATGTTAAAAATAATTGGTAGTTTTGGATACACCCAAGACCTCAAAACAAGCAGAGTCTTAAGACCTATTGAACAGCATTTAAGCTTTAGTTCATTTTTGTGATGTAAACTCTAAAAGACTTTTTGGATAAAGCTTTTCACACACTAGGTTTGGATCACTGGTTTCTTAATGCCTAGGAAACACAATTGGGTTTTCAAGAGGATTTAATAAATCCACTGTGTTAATGCTTCTATACCACCGCATTTTTCTCACAATACAAGAATTAAATGACTCTTATGCTAAAGGAAGTACAACAGATACATGACAACAGAAGTACAACTAGAACCTAAGTGACGAAGTTGAGTTATAGAAAAGGTAAGAATGCACATGCAACTTTAAGAAAATATTAGTTTTATCTTTATATAAATGGCTAACAATGATATATTTAGTATCCACAGTATTAAATATTTTCTCATAGAAACTTTGAGCAAACAAAAAAATATTGATTTACCTGTGGAACTGCTGAGGGGTCAGTGTAATAAGCCCGGCTAAGCTGTAAACAAATAGATTGGCTTAGCAAACTGATCGATGTGGCATCTGGGGTACGTCCAACGTATCTTGTAATAACACAACAACATTCTCCAAAGATTTGAGTTGATAATTTGGTAATGTTTGCAGTTATAACCTCTCGATCATGATCATATCCACCACACAAGACAAGAGGTTTTCTGCATGGACCTGAATTTTAAAAAATAAGAAAAATCAAAATCAATGTACAGTCAACAGGAAGCTGGAGAAAATGTGTAGTTTTTCATTATTGACGTATTTTCTCTTGAATCTTGAAATTATAGCATAGGAAAAGGAGTGAATGCAGGAGCTGGTAATATATATTCAAAGAAACACTAAAAACGTTGTTATATTAGTAAAGATTAGTAAGGCTTTTCATTATTTTCATATTGGAGATGTTGCTTTTTTGCACATGATGTAAGTCTCATAAACCAAACCAAAAGAGCAAGCAGTGTTCATTGGCGTCGAAATGAAAGTAATCGGTCCGACTTTGGTAACATAAAACAAATAGAATAACACAGTATGTTTTATGTCAACAAAATAGAACTGTGTAGTTTAACATAACTAGCCCAGGCATAAAACAAGATCCGTAGTAACAGTAAATACATGGTAAGCAATATAAATCTCGCAGTTGGCATCGATGTATTGCTGTAAAATTTCAGATTTATCAAAGAAATAAACTTTTCTGAATAATTTCTAAGTCAAGAGTAGGTCCCACATAGCAGATTAAGACTTAACTTATTAAGGGCATACTAGGTTAACACATATTTTATGTTATAGTTTTGTTTTAAAAAGTACACTCTTATTCCTCTTTTCATAACTGACTCCGAAAAATTAAGGTTTGATAATTTAAGGTTAGTTTACAACATCAGATAGTTTTTTGCAAAGTTAATCAAATGCATGACCATATTTGCAGTGGTTATACTTGATGTTCAAAACAATGGAGTATTTCTGGAGTCTTGTATAATTGAGATTGACTTTGCTTGTTGCATAGGCATTTTTCATGTCGAGTATGCGGTTCACATTCCTATTGTTCATTTGGTCCGAATCAAGCATGCCTGTCAGAAATTACATTTTCTCTTGTCAGGTATCAATGAGCCTCTTCGTTTGCTTTCCAAAAGCTAATTAAACGTAGAGACCTTTATGTGTATGCTTTGGTACTTTTCTTTTCTTTTTATGTAGATCGGGCTTAAAAAACACGGAAAGAAGATACCTCCATCTATTTGCGTGAGTAGTATCTTAGTGGGACAACCAGACCGTTTAATAACTGCAACTGTTGTTATATTTTCCAACCCTCCAACTCCCAATCTTTCTGTTGAAATTCATGTTATGCACAGACATTTGACGATCTGAGAGTTGTTGTAAACTGTGATCTGATTTCTTTGCAATATTTATTTCAGTGATGTTTGCCTGACCACCCATGTTGATGGTAATGCACTTTGCTACTGTGTTTCTTAACCGGCATTAGTATTCCATCTTTTTGCCTCCCCTTTCTTCTCTCCTTCGTCAGCTTAGTAGATCTAATATTCTCTGATTCTGATTGTGATGTGGTTCTCAGTATGGTTTGTCTTCTGGATGCAAGGAGGATCTGAAGATCCTCCTTGTGAAGCTTTGCAGCCAAGGAAAGATTCTTCTTTGAGATCTGCCACTGGAGCAATCTTTTATAGAAGTGGCATAGAGATAACTATATTACCCCAATGTTTCTAGCTCCTTTTATCTACCTGTTTTTAGCCCCAACCATTTCATGTCAACTAGTCTTCCTATTTGACTATTTGGCTATTTGACCGTTCCTATCTTTGCCTTACCCCTTCATTGTTCTCTATATTTTATTTCTCTTTCTTGTTCCATAAGAATTTGAATAAATCCCTACATTTCAGTTACACTGAGCTTTGTTACCACATAAATTGTCTGTTACATTATCGTGAAAGTTAAACTACGTACTTCTTTTTATATGACTGAATATTAACCAGTAAAATTTGCTTCCTTTGTCCTTTGGACCCAACTCAAAGTGGATATTCTATGTCGTGATTTTTCCAGTCCATACAATATCCTGATATAATTGTCAAAAACATACTAATTAAATAGTATTTTCCAGACTATACATTTTTGGCCATCATAAATTAATATTTTAATTAAACCTGACAAGTTTCTGGAGCAGTAACCATCTAAAGTAATTTCGGGACCATCATATGGGTCATTGTTTGTTCAATTTTTTCATTTTACTTATTTTCCAAAACTTGAGCATAATTTGTTGAAAATGAGATCAAACTTTCATAAAACAGTTTTCCTGAAGCTCTTATTCTAAGTAAAGAAAGTATGGAAATGATACCTTCTAGGTAAGCTCTAATTGTTTGCTTCAGAGTAGATGTCAGAGGATATTTATTTTGTAACATCGTGTTTCTTTCAGTGTGAAAGAGAATCTCACTGTGCAACCAGTTGCGAATAGATTTGGAAGATCTGTTGCATAACATCATTGTAGCTTTCTTCACAAAAATGTCTTTAACCTTGTGAAAAAGAATTGATCAAAAGAAATATTATGTAATAAAATAATTATCGTATTATATCACACCATACTACTTAGTTTTTTCTATACACTCCTAGAAAATGAATAGCAGCTCCACAAGAATATAGATAAAAAACTCAGCTACTGCAACACAAGCTGATAGAAAACACAAAAAGGCTAATAATGATGATAACAACAAAATGTAAAGAAAATATATTAAGTGAAATGATCATTGATCCTGGTGTAGAAGAACATAAGTACTTTGGTGTTCTGTGACTAGATAGGACAATTGAGGTCACAATGAAGCAAACAGCTAAGGATGCTAACTTTAAACGGATTAGATTACTTTTGAAAAACTAACTAAATAAAAGAAACTTGTTGTTGGCTATAAATGAGTGTACAATTGCAGTTATCAGGTATAATGGTACTTGGAAGGACAAAGGTGATGGCTGAAGAAGTAGCAAACCAGGAAAATCATTTTTGTATGTGATGATCTTTATTGCAAAGGTAATAGCAATCTTCTGTACATGAGTAGAAAATGTAGATGACTTGGGATGACCGGAAAAGAAAAGTGCCCAGCAGTGGTTTGCAAAAACCTAGATTTTTAGGTTGCTGAAAGAAAAGAATTTTTTGCAGTATATAGCAGAAGCTNTGTAAAGAAAATATATTAAGTGAAATGATCATTGATCCTGGTGTAGAAGAACATAAGTACTTTGGTGTTCTGTGACTAGATAGGACAATTGAGGTCACAATGAAGCAAACAGCTAAGGATGCTAACTTTAAACGGATTAGATTACTTTTGAAAAACTAACTAAATAAAAGAAACTTGTTGTTGGCTATAAATGAGTGTACAATTGCAGTTATCAGGTATAATGGTACTTGGAAGGACAAAGGTGATGGCTGAAGAAGTAGCAAACCAGGAAAATCATTTTTGTATGTGATGATCTTTATTTATGCAGTATATAGCAGAAGCTAATAAGCTTCCTCTTAAGTTGGTGGAAATAAGGCAAGATTTTTGTTATAAAAGTTAAATCTCCGCAAACAAATTCCCTTTATGTCTTGTTTGGAAGAGACACATAACATGTCAAAACCGACCAGTCCTGAAACTTACTTAGTAAAGGATTCACGAAACGAGAGATTGCATAGCCCTGTTAGTTGCTGCACTGGACCAAGCCCTTGATGCACATTTACTGAAGGAACATTCATACTCAAATTACTTACCGTTGTAAATTGCATGGAATAAAAGGAATATACTGTTTTGCATGTTGTAAGTGGGTGTCCACTGTTTGCACTGAAAGCTTATAAATGATAGCCTGACAAAATATTTAGTTACCTCTGCTGGTGCTTGACTTTATGGTAGCAGAGAAATATAACCAGGTTAAGCCTGCTCAACAGGGTTTACATTGACAAATTCAATGAAATTGAAAACAAGATCGACAGAAAAAAGTATATCTCGAAGCTAAATTTACTGAAAGCAATATCCAAATATATTATAATATTTCCATTAGAAATATATGTAGAAATTCAACTTGCTCGAAAAGCATTCAAGATACAATTGCAGTTGTTAGCAGTGGCCTTTTATGCAGCCAGAGGAAACAAAAATCTTACGAGCAAAAACTATATAGCTTAAAAGCTCACTAGAAAATACGAAACGATGTGAGCAAAATAAAACCTTTGATTTGAATGAAGAGAAGTTAGCTTTACAAATGCAGCTAAGTTTGACCAATACTTGATTATCTGATTTGGCAATTAAAAAGATAGAGGGCCATAAGCCAGGAAAGATTTTAAGATACCTCTGTGGTGCAAATCACGTAGAAATTAAAGTCTCTACTGTAATTAAACTAGAAGATCTGAGGTAGATATACAATAAAATATATTCACGATAATTGCTAGATCTTGATACTCATAACGCTTATTGATAAATTCAATAAATCTATCTTTTCTTTGCACTATTAAGCCAGCTCAAGTACATACAGTTGAATAAACTCTACCTTATTTGAACTCCGGTAATACAAGTGCGAGGAACCCTGGTACATTGCTTTTTGTCTTTTTCTACGCCCCTGAGGTTGTTTTCGTAGTGTAAAAGCGAAACTAATTGCTTCTGTTCTCTGCACGAATCAACTTTTCATTTTTGAAATAAGCATCTCACTTCTTACCTTTCTATGTATTTCTTTCCCAAATTTGTACATTACAAATTTGGGGAAAAAAGTATTTACTGTCGCTTTAATTGCTCTTTATTTTTCGTTTGCTTTTCTAGTTTTGGGGAACAGACTGGCACACCCTTCTGTATTTGTTTGCTACATCTTGTATACCTTTTATTACCCTCCCCGTTAATAGGTTAATTCATATCTTATCATAGTTCTATATTTGTTCTTTCTGGTGTTATTGTCTGCCCTTACTTTGGCTTACCCACCTCGATCCTTGGCCCCTCCTTCATTATTTTATTTTTAATTCCCTTGTGGGTTGAATTTCAACTAAAAATCCACACTTTTTTATAACTTTAATTAAAATGTAGACAGAAATAGGGAAGGAAATGTTTCAAGTAAAGGGAGAATTAGATTTTCCAATGGCTTCACTTTTTCGCTTCCTGGCGACAATTCTTCCCTACATCTGCAGTGTATTAGGCTATGGTGGCACTATTATTCTGTATAAAATTTATTGTTAAAAAGCCCCTTGACAGTGATTAATTTTGGATTAAAATAGCTACTAGTCAAGTCACTGTGAAAAAACCTTCTATAGAAAAAGTAAACATGACTCACAGTAATAGAAAGGAATGTAAGGTGGGATAGTAACAAGGAAATGTTGAGATAAAAGAAGAAAAGGGAAAGCTCAAAAACATGAAAGACAAATGGTATAAAGCAAAAAGATTCGAATAACTTTTTAAAGGTTAAACAAAGCACATCAAAAGACGATGTCTTATGAGACATAAATGTATGCAGTTCTGAAGTGGGATTTAGAAAATCGGTGTAGCTTACTGCAAGAAGATGTTTTTAGGCTGTAGAGAAAAAACTAAGATATAATAAAACGACAGCATATGGTCAAAGAAAATAGAAAGTCCAAAGTCTCCAGTTTCACACTCTAGCTCTCCGAGGAAAAAAACTATATTCATAGAAAATTACCTTACAACGACGGCCAACAACTGCATGAAAATGAAGACGTTAAAAGAAACGAGTCACGCAGTATGTAAAAACTGAGCACGAAAAGCTCATTAGAAAGCTTCTAATGATAAAACCTTTAGAAAAGGCTAAGACAGCCACTTTTTGTTGATGAGACAAAGCTTGAAGAATAGCACCAATATTTGGACCTATCAAACTGCAAATACCTCCTTAGATTTTATCAAGAACCTCATGGTGAGATGAGGAAGCACCTGTCCAGTGGTGACAACAGCTGCGCAAAGACCAAGTCTAGGATCGATTGAATACAAAGACAAAAAAACCCTGGAGAAAGTTATTAATCAGCTCAATTGACGAGCATCCCTTAAGACGGGTAACAACTTCATTAAGGTTTATACCAGGTTGATTTTCCATGATTATTAAAGAGAGATAAGAAATCTTTCTATTGAATGACAACGAGTTGTGTTCTTGTCTCATTGAAAGATAACAATCAAACGTCGAATAACTCAAACACTACATAAATATTTTGGGGAAAAAGGGTACAAATGTATAGCATATAAGGATCTGATGAATGTGTGTTTGTAAGGGAACGGGGAGGTCTTCTGAATGATTAAATGCAAACATGTCTTCGGTACAGGGCGAAATTTATTGTCGAGGTAGACCATCAAAACAAAAATACGAAAGCTTAACAAGGGTTGCAAATGGAGTCCAAAGTCAACTATCGCACGAAAAAAGGACTAATTTTATTCACATGGATGAAAAAGAGACAAAACAATCCATTTACACAAAGAATGCGGAAATGTTAAAAGTCAAAGAATGCAAAATTCATCGTATAAACATGGTTAGATTTAGGTCTTTACAAAAGGCTACTTGAGGTGAGAACTACGGATGCACTTTCCAATATTATTATCTTAAAATTAAAACTAAAATTTCTCTGTCAAAGTGTTCGGAAAAACTGATTTAGTTTCCTCAGACTGTTGATAACGTACTGGAAGGCCACTTCAACTTCTCCTTCAAGAAGATCAGTGGAGAAGAAACAATGTCCACATCTCAACGTGGTAGCATCATGGAAAGATAAAAGCCTAGTCGCACTTTTTTCAACAGTAACTTACTGGATATCTATAATGCTGGCAAGTTTAAACTGATTTATCATAAGCACTCTGATAAGTCTCTACATCCAAAAAGTATAAAATGCATTGGTGGGAACAAAGCAAGGCTAGATTTTCCAAACTGCCAACATCAAGTGCATTAGGAGAAAAGCTAATAGTATTTGTTATCGTCGATTCACTAAATCTTCTTTGTTTTAAAGTAGTCACAAACAAGCCCTGTGATTATCCGCCCCAGAAATAAGGTTGAATGAATACCGATCTCTTCGAAAAATAGGCTAGCATATCAGACCGTAAATTCCGGTGTCACTAAGAGTCAACAAGCAGTAAATCATGAAGCACTTCTCAAAATCTGGTATATCGAAGGACTATTAATAGTCAGCGGGTAATAACAAAAATGTTTTTGTAGCATTACAAAGAAAACCGAGTGTTCGAGATCTCGTAAATAAGATCTAGCCCCTAGTTTTCCTTATGCAGTTTATCAACTGATGAAAATGATTTAATTTGATCTGGTTCTTTTTTAACTATTGATTGCAATTCCAATGGTTTACTACAAATGATGATAACGATACATAAAAATAATGACAATGGTAATGAGGATGATGAGGATGATTATTATTATTAATATTATGATGATGATGACGTTGACAAAAATTATATAGTGCAGGCTATGAAGCTAAGGAAAGCTTCAGTAAATGATGCAATAGGTACATGAAACACACGACTTTTGACAACCAAGACCAAGCGAAATTTGTAGATTTACTTCAAGAGTTAGTGCTTTGTAGAAGTGAGGGTGGGTGACCTTGTAAAAAATAATAATCCATCACACAATAATTTAAAAATCTGAGGATTCAAATTTATGTCATGCTGTTGTGTTACTCCCCAAATGAACTTTTGTTACTGCTGGTAGATTGTGTTTTTTAATGAGTAAAAAGATCTCTTCATACTAGGTACTCTGGACATTATCCATTTTTCGATTATACTTTGTTTCATTGAAAAATCTCTTTACTCGAATTTTACCTAACTCCAATTATGTTCAGATTCCCCTGGGATTTCGAATTAAGCGGTGGCTATGGCCATAAATCTAGTTTTTAGCCTTATAAAATCCAGTTTTGAAGTTTAATCATTATTTGATACATCGAGTGAATTTTAGCATAAAAGACTGTTCTTTAGTTTGAAATGAATCATGTAGACTGTTTTAAATGTCGTTTACTTCTGGAAAACAAAAAAAATTCGTCTGCCGTTTATTTAAACAGCTGATAATAAGGTGAATCCCGCTTGATCTTAGTATGCCTGCTGATAAACGACTGTAGCAGAGAAAAAATTTAAGTAAGTTCTTGTTTTCATAGAGAAAGGAAACGAATTTCTCTGTCAATAAAACCACAACGAAGCAATTTACTTTCTTAAATAATCTCTTTCTCCTAAGGGTTGCCTTTTTGAATGATATTTCTGTGTAATTAAGCACATATAATGTTGAATAGAAAGGTCAAAACTGTTGGATGATTTATCTACAATTCCCTGTTTGCGCAATTAAAAGTGTATTACCTACTTACAATTCACCTGCAGAAGCCGGTGATTTCGGTTTACGTCCTTGGTCCATGGAGTTTTTTTGTTTTTTTGTCCACGCTGATATGAATATGCACGGTGTAAAGCAGAGCTTAACTAAGTATTTTAGGAAATGTCAATTAAACTTAGTAAAATATTGTTGTTGTATTATTGTGATACAATTTAATGTCCTTTTCAAAGATGTGCTGAGGGATGTGCTTATTTCGTTCTTGAAAAGCTTGAATTGTAACCCTACATGAAATGACATTTTTTTGACGTTCTTTCGTAAGTAGTTTTAGTTCAATTTATTTTGTACCACTTTGTTAATTATCAAAGATCGCCTCAAGGAAAGGTGACTGCGAATTGGGCATCGAGAAAAAACGTTTGAAAATTTTTGTTCTATATACACATATTCTTTAAAAGGTAGCAGAAATTATAACCAATGATATCAAAGCTTTTAGAGAGATCTAAAAAGCAAGTAACCAGATCCTATTATTTACTATTTTGAGCAAATTTTTTTCAGTATTACAATTATTTTGAAATATTAATTTCCATCTTAATATTTCATTGTTTATACCAATTTAAAACAATTTGGTGTACAAAGTGATAAAATTCCCTTGACAATATAAATTTTAAAGTCTTGTAATATTTCCGAAAGGTTAACCTTTTACTTACGTTGTTGATATGTCATTAAAGTGAATTAAATACTGCAAAAGATATAAAATTTGAACACATTTCCTTTATTCTTTATATTTTGGTACATAATTCCTAGTAGATTTAATATTGTGTCATACCCCCAAATTCATTTGAGAATATTTGACAACAGTGCCAGATTAAAATCATGAGTGTATTTTGTATTTAGAACATATAATATGAATATTAAACACCTTTACCTTCTCAAGATTTTCAATTCCTAGCAATTTATCTGAATAGTCCAAAATGCCATCCACCTGCTGTCTATATGTAATGATATCTGATTTTGAAACTTTGTTATACATATCCTTTTGCAATTCACTTCTTTTTGCTTGTAACTGATAGTAGGAGTTAGCATCAGGGTGGTCAAAAAATTGACTATGATATTTTTCAGATGGTAATGAAGTGTTTCTGTCAAGGTCCTCAATTATTTTCTCCAGAAATATAAACTGTGCTTCAGGGAGTGAGGTTTCTATTGCAGTTATATCCTTTTGAATACCTTCGAAAAAAAGAACAACATTATGATTGAGAATAAGCCCTCACAATGTGAGAAAAGACTTTATCTGAATAACCAATTTTACTTACAAAAGTGATTGAGGGAGACCATACTTCTCTTTTAGAACAGATTGAAACAATGGATGAGAGCTTTGGACAATAATTCTACAGAAGAGTGCTGATGCCAAGTTTGCTAAAAAACTTGCGAATAGATCTTACATACAGTGAAAAGTTGTTAAAGATTACCAAATTTTACGAATGAACTAAAACCAAAATATTCAGGTGACAAAGTAATAAAAAGAGCACTAAGAGAGAAAAAAAGTACTGATAGTGTGTTTCATCAGAGGAACAGAAAAGATATGCAACAAAATGACCTGAAACAAGTACAACTATTTTGAGAAAAACATTATTTATGAAATAGTTTTAAGTCAAGAAATTGTGTCTACCTCTAAGAAAATATGGAACGCTCTTTAGAATCATAACGAACAGAAATACATGACAAAAATAATATATAAAAATAATATTGTTCTATCAAATTTGAAACGTAGAAGGGTATGTTTCTATGTATCATGAGTTACGTAACAGTATCTGTGCAGTTGGGTTGCAGGATATCAGGGAAAGAACAAATAATGAAGCCAGTTCTTAGTTTAGCTGAGAACATTTTTATAAATGTTGGAAGAGTGAAGGTTTTAATGCAGGTATTTCTTTTGAGTTAATCAATATTGCGATTAGATGTAAAGAGAAAACATTAGGGTGATTTTCATTACTTTAAACAATAAGTGAAAAATAATATATGGGTGCTTCAGATTTTCGTTGTTGCATAAGTAGCCCCTTAAATCAAACGTTTTGCCAGTCAGCTCCTCTTTTAGAGAAAAAAGAGCCCTCATTCAGAGTGAAACACGGTATGGCACCAATGGACAAGTTGCATTCTTCGTATTAAATAGACTTCTCCAAAATGCATCCAGTTGCCATGATTATCCCAGCTACAATTTAGAACAAAGTGGATACATTGGGAATAAACAGCATATAAAGAGTATATCCTTTTTGCCTTATCAAGAATAAATTGCTCTATGCACTGATTAAAATAATAAATGTTGGAAGGATCAAATCATGAACTTACTAGTAAAAGCGATTGTTATTTTTACAGGCGCCACTTTTGTTAGAACGTGAAACGTTACTGTTTCCTAAATACACTTAATACACTTAATACCGATATTTAATACACTTAATACCGATATTTCTTATAATTAGCTTTTATACAGTACTTGGCGTTAACAGTTGGAGTGACTTTAGAACATAATAATTTTCAAAACTAGCAGCTTAGATTTCGCTTTCTAAACAAAGTTAGCTAAAGTAGAAGGTAAAAATATTTTTGTATCCAGTGAGGGTAGAAAATGCACATAAATAAGAAAGTATGGTAGCCCAGATAACTACTAAGAAACACGACTTCCCTGGTTTCGCAAAGCAATGTTATCTGGGTAATTATTAAAGTTATTGGAAAATACATAATAGGAGAGAATCTTTATACAAACATGAAATAAATCGAAATTCAAAAGCATGTTTTATACTCAGTGCTGTGCTGTTAGGGTAACAAATTCAGAAACAAAAAAGTAAATAGGTTTGGTAGTCACACTACTGAACATTTACATTTGCCAATCAGTTGGTGGTAAGAAATCTGAAAATCTAATAAAGCACCTTTACGCAAAGAAATATCTCAACACACTACGCTGACATATTAGCCATGAACAATAGCTTTTTTGGAGTGGGTGAGCCTGAACGTAATAGAGGATCAGGTCTACTATCGTTAGAGTTTAAAAGCTTTATAGCAGATAATAGACTTCTTCCACTAAATAACAGGTCATTATTATTATATGACAATTTTTAAGTCACAAAGGAAAATGTACTTCCAAATCTCTGGACATTTAAGTTAAACTAGTGGATAGCAAGCTAAATCACACTGGTCAATCTAACAATAATATTTGTGTTTGGCTTTCTCATCACTTATGCTCTTGCAAAGAAAGAAAGTATTGTATTTGTCGAGGCATAAACAAAGCCTGTTATGTATTGTTATATATAATTCACTTTACATAAGGTTCAAGCTTACCTGGCGCATAGAAGTTCCACATATCTTTTCCAGTTTTGTCCGATGAAAATACTATATGCAATAACTCCTCTAATAAAACCCTTGCTTCATTAAGTTTAACGTTTGTTAGCTCTTCTCTAAGGAAAAAGCAGTGAGGTAATGAATTTTTTTCTAATGCATAAAGACTTGACATGGCATCCGTAGCCTCCTTTGTTTTCAGCTTCAGCTCCAGGTCTTCATAAATTGCAGCTGGCAACTGTGATGGAAACGTCAGAGGACCTAATTTCTGACCTAGAAATACCTAAACATTAAAAGTTAAAAAAAATTAATGGAAAAAACCTCTTTTATCTCATCTGAAATATTAAACAATGAAGGTCTTGCGTCTTTACTTACCTCTATTTTGTACTGGTCTAAATGTTCTTAATTGATATAGTTATCTGTTTCACGACCTATACCTTTATTTTCAACCATGTTGACAAAGTATTAGGTGTAAGATAATCAGTTCCTCTTTGCTTCTGTCCACATTACTGATTCTTACTTCAGAGGTAATCTTTAACATTTCATAATTCTGATACTAAATACACTTCTTCACATAGGGGTCCAAGGCATTTCTCCTTCCTAGCAAGCGCTAGTTATTTTCTGATATACCTTGGTCACTGCTCCTTTAGTTATTAGTGCCACTATTACTGGCACAATTAATACAAGAACACGGACAACTACAACAATAAATGCTACTGCTATCACTAAGTCATATTTTTTCCGCCACTACTAGTACTCCTACTACACCTGGTACTCAATACATGCTCCACGTTACATACTACATAGGACCTACAAATCACTACCTTTACTACCACTACTGACTATAATACTAGTGCTATTAAAATAGAAGATCTCTTTAATAATAGTAAAAAAAAATGAAATATACTCTTTTGAGCAAGATAAGGATATCCTTACTGAGTAGACTACTTTGATTTTAGGAAAGGATCAAAATGATCGTGGTTGTAAACGAGGTATCAAAAACACATTTCAAGAAAGATGACAAGATATGGATATTTTTACTCTTCAAGAGAAGTATTTCAACTAGGACTTAAATGATGTATTTTAGGTCAATTGTTGCATACCATAGCAATCACCGGTAATTGATATTTCTTGCATTCCTCGATTTCTCGTTTTAGGAGGTCAATTCCTCTGTCAATGACCCAGGGAAGGGCAGGGTTATTGTTTTCCGTGTCGTGTAGTATGCTGGAATCATAGACGTCACATCCATAACCAAATTCTTTGCACAACGTATAGATGCTTGGCAATACGAAGTCCATGCAATATTGTCTTTCTCTCAATGTATCTACAAGAATGATTGGTTTTCTATAAAATACCAGTGAGAAGAGAATACTACATCGTCGAATTTAATAATGGTGAAAAGGGTTTCTATGAGCAAATTGTCATCATGCTTATCGAAAATTGTAATTTAACAAAGAGGTAAACATTTACAGATACAAAAAGCAGAAATATTCCATTTGCCTGAAATAAAACAGGGAACATTGAAAGCTTTAATATGTATACTACTTGAGTAGTAACCTTATCATTAGTATGAATGTTAATGATATACATTAAGTATACTTTTTCAACAAAACAAAATACGGATCGGATCGGATGTCAGTTTTCAAGCCTATTCTCTTTAAAGGTTGTAATGTGCGTAGCTATTTATCCATATAAAAAGAGCTAAGAGATCGTCCCTATCATAGTGAGTTATGGTCAAACGAACACACAATTTCAATGTGTTCAAATTGTTTCATCCAGCTGAAATAACTGTTATTCTCACCCATTCACTCACCCAATTAGGTACTTACTTTCTCATATATTAAAAATGAAACACCAGACTATTTATTTAAGCAGTATGATTAAGCCTGAGGATTATAGATTGATCCCGGTATATTCAAAGGAATGAAGTACACTAACGTTGTAAAGCATGTTTTTTCGTAATATTAATAATAATAAAAATAATAATAGTAAGGATAACTTGTCCTGGGTATTATGTTAAAATGCATCTGGTTGTGGAGTCTAGACATGGGCGAATGAGGTTGCCCTTTGCCACGATTACCTCCAGGTCACCCTTGGGCAAGGTGTAGTACCTGTTAGCTCTGGGTAGGTGGAGCTCATTATCCTTTGCTGGCAGTCCACCTAGGAGAAGGAAAACTCTGAATAAAAACCGAATTCTGAGGTTTGGCATTCCAAGTTGACGTCTTGCGGGGTTTATCCTATGTCCTACAGCTAGGTGGAGCTCTTCAGCTTTGATCAGCAATCTTCCTGAAGATGGTGTCTCGAAAAAAGTACTGGTGGTAGTGGCACCTTATCAACACTAACACGCTTTTGAATAAAAATTTTAGAACAAAGTATTACAAATAACGACTTAAATCCTACTGGAACTGCACCTGACAGTCTTTTGTCCAGCTGGTACCTCACGGTTGAGCAGCGTGGGCCCGGTCTTCATAATAGTACTGCTCAAGCAAATTGGTCTAAGGAAGTGAACAAGGTAGTAATTGAATGTTTCTATCGAATAAAACGCTTTGATGACAGTGCTAGATCTTTTAGAGGGCACAGACAGCGGATTGTCAGGGAATGGATAGAGCGAGGTAACGTGAAAATTGATAATTTCTGACTTTGAATTTGAAAATATCCAAAGGAAAATTAAGGAAGTAGCGGTCGCTAACAGTCAGGAAGCTGTAGTGGATCCTATTGTAAGCGAAATAAATATTGAAGACTGTACGCCACAGGACGATATGAGGAACGACAGTAGTACTGAAACAAATGAAATTGTAAACGAAAACCATTTCGAGGTTGACAAATTTGTACCTGATCAAGAAGCACAAACCATAACTGATCATTCGGGAGAAATAATTGTTGAAGGTAGAAACACTGATGGTATCCTATTCAAAAAGGTTGATAAGAGTTCTCTTGATAAGTTAACAGTTACAGGTTACAGCCAGTGGTAATACAATTTCTTCCAAAAAATATTACGCAAACGAATAATCGTATTGGAGCTGTGAGCGTACGGGTGCAAACCGAATGGGGTTGAAGAAATCTAATATGGGTAAAATAGGAGAACCATGGGAAAGAAGCCGAGTAGAAAATGATTTCAAAATACTAAGAAATGAATTATATGAAAGGATTAATAAAAGTGCTTGAAGAATTAAAACAGAGAATGTTTGCTAAATGTGCCAAAATAACCAGTTATGAATAAAAAAATGGATCAATACAGGATCAATAGGTTATACTTCGTTGGTCAAAAAAGGTCTAGAGAAGGTGAAACTCCTGATGTAGACAAAAACTAAAACGTTCTTGAGCAGCATATGGAGTGTTCCAAAGTATCACAACAAACAGGCTGAGTGGCTTAATAATAAGAAGGAGTGGAGCTTGGTGTAAAGAAATGTGAAGGTGTGATTCTCAAACAAGCAAAACATGTAAAATTCGATGGAACTCAGCTTCTAAATGAGGAGGTGATAAGAGAGGTAGATGATAAAGGCGATTCATATCCTGAAATACCAAAATTGGATAAGTTAAAGTAAAGTGAAATGAAAAAATCGTTGCCAAGGAATACACCAGAAGACATGTTAATCCATAAATCAAAACTGAATGGGAAGAATGTAATGAATGCAATCAATACATGGCAAGTTACTACAGGGAGATATAGAGCAGGTATCATTGATGGGAAAAGTAGTGAATTGAAGGATTAGACAGAAAAACAAGGAAAGTCATGAATATGTGGCGTCTTTTGTCGCAAAAGTGATATAGACAGCCTTTATCTGAAGAGAAGAGAAGGAGGTTGGGAATTGATGGGTGTGGAAATGTCTGTTAAAGGAGAAGAAAATTGTCTTAGGCTATACATAATGAACTCTAGTGAGAAACTGATAGAAGATGTGAAAAGAGTTGGAACAAGGAATATACAAGGAATATACAATGACAATTTTTGGGGAGATTAACATCCAGGGTGATAACGAAATAAAGGCAAGGCGACCAGCTAGTTTTGCATTAAATAAGGAAGAAAAACACTGCACTCTCATTGATATTGCATATTTTGAATTGTAGAGTTCATAAAAAAGAAAAGGCTAAGATAAAAGGATATCACAACTTAAAGTTAGAGCTTGAAAGAATTTGGGGTATGAAAAATGCTTAAATTCTCCCTGTAGTCTTTGATACATTACGTAGCATTTCAAAGACATTTGAAAACTGGACAAAAAACTAGGGGTTCATGTCCAGTCATTAAAAGAGCTCTAACGAGCCTGAATGAGGAAAGAAACAGAAACAGTTCAGGGAATGTAGCAAACGAATCAACGTTAGAAGTATCGGAAGACGAACATATGCTAGAAGAGCAGAGGAACGTTATTCAAGAGACAGAAAGGGCTGATACCATTTCCTATTCTGGTAAGATAGAAGAAGACCAGAAGGAAATATTGGGGGAGAATGAAGAAATATATGAATGGAGAGAATCATGAGATACCAGTACATTTAAGAAAAGTTAACAGAGTGTAAGATGAAGAAGAAAGCTTTGTTGGTTGACAAAGTATTGCAGCAAGTTGGGACGGGTAAGATCACAAACACGAATAAGCCAATCAAAGTTGATGCGCTAGTAACGCAAGAGACGTTAGAAATAAAGTTTCTACCTGCAAATGAAAAGAAACATGAACCCTATTTGAAAAGAAAGACGTAATTCAATTGAAAATAAGAGACCAAGGTAAATGCAAAAGAGAAGGGGAAGTAAAAGATTGGAAAGAAAATATAACATCCAAAAGAAAGGCAGTCATGCGATCAAAGAGGAGGTAAAGCAGAGAATTGTTGCAAAAGCTGCAAAATAAAAAAGATACAATGAAAGAATCAAAGAGTTTTACCAAAACAAACTTTATCAGGTTAATCAAAAAGAGGTATTTAGAGAGATCAGTGATAACAATGTACAAAATACTGTTCCAGATGCATAAATAATAAAAGAGTTCTAGAGAAGCACTTGGAAAAGAGAAACAGCGCACGATGAGGAACCTTAACGGATTAAGAACGTGGAAAAAGAGCCGAAAAGTGAACAACAGGCAAATGTGAAAATTTCTGTAGATGGTCTGAAGAAACGCATAGCTGTGATGGCTGGAAAGTGTCAGATGACATACAGTTTACACGAATGACTAGCTACACAACTGGTGACATGCTTAGAACAAGGAAAAGTACCTCTCTGAATGACAAGCGGTAGGACAGCATTGATTATGACCGACCCACAAAGAGGATGAGCAGTCAGCAATAGCAATATACAGCCCATACCTTGTCCACTACTGTTATGGAAACTTTTCATAAGACTTTTGTCAGATGAGATCTATAGGCATTTCGAATAATAACAGTTGTTATCAACCAAATAAAAAGGATGCAGGAGGAGTACCAGAGGAACAACGAACCAAATGTTAATTGAGAAAATGATTATGAAGAATTGAAAGAGACGAAATAGTTCATTAGACATGATTTGGCGAGATTTTAAGAAGTGATTTCTCACTCATGGGTCGTCAAGCGTTTGGAAATATATAACATTGTCATTAGCATGAAAGCTGTTATCAAAAAGAGCATAAAACAATGGAATAGACAGCTAACGACTGGAAACGAAAAATTATGCAAAATTGATATTAAGAGTGGAATCTTTCGAGGGGACAGTTTGTCACCACTGCTATTTGTTTTGTGCATGATCTCAACGTCTACCTTGCCGAGAAAAGAAAAAACTGAATATTATCTTGGTGAGGACAGAGGTAAAATAAATAATCTGCTGTTTGTGGATGAGGTGAAGCTGTATGTTAAAAACAAGAAAGAGGGAGGTGCACTTATTCATTACCACTCAGATTTATAGTAAAGACATTTGTATAGAATTTGAAATCATAAGTGTGCATATATAATGCTGCAGGGAGGAAAGGTAGTAAGTGAGGGAGGGCTAGAGGTATTGGATGAAATATCCACTGATGAAGTAGATGAGGAGAAATGATATAAATATCCAGAAATTCTTGACGAAAATGACATAAAACATGAGCAGATGAAAAGCAAAATAAAGAGACAGTACCTGAAGAGAGTTTTCTTCTTCAAAACTGAACCGTGGAAATGTCAAGGACGCTATCAACTCCCGTGCGGTGTCTCTGGTATGTTGCTACAATCATAGGCGTTATCAGGGAGGAACTGAAACAATAGACGGAAAGACAAGAAAAGCATTCGTAAGGAATAGAATGCTACATCCGCGAAGTGATGTTGAGAGGCTCTATATTTCAAGGAAAGAAGCAGAAAGAAGTCTATTAAGTGTAGAAGATTGCATTCAGATTAAAGAAAAGTGTTTGGTTAAATATGTCAATGCATCATCAGAACTGCTTCTCCAAAGGGTGTTAACAAAGAGTATATACTGACAAGACAAACATACACTGAAGATGTCATAAAAGGAGGAGCGGTACAAAAGGTGGAGAGGAAAGAGTTTTTATAGAAAATTTATCAGAGAAGTAGAAGATATAAATAACGAGTCATCTTAGGACTAGTGAAGGAAAAGCTTCTTGAGAAAATAAACAGAAGGAATGATATTTGCTGCCCAAGAACAAGCATTGCACACAAATTGGATTAAGAAGCATATTTGTAAACAAGACACAGGTAAAAATTGCGGAATGTGTGACGAAAGGGAAGAATCAATTGGTCATCTAAATGTAAAAAACTGGCGCACCGAGATTAAAAGGGCATACATGATAACATTGCAAAAAACATCCACCTCGAGTTTTGTGAGAGATATGACCTTGTTCAGGGAGTAATGTGGTTCCTACCAACAACCAGATAGCGTCATTGACAATGAAAGTGTAAGAATTTTGTGGGATTTTAATATGCAGACAAATCACTATGTTAAACATCGACCCCTAACATCCTTGTTTTTGAAAAAAAAAGTTGAGGACGGTACGAACTCCATTATTTGATGTAAACAAAGCATCACATGGTTCTCTTCATAGTTTCTTATTCTTGGCATTGCTAATTAAAGGTGAAATTTCAACATGTGCTAGAATCTCACCATTTGCTAGTACCAGTGATATTAAAACAGAAATTGTAAACATAGGCTAATGGAAAATTTTCTTTGTGGAAAGAACATCGTGACTGACCAAAATTTGGTCTAAAATATGGAAAAGATGGACGAAATAGCAAAAGAACAGTATGAAAGCAATCTTAAAAACAAAAACCCACTAAAACATAGATGAATATGCCAAAGTTAAAATGGCGTCAGCCACAGTAATGTTTTATCTTAGGTTAAAAATAAGTGTTACATTATGTAACATTATATCAGTAGTTTGTCCTGGAGGACTTGAGTGAAGGCAATTGAAGGGTTTTCTCTTTTAATAAATTACATTTTGAGGTTAAACAAAGTAAAAAACTTCAGAAAAGACATTAGAAAATAAAGAAATGAATGGATGGAAATCTTGAATCCTAATATAAACAACTGTTTGCTATCGCCTCTAAGAAAATACAAAGGAATCGTGTGATCTATTTGATGGGATCAAAGTGGGAAGAATAATGCCACCAGAAAAATTTGAAAAATTTAAACTACGTAGAGAGCGTTTTACTGAATATCTCTCAGTAGTTTTCAGCATTTCCGCATATTATTAGTTTATTTCTTTTAATAACGTCATTTCTACCCAGCTTAAGACTGGATTCATAAATAGTTATTTTCATAGTTACTATTATCTTTGGTTTTCCTGATAAATCATGGAACGAGTTAGGTGAAGTCGGGCGTATTTTGTTAAGTAATGCTCGCTGTAATAATGTATTAGACGATATATATACCATATATGTAGACCAAATCTCCTTAAGATTGATCGACAGAATTAACTAGCTCAGGCCTCGTACTTACTGGCAAAAAAGTTTGCATTCACCGAGTCTAGACAAAAAGACAATAAGAATTTTAAGTTAATTGTTAATTCTGACGTGGCTAAGTTTTTGAGATTTTTAAAGTTTAAGTAAATTGTTTAAGTCAAAAGTTAAAAGTTTAAGTAAAGTGCTAGATCTGTCTTTCACGTGGGGGCATTCGAAGCACTTCCTATCCAATTATTATCAACTCTGTTTGAAAGACGAAAACAAGTTGCATTTGATCTTAAATTGTTTGGAGGGGTACTCGCAATAAGTCACGTTAACAAAATACTGCTTAACTTGTGTTTTTCATTCTGGCGTCCTAATACGATCAAGTACCAGCAAAAATCTTTCGACTAAAATGGACGTGATTGCAAGTGCGATAGTTAATTTCTCTTTAACAAATTGCTTATTTGCAACAATTTTTGTTATTTTTGACCATGAAGATTGAAATGTCCATTTGTTTGGTCTTTTTTAATCATAGGAGTTTTTAAAGCTAAACCTCAAAGTTATCCCCTATTATGTTCTAACTCTTCTAACTATGAACTTGTCTCTCAGTCTCTGAAGCAATTGTTGTATGTCGGTATTGTTGCAATTTCGTTGCTAATAATACAACTGTTATGCTCCAAGAGCATGGAGTCGTTCAGCATTTTCAAAGATAACATTTGCCCTCTAAAATTGGTCTGCTCATGCTGCAAAATTTCACTTTGTGTTGTAAACTGTGTATGTTGTATGTTAACCATGCTTTATGGCGACAAGGTAAAGAAATGCATCCGCTTTTGTTAAAAACTAGATATTAGAAAGCTTACCTCTTTTGTGTTTATCTTTTTTGTCTTGACACTATATCTCTTGAAAAAACGCAGTTTTTTAAGTACTCTTTAAGAGCAGCAGTTGAGCTTTGGCATAGAAACCAAATTCTTCTGAATCACAGAAGACATTTATTTCTGACCGATGGATTACACAGAAAATTGCCTTGGTATGAATAAGAAATTCATTCATTCATTCATCTTGGACAAGATTTGGAAGACAATAGGTAAATTATTATATTGAATAAACTTGCCAATTTTTGATAGATTTTCCAGACAAGTATCTCAAAAATGTGTGGAAAAAACAACGACAGAGGATTTCTACATCATAGTAATAAATAAGTAAGAAAAAATGCTGATAAGCTTGCAATCTTTACCGTTCTGTCCGATGAAAAATATTTTCATTGTTCTCCTTTGCGATGGATAGTTATCTCTGGTACTGCCTTTAAAAAGTTGATGCATTGCGTGTTTCATATCAAATACACCTGAAGTTCTTTCGAGTGAAAGCGAGGACAGGCTTCTTGTCAAAGTGGAGAATCTTGGAAACAGCGGTGGTGGTTTTGCTCCTGTTGGCTCCGGTAAAACAGGCAAAGGTTCATCTAAAGGCAGATCCTTATCTCCTATAATAAAAAAGAGTCTATTTTGAGCTAACACTATTTTTGTGGATGGTGTTTAGTGTTTCACTATATTTTTTACTTCGAAGAGGTACCAGAATGTTGATCTGTAGTACAAATCAGTAAAAAATAATTGTTTAAAAATATTAGGGAAAGGACAAGAAGAAAGAAGTTTTGAAAGACTAAAGAAAGTTTGAAATTTAGGAAGATGACCTGTAAGACTTATATCAAGGTGCAGTTTATATGTAGGAACAATGAATGGAATAGATACGAATATACATTGGGTCTAGCGCAGATATCTTAACAACGTCAGTACCTCTACAGGTTCTTGAACCTATTGTCGGGCATTGGGGGAAGTTAAAGCTGTCCCTGCTGTGTTCTCTTATTAATTTATGGCCTAGTAATGACATGTAGACAAAACTTAAAAGCCTCTGGAATCAAGAATGATTGACTTCAGATTGAAAGGATTCAGCAACCCACTCTTGGAATTTGACTGCATGTCTCAAGCAAAGTTCTTAATTAAGTCTCAAGTAAGTTTTTAATTAAGTTTACATCAAGTAGTGATTACAGGCAGTGTTACCTTTGATTAATAAGGGTTTTCCTATATTTCTGATATACATTCAAAGATTATTAATATCAAATCCAAATTATTTAATCGAATTAGGTCATTATTCTTTTATAAACAGACTAGATATACTTGCAAGAAGGTACGCAGCTATCATAATTTTAAGAAAAAACAAGCATCATCGCTAATGCACAGGCATACACAAATTCATATAATTCACATCGAAACTGCCTGCTGACTGAAAACATGATCTATTATCAAAAAATGAATTTCATCCATCCAAGAGGAAAAAGAACGTTTACCATTTATGTAAATGCCTATTTGCAGACATTGCCATTCTTTGTACCACAAAAAAATTTCTAAATTGGAAATGTACAAGAGCGCATACAAGTTAATTCAATAGAATTTGAAACTACTAAACCTCTATTTTATTTAAATAAGCAGGGCAAAAATAGAGTTTAGGTAAAATAAAAAATGGTCCTCAATAACACAAGTAAAGGATACCTGCAGAGGTAACAGAGAATCGTGATACAGATCCATGACATCTGGCAATCTGTGGATTTAGTGGTCTTGTTAAAGCGCGTATGTCTTCCTCGTGTTCCTTATTGCAATGATTAACCTCTTGTGTTGGTGAAAGTTGCAAATCGGTTTTAGTATTAGTCTGTTTGCGATAAACTGAGTCAAAGTTACCATTAGCAACAGAATCCAATGCTGACGTAGTTGAATGCGAACGAGTACCAGAGCTTGGTTCCTGTCGTGCAGGTTTTGTAACTAATTTCTCACCATTGGCAACGTGATTGGATACTGGTTTTACCATACTTGATAGCTGATATGAAAAACATTAGAAAAAATAATTTTTTGCTTTCTGAAAATCTCGACAAGCATTCAATGGAATATTTGTTATATTTGATATAATCTTCAACAGAACTCATTTTTTAACAGCAAGAAATGTGAAATGCTATTTGTATTTTCACATAATTTTATCTTTCAAATCCTGCTATCCATTATTGTAATTTTAGTGGTATAAATCAAGGCCCAAGTATTCATGCATATTATATATATATATATATGTATAAATCTATCTATATATATTCAACTAATATGTGTAACAAATATATTTATATATAATATTAATATGTTACACATATTAATTAAATAGAAGAACATGTCAGCAGGAGAAGTTTCACATATGTTTTAAATGGAGTTGATGAAAGAAGTTCAAAAGGATTAATTTCCCTTTCTTAACAAATACCAAAGGTAACGCCAGATCTTTTAAATTAGCCTTTAAATTTAATCCAAATAATGTCGATGTTTCAACAGAGATTTCTGCATATGCTTTCGAGGATATCCATTAAAAATTTCTTTAGCTTTTAATGATTAAAAGTTGAAGCATGTTTCACACCAACCAAAATTATCTAAAAATGTGCTAAACCGAGCAGATTCAAATCAATCAATCAATCAATCAATCAATCAATTTCTTGTTCATTTATTGACCGACATTATTTTTTGTATTTGTTAAATACAATATTTTTCAAAGATCATTTTTTGCTCATCACACTCATTTTATTTCACAGGAAACGAAATTATCGCATGCGTATTGTGAGTGTTGGCTTAAGGCGTTCTGTTCTAATTCAAGTTGTAATATTTTGTATGTAATAATACAAATATGCATTTGCAGTAGTTAAGCATCCTAGGTATACCAAACAACATCTCTCCCTCCCTCTCCCTCGAAGAGAAATGATATACACTTAAATACTATTTCTTAAACAGGAATTTATTTATTTGTTTTATACATGACCTGTGTATGTAATGTACAAACTTGTAAATAATAAAATTGGTTGATAGATATTTATAAATAATGAAATAATGATATGGATATCAGTAAAATTGGTTGAAATTAAAATGGAATGTCAGTGTAAAAGAGGTGAATTTAAAAGTACAACCTCAATGAAAGGTTACTTTATTAAATACCCTGACCTGGGATGAGTACCACTTTTTATACCGGAGTGCATCCACCAGGATCGAAACGTTTGGTACCTTATTGTTCGAAGGGAAAGAAGATACACGATGTAAAATCTGTTGTTGTTGTTTTCAATCGCCTGAAATCATCAATTTAGTTTAAACGTTATAATTTTGAAGATTGGATTATGAGTATATACCCTATATGAGTATATACCCTATATACCCTATTCTAAAGACATAACATTAAATACCAGAAACATAAATCACAAAAAAACCTATTTGTAACAGCTGTATTCTTGATCTTTTTTTCATATATTACTAGAGTGTTCTTTTCTTTATTCATCAACAAACAAATAGATGAACCAAAAATAAATGAAAAAAGTACATTAAAAAATAACTGAATAAAAAAAAAGAACAACAAAACCAAATAATCAAAGGATCTCTCCTCCTTTCCAAATTTCGTAAAGACCAATATTACCACAAGATGGCAGGAATAAAAGAATTTAATTTCTGCTTCCTGTTGAAATGGTTTTCAGCTCGTTAATCTGCGAAGCCTAGTAACTAGTAATAGTGAGCATCTAATTAGCCCTCTTTTCACTTGTTCGTTATGAATATAATGGGTAGTTTTATTATTATTAATTTAGAAAACTAAAATTTTTGTTTGATTGGTTGGCATTTTGCGTTTTCAGAAATGAATTTTTAGGCTGGTGATATTTTACAAATCCAAATATGACAAAAAAAACCCCAACAAGTGCTGCTTATATTTCCAAGTGTAAATTGTATTGCTTCTATGGTAAGAACAGTAGACCTAGCCTATTCAAATTATTTTTACCTATCTGTTAATGAAGGTTAAATGGTGCAGAGACAAAACAACCATCTTTGAAAACGGTGTAAACCAGTTAGGAACAGGTAACAAAATAGCCGTTTCAGATTGATGCCTTAAAATTTGTTTTTAATTGTCACATGAGCGAAGAACTGGCCTATATTTGATATTTAATTCAACGTCAAATATTTGTATATATTTTAATTGAGTGTTGAAGTTTGTTTCTGCACAATTTAATTTTGCAAAGAACCTGTGCTAGATCCTGATACTCCCAATTTATAAAGTGTTTTCCTTTAGAACAAAATAACACCATTTTATTTCATTCAATATGAGAGTATGTTTTCTTAAATAATCACTGTCAATAACCTCACATTTAATTACCAAGACCGTTTTTTCCCTACTACACATATTTAGCTACAAAATGACAATTTTTCCTAGATCAATACCGGATAAAAGTTTGAAGTTTTGTGTTAGATTATAGACAGCTCATTATTGGTAGGCTGGACATACGCTTACTCTTTTTGTTCTGTATGATATATTTGTCGACTCTGAATAAATGATTGTAGCTATCATAGCCGAGAGTCTGTAAAAGGCTAAATGAATATGTTCAGCTTTGGTAGACCTCTACATTTCAAGGGCATTAGTCCTAAATGATTAACTTTTAATGTAATCCATAAAAATTCTGTTTCCGTGGCTTTTCAATTTTGGATACGAATTCTTGCATATCATTTCTGCTTTATGCTATCCTTCCTTTCGTCTCTACTGCTCCAGCACCATCATAGCTAATGAATCAACAACTTTCACAAAATATATATTGTTTCCAGTAAAAGACATTTACTTCTGTTTTAGCATACATTTTGTCCCTTCTGTTGTTTGTTTCTTCGTAAATTTTAACTTAGCAAAAGTATAATTTAATAAAAATCTGTGCAAAGTGAAAGCAGTCAATAAAATCTTTGGTTAATGTTACTTCTCTTTTTGTAAAGTGATAAACCTCGAATTTCTCTGTAACTGTTTCAAATTCCAAGGGCAGTTGTAAATTTTAAAGTTAATGCTATTTTTGCACAGCAATAAAGGGGAAGACGTGTACCAACAGTCTCTAATTTCCTTAGCTATCGGAACAACAAGACATGTAAATCTTACCATCTCACTATATGCATACATTGTATTATTTGTTTTAGTAAAAGTGTTATTGTTTTTATGGATTAGTTGACACAAAGACATAATAGTAACAGCACACTTCTGATGTTTCCTTAATTCATGCTATAGTTATAAAACATTTGTTTAACCTCTTTACCGTTTTCTTGCTTCTTAGTTTCTTTTACCTGTTCTATATACCTTTACTACAAGGCCTGTAGTCTATTTTGGTCTTAAAAATTCACTCCAATACTTTGTACATGAACTTATTGTTGTTTATCTTCTTAAGGATCAATGTTGGGTCTAGGTTTTTCTTCAATAGGATTTTAAAGAGCCAAATCATGCCTTTGCTTTAACTTCATATTGTATTATATGCTCTATAACACTGCGATCACCATCATAACTTTAGAGAAGCAAACCATTTGTAGCAAGTAATAATTACATGTTTGAATAGTTCTCAACGCAGTTCATTTTAAAACTTTCTATTCAATCTACACAGAATGTTTACCACCCAGCATTCACAGCAAGAACAAATTCCTATAAACACATATCTGTCGTTGGTATTGACTTAAAATGCGAGGTGGGCGAATGAGGTTGTATTTTGCCAAAATTACCTCAAGGTCGCCCTTGAGTAAGGCATAACAACTGTTAGCTCCAGGTTAGGTGGACTCGTTGGCTTTTTTCAACCATTCTAGGAGGTTTTAAAACTGTGATTTAAAACCAATTAGCTCCAAAAGCGTAGACGCACTAGATTAAAATTCCTCGCTGACTTGTGAGCTGGTCTCGATCGTTGCTAAGAGCCTTTGGGTGTCTTAAGCGCATATCCATGTATAAACTTATAATGGCAAACACTGAATGGATAAGGAAAAGTGGAGAATTTAAAGAATGAGCTGGATCAGAAAAAGTTCTGTTGGGATATTATCGGGTTTCAGGAGAAGAAAAGAGATGGAAAGCAGCTAGGGAAGCTGCAGAGTGGAAAGGTCCTGTACAGAAAAGTAGGAAGAAATCGATTACAGGAGTAAGTTTCCTCGTCAACAAGAGCATTAAGGAATAATACATTGCGCTATACGTTGGAATAAGAAATAGAGTAGCATCGCTCACACTAAAAGTCAACAAAAAGTACTAGCTACAAGTGATAAAGTGTACACACCAACATAGCGGCATGGTGACGGGGGGATCCAGTAAATATTTATGTGAAGACGCAGCAAAGACTGTGGAGAGGAAAAGCACTCATTATTATGGTCATTAAAAGTGATTTCAAAGAGCTGTTTCAGGATTATCATCAAAATAATGGAGCTACTTTGAGTCACTTTGGCCTGGCTGAACAGAATAAGAGAGGAACAAAATAATGCAATTAGCAACATCTAATAATTTGAAAATTGCAAACACCTTCTTGAAGAAGAGAAAGAATAAGAAATGGGCATGGAGCAGCCTGAATGGAGCAAAGAAAAACAAAATTGACCAACAAAAACATCTTAGTGAATGTCGACACCAAAAAGAAACGGTATATTGGTAGTGACCACAGAATGGTGAGGTTCTATATATGTTCTATATATACAAACTAGACAACTTCAATTGAGATACTGCAAGAAGATGAAAAGTAAAAGAGATGGTTGAGACAACCACTTACACCATCCTAGGATGTCCAGTTAAATTAGCATGTAAAGGTAAAAAAAAGAGAAGGTTAAGGTAAAATCCCAAACCAAGGACATGCTGAAGAGGACAAAGGAGGTAGTAAACTGAAACTGGACTGTCAAAGAGAAAACAGGACACAGAGAATTGTGTAAAACCATAACAAAAACAATGCTAGAGAAAATCAGAAAACATAACACAATAAAAATAAAATGGGCAATTGAAACTGGACAAAGATTGAAGAAAGGCACTTATATCACAAAACGAAGAAAATTTATGATTCCAGCACTTGAGCAAAACGAAACCAGTAGCACCAATAGAAAAAGAATTCTCAAAATATGTGCTGAGTTTTACGAGAATCTCTACAAAGATCCAACTTAAAAAGTTCGTCTGTGTAAAGAAAGAGGACACAGTGCCAATCTTCGACAGCAAAATTAAGCATTCCATAAAAAGCATGAAAATATCAAAGCCTTAGGAAAAGACTAAATAGCGACAAACATGTTAAACGTAGGCAGAGAAAACTTTGTAGTGAAGATCAAAGAATTCTGGAAGAAAATATTTGAAACTGAGGAAGTGTCAACAGGGTAGAAAATGCAATAATTACTTTTTTATTCAGGAAGACATACAGGAAAGATCTGGCCCGTTACAGGCCGATAAGTTTCCCCTTATATATATATATATATATATATATATATATATAGGCTTTTCATGAAAAATCATAAAATGTAGACGTAACAAAGCCCTCAATAACCAATAGCCACCTAAATTAGTTGCCTATGGTAAACATTAGTCCAGCGTTGACCACATACACTCGGTCACACTGGTGATCAAGAAGACAAAAGAATGGAAGGTCCCAGTCTACGTAGTAATTATAAATTATGAGAGAGCTTCTGACTTAATCCAACATAATGCCGTTTTTGAGGCTCTGTAGCAAAATGGTATTGAGGAAAAATACATCCACATAGCAAAAGGGTCACATAGAGGAGGCATAGCACAAACCAGAATTGACTCAGTAAGAAGATTCACATCATTAACGAGTTGGATAAAGAGATACATTGTCACCATCTTGAAAATTCTGAACTTAAACGATTAAAGGAACCTATAGATGTAAGAGCTTTATCATTTCAGGAGTTTTAAGCTTCTTCCGAGCTATGTTTCGAGAGATACTTTTCCCATCGCCAGCTTGACCATGGGAGAAGTATCTCTCAAAACGTAGTTCAGATGAAGCTTAGTGAACAATTCGAACACAGAGGAAAAGAATGTTGGAATAAAGATGAACAAAAAGAAAATCAAGATCACGTGCAATGAACTGCCAATAAAAAGGCGAAGAAAAGGAATAGCAATCAATGAAGAATAACCTGAAGAACAGGATTAATACAAGTATTTAGGAAAGTTGTTATCACCACCAAATGAGATGACCAAGGAAAAGGATTAAAGGATTATGGCAGGCTTGGGAATATTTGGCCAATACAGCACATTTCTCATAAGATGACAATTTGCCAATGCTAAAACTTCAGTTGACCCAAAATATATATATCGGTTTACTTCTGTCTTTTTTTATACGACAGTAGCCTACTCTTACAATGATAGCCTAGCAACAACAAAGAATTGCTATCATTCTATCTCTCACAAAAAACCGCATTGTTTCTATGGTATGGTAGCTAAAATACAACCCCAGCAATCAAGATAGTATTTTTTCTAAATACAAGTTTCACATAGACATATCAGTGCATACCTTTTTAGTGAACCTGATCAAAAGTTTAAACGAAGAAAAAAATACAACCATACCTCTTCAGTAAGCCTTATATCACCAAGTGGATGCCTCTTGAAATGCTCGATGATTGCATTAACATCTTTAAAACTCTCTCCTCCAACAAAGAGAGAAGACCCTCTCTTTGATATTGAATGGTGAATGACACACTTTCCCGCACTAAACATAAAAGATGGAACTTTGAATGGTAAACAAACTTTTTAGGATGAAGACAATAAGAATTTGTTTTAAATTTTTTATCGGCCTATATTTAACTTGACGACACCAAAAGATATCTTGTCTCTCCTAAGTATCAATCCTGTCTGATCTTCATGTAAAAGAAATGATACAGAATTGAATATCTTTCATCAAAAAATTGCTAAAAACAGACAATGGACAAACGTAGGATTGGATCGAAATTAAGACCAATATCTTAAAGTATTTTATCCAGCAAGAGACAACCCAGCAATGTCTACCACACCGGTAATTATTACTTATATTTTATCCAATTGATTCTTTAATAATTCATTTGCCATTACATAGAATTGTAAAGTAATATATTGAAATGTTGAGAATCACAAAAGCTAATAATCTTAATTCTAGCTTTCGTCATAAAGAAATTATTTTCAGTTTTGAACATCCTTGTGATCAATGACATTTCATCAAAGTCATAGCTCTTCTGAAGTGGTGGTATAATGCTGTTGGTAGTAAAAATATAAAACTAGAAGCCAAAATAAGTACCTCAGCCTTAACATAAAAACAATTATTTTAAGTTCATACAGTCAAACTAGGGACAAATCTCTTTTCTCCAGCTATTACTGATCTTTTTCAAAGTATTGTCAAACATTCAGCAGAAGCATTGAATGGACATTAGTTATGTTTTTGTCACATCTTTTACCAGGTTGAATATTAACAAATTATTGCTAACGTGATAAGTACAGATAAAAAACGAAAATGTTGAAAAATTAGTATTATTGAAACCTATTTTGAACCAGATAGCATCTTAAAAGAAATTTTTATTTCTCATAGCCCTCCATATAAGTTTTTTTTCAAATTCCAAAATTTGCTGCTTTGTAAAAATACTAGATATAAAGAGAGCAGGCAAGTGCTGGGTATTTCTTATGAGTTAATGAAATAGCCAAATATTTATTCAAAGCATTTTAAGTACATTAGGGATATTATATGGAGTTACAATACAAATATCATGGAAAATAGTAATGCCAATAATCAGAACAGAATAAAAATGAAATAAGAAAAGATAGTTACCTTTGTGAGATAAACACCTCTGAAGTTGAATCATGGGACAATGAGTAACACCCTGGTTTTGCCTCTGCTAAAATTAGTTCAGCATCAGATCTCGTCAGTCGAAAGGGAGATAACCTGCATTCAAGGATAAATATAAAACAGCACACAATAAACGCATTTTGTAATGTGGTGTAGAATTCTAGGGAACAAGAAAGCAGACAACTATGAAGAGATTGTGGAAGAACTACTAATGAGCCTGCGAGATCTTAGATGTAGAATGAGTATCAAGATCCACTATTTACACAGTCATTTGGACAATTTTCCGGAGAATATTGGGGATGTGAGTGAGGAACAAGGGGGGCGTTTTCAGGACATAAAAAAATGGAAGAATGGTATCAAGACCGGTTGGACTTACACATGATGGCGGATTATTGCTGGAGCTTGATGAGAGACAACCCAGAAGCTGTACATCAGAGATCAGCCAAGAAAAGAAAGTTCGGATAACTGCTATTTGATACTGATCTGTGTTCCATATATATATATATATATATATATATTTATACTTTCTATTTTTTTCTGTCATTCTATTTGGATTGCTGTACATCGACTTAGTATTATTTGTTATTCCTTGATTCTTAATCTACAAAATGTTGTAAAAAAATCATCACGTTTTTAGGTTAATGACTAATTTTCATCAAAAATTGGAAAATTGCATAGCTCAAAATCTGAATATGATAGACAAAAACTGTGTTCATATTCGTAATCAGCAGCCCAAATTTAGTTAGAATTTGTTTCAAAACCTTTACCAAAAAAATCGTGTTAACCAGTGTAATCTTTGGAACCAACCTTTGAATTAATAATGACAGAGTCCAAAAGCTAATTAGTTTGCGGTGGGAACTCTGGTAAAGAATAATCAGTGTCATTTGGAAAAGATTTGGTGGAAAATAATCTAGCTAAAAGATCAGCCTTTTCTCTGGAGGAGAGAGAAAATCAAACACCAGCAAAGAGTGGATGAAAAACTGACTTACCAGAATTCAAAACACTATAGTTAATCTTAGTTAATCTTTGAACTTTGTTTTTCCCTCTTGCTTTCCAGATTTGATCTTCCATCTTTTATATTATCTTTTGATAGTCATTTTTATTCGCTTTTTCTATCCCCCTCTTCCTTTTCCTTTTTAAACTCTTGCCAAAGATTATTGTTTGCTTGAGCCCTTGCAATGACTTGGCAAGAATAAAAAAAGTCTTCTGGTAATTTACTAGGACAGCAAACAGAAACAGCACGATGAAATAAACTCCTTATGAGTTCAATTTCAATAGTATGAACTGCAAGCAAATAGTAGTAAATAGCAACGATGAATGGAGATTGTAAGAGTTAACCATAAACTTTGTTCAATCTAACTGAGTTTGAAATATATAAAATGGTGGTCAACTTACCTGCGATGCATGAGATTATTTACATGTGTTGGCTTAAAAAAATGGTTTTCGTAATGCCCTTTAAGTTGTTGGTAGAAAGCACTTTATAAGCTAAATTCAAGTGGTTTAGTAGCTAGATCCATTTTACAAAAAGATTTTTTGAAATGAGTGGCGTCTCTGTTTTCATGCTACTGGGTTTTGGTGCTTATTTGCCACATGATTTTGAAAGAGCTGAATGAAAAGACCTGTGTGGAATACGGCCTTTGTAAAGTTTAGGCAAGCCGTACATGTTAGGGCTCTGAAATCTAGGTGGTCGAATTTTTTCATACACATCTCCTACCGCAAAGGTCTTTTAGTTTGTTGAAATTTCTCCAAACGAAAATCAAGGAACTCTAAAAATCAGGCGTTATACACACCACGTCGATCTTTAACGAGAGAAAACAGTTCAAAATAATTGGCACAGTTTGATCTGAGTTTCACTTTGGAGCATTAAATCCAATTCGTAATTAATTTTCATCAACTCCGCTTGTAGCTGGGAAGAAATTGGATATGGTCTTCAATTATTTCAGACGGCAAATGAGAAAAAGTGGTTCTGTTCCTCTGTTTGTTTTCAGTTTTGAAAAAAACCTACAAGATATATATGTTCTTGCGTCTTGGTCAAGTCCAGTGCTAGCAAAAAAGCTTTAGGCTTAAATAAAAATAATTTTAATTGTGGTATTCAAGTTTTGTACTGCGAATTGTTTATATTGCTTCCTCTGACAGCTTCAGCGAAACAAAAATAACGTGATGAAATTCATATTAAAAATTTTGCGTAACCAAATGTGAAAAATGTTAAATTTATCTGAAAATTATATTGAGATATGTTGAAAAGTATTTTGAGATAGGGTCATCAGTTTTTTGGTAGTTATTATCCTAGATACTCAGTTGATAACCTTTTTAAAATCGCACCGAGAAAAGCTATTGACTTAAAAGCTGAACAGAGAAAAAATCCTACAAACTTTTTAGATATTAGTGAGTGATAATGAAAACTTATACGCTTTTTATTTCTGAAACAAGCTCTTAAAAAGACCGGATTATATTCTTTAACATTCCATTGTGCACCTTTGTACATGCTTTAGGTCATTAATAAGCAAAACAAAGAGAAGGAGAACACAGAGAAGTAAAGAATCAAATCAATGTGCAGCATGGGCATTTAAATGTGACAGATGTATTTATTTTTAATTATAACGTGTGTGTATTGCAAGAACATAACCACTAAAATTGTTTTGGCTTTTGTGTTGTGAAATTTATATTTAGGTAACAACACTTCTTTGTTACAGATCCTCCTCCCCCCAGACCAGAAAAACCTCCTACCCAATTGTTCACAGTTTATTCCTTACTTTTAATGCAAAAGGCAGCTGCAAATGTTTTGTTTTTCCTTTTTTCGCGTTCCAAACTGAATTCTGGAGTAAAAGCTATGTAATAGATTTATTTGGAGTTCATAGATTGGGATGCGGTTTATTTATGCTAATAAAAGTAATACTGACAATATTCGGTATCAAAAAATTGAAGCGAGCTGGTATACCAACAAGATTAGCCTTTGAGCTCCTTTTTCAAACTTAGCAGAGCTTATTGCAACTGTGAAAAGAATTCCTTTGATCACCTTTTCAATGATAACCTTTGGGGTTGTTCGAGAGTTACAAAGATAATCTCACAACACCTTGAAAGCTTCTTGAGGTATTTGAAAGCTGTCTTATGTTTGAATAAATTCGTTTTCGTGTTCTTGCAATCAAGGATCTCGTATAGCTTTAAAACTTCTTTACTGCTGGGACCTCATTTCAACCTCATTTCATGTAGAAAAACATATGTTTCAATCGTTGAAAACAAGCCATAAAGAGGTCTGTGAAGAGTAGCTAAATTTTGGCGAAAAGGAGATTATGAATTATCCTTTGGCTGCTTTTGTGCATACGATATCTCTTCTCTCCCAGATAAATTTTTGTAAACCTCCTTGTATCTATGTAAATTGGTATCCAGATCAGCTTCTGCAGACTTACCTACCATTTTTTCCGTAACGCCTTCTTGCATAGAAGGGGTATGTTAAAAATGCTTTTGGAATCGCAGTCTCGGGATTTTACTGATTGGTTCTTTTGTCCTGCTTGGTCTGATAGCAAACACTATAGTGTCAGCAATCCTTCTCATCAAGTTAACCTGGATATGTTAAGTTTAAGTTTACAAAATTTCCAAAGGTTGAGAAAGTGAAAACCCTAATAAACCTCTGATTAAGGTTATATCCTTTGATTACTCACATTTGAAATTTTTTTCTGGTGACTGACTCTTCACACCATGCTAATTGTGACAAATCCAAGACAAAATAATTAACATAATGTGTGATGTCGTTAGGAGGGCTGTGACCCCTTTTAAACAAAGAAGATTAAGCACAATTTAGCGTCACCCTCTTGTCTCCTCCAAAAAACGTTCTAAGAAAGGAACCAACACAGTGGTATTCCTTTAATTGTTTAGGTCTGCAGGTCTTGCTGTTGGCTATCAAGTCATAAAAGGGAAATATGAAAAAAGCACAGACGGCGAAAAACATTATTTGAGCAAAAAAGACCGAAACGAAGCAATAGCTTTGCTATTCCAGAGGAAACTTTCATTAAAGCTTTGACAATGAAACCAATAAAAAAGCTTGTAAAAATAGCACCTTGTGAAAGAAAAATTGCTGGAAATCTGATTTTACAGGGAAAATGTATAAAGGTACACATATTGAGTTATTTTTATTCAAATCTAAAATTGTAACTAAACGTCAAACTAACATCGATTTTTTAATCAGAATATCCCTTACTTTGACTGATTTTAACTTCCTTGGTTTTTATACGTCAAAGAAAAGTAATGGATTAACTTTTACTTACACGATTTGTAAAAGAAACGAATGCCATCAACAAGGCAAAGAGTCTTTGCAAACAAATAGGAATTCAGATTTTAACCCTTTTAAAACCGGATTACTGAGTTATCTTGAAAAAAATGATATTATGGGACAAGATGTTGGCTTCAGATTGATTTGTAAATGAGTTTATTTGTTATCCTTAAGACCTACCTTGTACTGATATGAAATCTCACCTTTCTTTGGGCCATAAAAGTAGCATACCGTCCTAACAATTGGTGTGTAACGGCAATTGTCAAACGAGATGTGTCTGAACTCAAAAAAGGGGAAAATTTTCAATAATTTTTCTGGGGAGGCCTCTGTGTCCCAAAATGTACCAAACGTACAGCAAGGGGATCCCCTCCCCAGACCCCCAAAAATTATCCCATGCAATTTTCAACACATGCACTTAAATTTGTTCGATGTCAGTGAGAACACTTAGGATAGGATAGTGCTGTACACAAATTTGGATTAATCAGACACCATTCAAGGTACAGAAAAGGTACACACTATTTGGAAACTCCGTGAAATTGTGCGTCGGAAGTTGTTAATAATGTTTCCCACAACCACCCAGTAATGTTGGGCAAACAGTCTTGTTTGGTAAAAAATGCAAAAATGCTTTATTCTTGTGCGTACAAAGTTGAATGATTCGGACACTAAATCAAGCTACAGAAAAAGAACACACCATTTTGGAAACCTAATGAAATTGTCCATCAGAGTTACAAATTGGGGTGATAGGAGCTAAACCGAAGTGGCTGAAAAAGCAATTCAAAATGTAGTTTAAAAACATTACTAGGAGATCCCAACTTCGTTTTTCAGAAAGACAGGTCTCAATATCTCAGCGGCAGATTATCTGACTGATCATCAAAAGGTTGTGGGTTCGACCACTTCGGACGTCGTTTTGGTTCCTAAACTTTAAATATAACAATAACTACAATATGAAAACTTAAGCATCTATATTTATTATTCATATGGACAATGGAAGACCAAAATAAATTCTAAAATGTAAAGACGCAATACCAAGTGAGTCAAAAAATTACACAACCAATGAAAAACAAACGAACGCTATACGATAATAAAAACAACATACATTATGGCCAAAACATGGTATTCTGCTGTTTATAATAAGAATTGTTCATTAGCGGGAAAATGGGCTCATTTGGGTATACAAAGGTATATAAATAAATCTATCTGAAGTGAAAAAGGAGGGTCTAACTGTTCGATTTTAATGAAATAAATCGCAAAACAAAGTTAAAAACTCACATCCTACTTCACAGTCAGGCATTTTGCTACTAGTATTGACATCATTTTCCGTTACAAAATGCTGTAGATTGAAACGTCTGTCAATATTCATCATATTGACATTAAAAACTTGGGGCACATGTTAATTCAAATGTCTTAGCTCTTTTTAGCTATATAGGAATTAGCACGCCTGGAAAAGTTAAAAGTGTTTTTGGAAATACCTAAATTTTCTTAGTGATAAAACGTTTGGCTAAAGCTCTCCAACCTATTGCTGTAAAAAGTACAGCAGAACTCTGATACAAAGAAGTTGAAGGGAGTTTTTTCAAGTTCTTTAGCGCAGTAGTAGCCTACTGTTTAAATCAACAGAATAATATTCAAGAGGTTTGCTGTTTGAACCCTGGCAACGCCCCTAGAAGTATTGCACCCAGTTCATTTCACCATTATAAGTGGCATACTATTGAGTTTGTACAAGTTTTTTTGTTTTTTTTTTGTTTTTTGTTGGTTTGTTGGTTTTTTTTTTGAGAGAGAGAGAGAGAGAGAGAGAGANTTGTTTTGTTTGTTTGTTTTTATTTTGTTTGTTTATTTTTTTTTGTTGTTTTTTTGTTTTTTGTTGGTTTGTTGGTTTTTTTTTGAGAGAGAGAGAGAGAGAGAGAGAGAGAGAGAGAGAGAGAGAGAGAGAGAGAAGAAACCAATGAATTAAAAGGATTAAAACGTACAAAAGAAATAAAATCAAATAAGAAAAGTAACCCTCTACGCTTAAGTGGCTTTAAGGCTTGGTTCGGTCAGGGACCTGAAAAATAAGAGCAACAACAAAACAAATTAGCGAAGTTTTCATAGATGGAATCGAGACAAAGAAGAGAGTAGACATGGACAAAGTGATGTTGGTTGTAACAGAAAATTTGTTTTTCCACCGCATTTCGTGGAGACACAGATATACAAGAAAAGAAAGTGTTTTCTATGAATTTCTTCAGTCAACGTATCAAGCTGACAGTTGTAAGACCACAAAAAAGAATTCCCACTACTGTCCTCTCCCAATCTATCCAGCAAGAGTAACTGGAGTCATTTGCTGATTTTCTAAGAGGCAACGAATCTAGCTTTGGAAGTATCCTCAGCGCAAGGTACAATGGACATGCACAAAAGAAAAGATCAATTTCGTTGGTCAACGCTAATCTCTTGGCAGGTAAATTCACGAATCTGTTGTTTGCTATGTATGTTTTCTTGCCAAGATTTTCCGTGTTATGAGAAACGCAGATCTGAGCAGTGATAAACTGCTTGCTTTTTATCACAATGAAGTGATTTTTGTAAGTGAAAACATTGGTGATTTACAATCCCTTGTTTAGAAGGAGTTTGATTGTCATATTCCATACATGTACTAAACGTGCTAGCGTCTACGGTAGTTGATTTCACATTTACAATGGCAAGGCTAGCGCAATTTTAAGACAAGTGTAAATCATTGTACAACTTTTTTCTCCTGCAGCCCTATTTAAAGGAAGGAAGCTAAAATGCCTTCTGTTGCGAAGATAGAGTGGGCTTTAATTAGTCTTCTATTGGAATTCAGACTTAAAGGATCAATTCATAAAAAAGTTAAATCTGATTAGGTAATAAAATACTCTTCGTAACTTTTCACTCACAGTGAACAAACAAAAAATAATGATAAGGAATCAAGATACTTACGACATAGTAAATGTCGGGGATCTAAAATCTACTGCTCGAAGGGAGAGTTTATTGTCAGGACCAGTGCATGAGTTGCCATCTTTCGGCATGCTATCTTTGTTTAACTGTACCACTTTTCCAGTAGAACAAATGGTCCCCATGTTCCCAGTTTTCTCCCAACAAAATGAGTTTAGAGGATTTGAGTCAATATTTGTGTGTCTTGATACGAAATTGTGAAGGCATCTTTTAAAATTTCGTTCCTGGAATGCTAAAAAATATTCGAGGAAAATGATTGGGCTGTAATACCGACAAGAAAAAACGAAGTAGTGTATTAAAAATTCAAATTAACTTCCTACTTCTTAATGGCTTCTTAATGGACGAGAAGTAAAGATATTTACCCTCGAAACACTAAAATTTATGGTAAGATACAAAAATCAATTAGACATTCCATGTAACTTACTTTCGTAACCAAATCAGAGAAATATTGTCAAGTTATGTTTATGTCCTCTGAAAAAAGAGTAACAATAGCCCTTAAGGAAAAAGCAGGTAAAGATGTGATGTAGGTACCAACAACTAGCTGTAGAAATTAATGTCATTTAAATTTTGAAAGTCTTTTGACTGATATCGACACTTCCCTTCCGTTTTCTGTGCAGTAGAAAATTTTTTCTGTCAATATTAATTATTATAAATTTTTATTGATACCTTTAGAAACTCTGAGTTTAACAAACGAGCAAGTAAATACTACCAAATTAATACATGACATCCTTCTTCTCTTCCTCTTAAGCTTAAGATCAATGAACAATAGAAGATCATTAACCAACCAAAACAAATGTTGTTGAGGTAGACCAGTTGAATACAAAAAAGTTATTTAGATGTTTATTCTATCTTCTTTATAGCACCTTTGTTTACATAGCAAATTTTAAAGTTTCCAGGCTGAGGTGCTTCAAAAAGATGACGAAAAATAGATTAAAACAACTCAAAGTTGCTACATGTTTTTCTAAATTATTGTCCACAACTGCTGGGTTATCAATATTAATTTGAGGAAAAGGAAGACCCAGTATGTATGCACAAATCACCTGATTACAAAAACATTTAAAAGGTATTAGCTTCAGGATGTAATTAATAGCTATGGTAGTAATTCATCGGTTTTAGAATCGGTATACAATGATGACAAAATAAGATTAAATAATCGAATTTCAAGAGAATGACACATGGTTCTTTAATTATCCCTGTTAAATAACAGCGTCATTATGATTTTCTAAAGCCATACAAATGGCTTTAGCAAATCACAATGACGTATCAGAACTATCAGAAAGATCATGAGTATCGAACTAACTGCCTAGATTTTTGAAAATAACAACTGATGTTGTAACATTCGTAAGGTACGAATTTTCGTTCGCGTATACATTAACAATAACTTTCGCCTACAACGTAGAAACAAATTCAATATGAAAACAGCGTTTTTTTTCTAGAATTCCCATGGATGTAAAGGCACATAAGGTGCACTGGTTCTAACCTGCTGGCAGTTGTTTCCAAGTAGAAAAAACACTTTGTATTAATAAGTCTATTTTCAGCTACCAAATTTAGCTATGTGTCAACAATTTTATTCATGCATTACCTGAATATGACATATATTAGTTGCAACATGTCGAGGCCAAAGACCAAAGAAATAATAATCCGTAGACTTCTTAACAAACAAATTTGTTATACAAATATTTTATTCTTACCATGTAAGAAAGGTTTGGACTGTTTGACCGGTTCTTTTAGTCATCCTAAGTTAACAATTTAAAAATTTGTATAATACTTTTAACTACTGTAGTACTCTGAGCTGCTGAAATTGGTATGGTTGAGAGCAAATCCCCTTAAGTGAAAATAGCTAACTGCTTTGATCTTATTAACTCATGGTATGGATACTAAATCTAGGTTGTAAACTGAATTTTAATGCACCCATTTACTATAATAACAGGCCCTAACTTTGGTCGTGGCATTATAAGAAGCATTTTTCAAATATATAAAATACGATTTCCTACCAAACGTATTATTGCTTCTCGAAACAGGAACTTATCTTACTTAAATGATCACTGCTACAACTATACCATGGTTTGTTTTTCTTCCTACTAGTCATACTAAATCCATTTTACTCTTTCAATACAGCTACTTAAACTTGCATCATCCTTTATTATTGTTAGCTTTTCTCAGCTCACTTCTTTGTTAAACTACCTCTTTGACTCTTAACCTTTTGTGCTGTTTTATGTCTTCGTTTCATATCACGTGAAGTCGCTAATTGTTTTACATAAATTCTTATACTCAATTATTTCCCCTTCATTTCTTCTGTCCACCATCTTTCCCTTCTTTTATTACTTGCCTTTTGGTCTTAAACTATAGTTTTCCTTTTCGCCTTTTCCATCTTTTCTACTGTCGCTAGAGCAAATTTTTGGCTTCCATGGTCTCGCCTGCCACCTCATTTATGTTTTCCTTTTCTTTCAGCAGGTCAAAGTGATTTTGAGCTGCCTTCAGTTGGAATCAAGCTTTTTCCACCATTAGTATCTGTATGTTGAATTAACACACCCACAAAAATATATATCTCTCACTGATTTGAAGTATATAAAGGGCTTTCATTAAGTCCATGAAACTTTAAAAGCTACTCTGTAGGTATCCAAAAATTGCCTGCCTACACAGAGGTTCAGAGTATTCTAATATTTCAAAACCAAAGGGTTATTTTCCTGATGGATATATACTATATATATATATACTATATATATATATATATATATATATATATATATAGAGAGAGAGAGAGAGGAGAGAAGGGGGGGGGGACAAACGCACATATGCGCTCAAACAGAATCTAAAAAATAGCTACTCTTCCATTGTTAAAAGTTTCTTAAGGCTTTTCCTGTGGTCAAACATGAGTACCAAATAATTGGTTGCTGCAAGTTCCTTCATTTAGACACAGGTTTTAAATTTGTTATTTTCGAATTAATTCATACATGGTATCACAACTTGTTTGGTAACTGGAAATTAAATAAAACTCCAATAGGATAAAAAGGCCCGTTTCCGTTAGTTTTCATTGTCAATACATTACACAAAAGACAACCTACATCCTTCAAAAAAATACCATATGAAATATTAAATGGTCTGAATCATCGCTATAGAGAGGTTACCAAGACACTTCACCAAATAAAAAATAACTTATGCTCCAGTCTGTCTAGATGCTCACTTCACTTCCAGTAATCCCTCACAATTGTCATGTACCCTTAGTATCTAGTCATGTCACGATAAAAAAACAATCAATATTGGATGGACCATTCGAAAATTTAGGGTTCCTAACATATACGTGTGATTAGAGGGTATTATAGCTTCTAAATGCTTGCTTGTGCCCTATCATACTAAAATGAAAATTTCCATTACTTTGTCCTTTTACAAGTTACTTTTTTAACCTCTTGGAACCTTGACAAGATTTTATCAGAATAACATGCATTTTTCTGAGCCTCAGTGGTTCTAAAAATATTTCATTTTGAACCTAGTATATTCTTAAAATCTCCATATAAGATATATTTTGGCATCAGCTTATGGCAATTGCTGGAATAAAATCCACAATCGATGTTAAAAGCAATTATAGCAAGACTACTGGTACCAATGAGTCATTAGAAGAAATATGTTTGCAAATGCCTTTGAATTAATAACAGACAGCTGAAAAATTATTGATATTCATATATATTGAAACAAAGGTATGCTTTTATTTTGCCATTAAACTTCAGGTCAAATGAGGCTTGAAATTAGATCACTGCCTTTTATTGAAAATTGTATGTATATATATATATATATATAAAGATAGAGGGAGATAGAGGAAAAGGTGCCTATAGTGAAAACTCCCCTTTTTCATATAAAAAACGACAAAATAAATGTCGTATGTATGTCATTAAATGTATGTATGTGAATATAAAAAATCCTCTACAAAGAATTGCCAAGTAAACTATAGTGCATCGATTCTTTCAATACTATGAAACCTTCCAAACTATTTTATCTGAGGTGAGAAGCACAATAATAGAGTTATCAACTACGAATGTTCACAAGGCGAAACAGTTGTCATTGCAAACCAAGGAATTGCTTAGTTAATCGCCTATAACGCCCCTAGTTACACCAACAATATGAAATAAATACAGAATAATCTTAGAAAAAGAAGCAGAAGAAACTAAAATATTCTAGAGGAAACATAACGTATCCTCATTTTTAAAGAGCTTAGATTTTTGTAACTTCTTCTTTTAATCAAACTGCAAAGATCAAATGATATATTATATATTGAAATAAAACTTCTAGGTAAATTCAGCAAATTCAGCCAAAGGGCAGACAGTTTACTATCATGTTTTCACAAACATTACTTTTGGACTTAATCAAAACATAAATGATCAACGAATCTAGTTAATTATAACTATATCTTGATTCACCTTGAAGTGGAAAAACACGGTGTTGGGAATTAAAGATGTTTAGGTATTTCATAAAGATTGTAGACAGAATAAGAATACCAGAATAGACAGAATAAAACTTGTTTGCTTCAGTTGATAGGGTATTAATATCAATTTCAGCTGAATAGTTATTTTCCAGTATTGTCATAGTTTTTACAACTAACTTTATCCTTGTGAGCTTCAAAAGTGATATAATGACGTCTCCTTAATATGTTCATTCTTTATTTCTATTGACAAAACAATTGTCTCAACAGTACCGCTTTATTTGACCGAAGTGCCATGTCTCAATTGACTTGGTGATCACGATGCTCCTTCCTTCGGTCAGGCCAAAGGTATATTGGACGATAAAAATATTTGCCATAATATATCGATCTGTGTTTGCACGGTTTTCAGTCATAAATGTTTTGCATCAGAACAGCTAAATTGTTGCATCTCCAAACTTTTCGCTTTCTTGGTTACCGAATCAAATACCTGATTAATGCAACCATCACATGTCATTACTTGTATTTTACTGAACATTTCCTGTCCAACAAGTCATAAAAAGGTTACTTGTAAAATATTACCATTGTATTAGGAGCAAGGCCTTGGGCATTGCTGGTGCAGGAGTTCCTGGATGTCACAGTTTCAACAAACGTTTTAAGATAAAATCAAGTTTTTTAAATTACATCTCTCCAATGAAACCTCTGTGAATTATTGCAAAAATTATACTTGCTATTTAACGATACCTTTTTGTTATCCAAATTACAACTTTGAAACATTTATTTTACATTCAACAGTGGCACTGTGACACAATTGCCAGATTACACTGCGTAACAACATTTTTGTTCCAGGCTTCTAAGTGTTATTTGCTGATTCTCCATGCTAGAAAACCCAAGAAAATCTTAATTGTTTACCAAAAAGATAGTTTTTCAAAAAAATTATCACGATATTTCAATTTTTCAGATTTTTTTAGAAAAAATTATAACAATATTTCAATTTTCCATATCTAAAACCCTTTCTTCGAATTCGAAGGATATGTTGACAGATTTATTGACACTCCGATATGCAGCAATTTACGCAGCAACAATGTGGAGCATATTTTGTATAAAAAAGCATGCTTTGGGGATTTTTTCGATCAAGAGAACACTGCATAAATAAAAAAGGCAAGATCCTGTAATTTTCTTTGACAACGACATACAAAAAGTTCGAGCCAATTGAACAACATTAGGACTAAAATATTGCATGCTGCTACATATAGACATGTCATCAAACATAAATTGTTAAATTCAGGGTACTTCAAAAAAATACAAAAAGACAAGCTTTAGTTTGAAAAAACTGAAAAATTGAAATTTCGCAAACATGCCCCAAGTAACTCCTGTAGCCGCATATCACCGAGATCATCGATTGAAACCAAGACTCTGAAGTTAATTTGATACAACAAATTGAAAAACATTAGTAGAAAAGTTTGCCTAGCTATTTATGATAGAATAACAGATAGAAGATAAATAAATACAAAACTAGTATGTGGATATTCCATAGCAATTTCCAAGAAATAAAGTCTACTTGAAATGAATTGTCTTAGGAGACTTCCTTCTGTGTTAAAAGTCACTTTCACGCGTTAAATTCCATACATAGTTGCCCAATATTTTTTCAGTATACTGCCCACTGTATCCTTTCTCAAATTCTGCTAATTCCTGATGAAAATGTTCCCATTAATCTTTATAATAGGCACCCATGTTGTGTTTGAACTGGTCGGTGTGGGAATGTAGAACATGGAGTTTTAATGACATTCTACAGCCCATTTGTCTGTAGTTCTCAATGAGAACCTCAACTAGTTCCTTGTATTTTGCAGCCTTGTCTTTTCCCAAAAAGCCTTTAACTATGGCTTTGAAACTGTACCCAGCTGCCTTTTCCTTGGAATTGAGAAGCCCCTTGAACTGTTCACAGTCTACAATCTGCTTAATCTTGGACCCATAAAAAATACCCGCACAGATTTTAGCTGCAGAAAGGCGGGGTAAGAAGGAAATCAAAAAGCGAAATGCCTCGGACTCTTGATTCAGAGCCTTGACGAACTGTTTAATTAGCCCCAACTTGATATGCAACGGAGGCATGAGAACTTTTGGATGGTTCAATTAAATGTTGTTGCTTAACATTCATCACCCCGATTCCAAATTCCATTCGAACATCCCAATGCCTCTTGTGATAGTGATTTTCCGTATCCCTACTGTCCCAGTGGCAGAGATAGCAAGGGTACTTTGTAAATCCACATTGGAGTCCCATCAGAAAGCAAATCAATAAAAAAACTCCAATGACACACCAAGAGTAATCTCTGTATTTAATCCTGTCAAGGAGCATTTTGACATTACCCTAATTTTCTTTATGTTTACAGCATGCGCCACGGGAATGGAAGGATGTGTATTTCCATTGTGAAAAAGTACTGCCTTCAAACTGTTGGATGAACTCTCAATGAAAAGTCGGCACTCCTCGGAAATGCAGGAAATTCCTATTTCTTTGAACAAACCACGTACGTCATCCCAGAAACAGAGGCCGTCTTTGACTTTGAAAAATGTAGAAAACGTGTGATGTCGCTTGCGTTGAGTAGACACAGTAACCTCTTTGTCAACCAGGTCGCATTGGACATCATTGGAAATTTCTATAACAAAACATGCTATGCGTTCGGTGAGATATGAATGCCCATAGTAATTGGACGGGCTTATAGTTAACAAAGACTCAACATCATTTTCGGTTCCTACCTCGGTGAATATTGTTTAAACGGTAAACAAATAATGCCATTTATCAGTTTACAACAGTGATTAAACACTGTCGCATCTAGTCGCTTTGGAATGCAATAATAATAATATGGAATATTACGATAAAAGATGGCGCTTCTGAGTGATTACGTAAGTTGTCCAGTATTTCTCCAAAAACGATCTTCCAGAAGAAAAATTGTGTTTTCTGCCACTTATCCATCACAACTAACATAGAAAAATAGATTTAGTCTTTGGAACAAAACTTTTAAATTTTTTTGTTACATAGTGTTATCCATGGGTCAGCTATTTCTTCAGGTGTGGGTGAGATATTAATTAGCTAACTAAATTGAAAAAGTAAACTGTCAAAGGATCTAGGAACGGTGAAATAATTGAATTTTTTTTTGCTCAAAGTTCCAAATTCAGGAATACAACCCAAAGATCAACAGGCAAATAAATTGAATAGGTCCAAAATTAGCCACAAAGGCAATTCTTTGCCTTGTAGTATGTAAATTTCTTATTAGACTTGATACTTTGCATCAGGAGAGAATTTCGAGTTAAAAAAGAATTATGTACCTAATTTATGTTAATTTGACATATTTGCTGACTATTGGTGTTTTAGTGTTTCGTTATAGATAAAGGCTGAATGTCGAAATTCTCGAGAGCAGTATTTACAAAAAACCCCAGATAGGCACCACCATATTATTATGCATTACCTTACTATAATAATACCATTTAATGCATGAATGCTCACCACGTATTTTATTTTTCATGAGCTTTTACACGGTACTTTCGTTGAGAAGGTTATGATTTTTGTATGGTTATGGCAGTGCCATTTTTATTTAATTCAATTTTTCAGAAATTGTCCTTCCCATTATCCGGATTAAACTATCGGTACTACTACTAGTAAAGTATTTTGTCAGTTTAGTCCTCTGATATTTGAGGCTACAAATGTATATGGACATTTTTTTTAAAGAAAAAACTATCAAATATTTGCTTCAAGAAACAGCTTTTTAAGAGCTTATCATGCCATGAGTCATAAGCTTTTTCCGAGCTACGTTTCGAGAGATACTTCTCCCATGGTCAGCCTGACGATGGGAGAGGTATCTCTCGAAACGTAGCTCGGAAAAAGCTTATGACTCATGGCATGATAAGCTCTTACATCTATGGCTTCCTCTGAGTCCATAAAGTTCAGAAGTTTCAAAACAGCTTTGTATTCCAAATTAAAATACAATTTCTTCACTTATGTATAGTGAAAATTCATTTGATAATGTTGAACTAGATCGATGCTTTATCAAGTCAGAAAAGTACATTGATATTCAAGGCATGATTTTTCATAAAGGTTATCCATTAATGATACTAAAAAGATTCAGTTAAATAGCTTTTTTATTAGTTTGGTAGAGAAGCACATTCCAAAGATATTTTGGAACCATCCTGAAAGAAACATAAGAAATACAAGAAATATACTGGCTATTCTCAACAGTTTGCTTATTTAGTAAGTCATTAGAAATGTATAGCAAGATTACTCCTGAACCTCTCAAAACGATTTTGGTCATTAGTCAATATTGAATCACCTTGTATACCTTTTCAGAAGCAGTTCTCTTTTTCCTAAACTAGTATTCAAAGTCGGAAGTTTTCTTTTTAAAGGAAGTGATATCAACCAAAATCCCAGCTTTTAACGCATTTGTAGGCCGTGCTTCATTAGAGTTTTTATTAAATAATTCTTTCTCATAAAATCTTGGAAAAGCTACTCTTAAGGTAAGCTGAGTAGCCTTTACTCGAGTGATATCACAGTGATGTTCTTAGAAGAAATGGACAAAATGACAAATAGAACAAGTTCTGTTAACAAACGAGGAGTGCAATAGTCCAGATTTTTTTTAGATAACTTTAAATATAAACTTGCCACACGACGCATACACTTGTAAGTATATACTAAAAATTTCCACATCCTTTGCCCCCCTTTTATGTCTCCTTTTAAGATTTGACATTTTTAGACAGTAAGGGAGTTAGGTATTGTGGACCAAGCAGACGACATTACTGATCTTTAATCTCAGGGGGATAATATTTTATATTATTTTCATACAATGTTAAGCTTGTCTTTATCGTTCATGACATACCAACTGATAAGAATTGAGAGGATTTGATACGCAAGTATTATTACTTCAGGAATGTAAACCTAAATTGCATGAATATAAGGGATATTTTGCATTTTATTCCAACTGTCTCACTATTCATTGATTAACACGTCCTCCTTTTTTATGTGTAAAGTCCGTTGCAAAGATTAAAATTTTGATCTCACAAATACATTATTTTCTGTAGCTCTCACAAATCCCTACATGTGACTCAGTCAACACTAACCTATTCTATTTTCATTCTTTCCCTCCATAAAGCTAAAGGAACTGAATTAAAGAAGGTGGCCAGCAGATTATAACTGAACGAATATGGAATGTTTTGGTAACAAGCAATATTTTGTTTCCTTGGTACCTTGCCTTCTGTCCCAGCATTTGAGCAGCGGTGATTACTACCCTTATGGCTAAGGTGTACTGATTCTTCTTTTAAAAGCGATGCATAGAAACTGAATTATGAAAGACCTCTGTCTTTTAAGACTTTTGATATTTGTCAGATCGTGGTGTTATGAATTACTGTTTCTGACAATTTCTGAAATTGGACAACCTTGTGTTATAATCCTAAGCACATAATTTATGTTGTATTGTATTTTATCTGAGTACATAGTTTCTAACGATAAAAAAATTATCTTATACAGGGATATTCTTCTTGTCTAAACAGATGGGCCATTAATCCCTACTCACAACTTCAATAAACTGTTCACATGTAATTAAAAATCATTGTTATTTTTCTTCTTGGTCTCAACAAATTATAAAGGCTACGGTGTTGTGGGTAGCTGTATTCTCAGGTATAATCTAAAAAATTAAAAATCAAGATAAGAAAAGCAAGAAACGTCTGTATTGTGAAGCTGAGCTATGACATCAGTTTCTCAATATTGGAAATTTTTAAAATTGTTTTGACAGAAAATGTTTTTACTTGAGATCCTAAGGTCAAAGTTCAAACAAGATTTTAAGAAAGAAATTCTGCTTAAAAGGGTACTTCCTCTTCCAGCTTGATTTCCTAGCTAAACTTAGAACCTTTTGAGATACAATCCTTATAATACGAGAAAAACATGCCAGTTACTTTTAAATATAAATAACTGGACAATATTAAATTTGTCACAAACATACCTGTAATTCCTTTTCCTACCTGCTACGTATATTCCTTCCTTTTCGCCATAACGCTAAGTATTTAGTACCACAAAAGCCTGGATTTAAAAGCTATTGAAGGAAGGGATAACGTAACATGAAAATAAAAACAACAAACTACTACTAAATTCTTTTTAGCAATCGTTGTCCCGCCTTAATTCCACGTGCAATCAAAAAGCCAAAAAGTGGTTTTAATCTCTAGTTACAGAGACAGTTTATTTACGGACATACCTAACAATTCTGTTTGATTTTTAAAAATATTAAAGCAGATGGAAAACCATATGGAGTTTACAGATCTCAGGAGTACCTGCCGTTTATGTTAGGATCTCTTATGAAACATAGCAAATGTAAAGCATTGTTATGGAAGCAGAAACTGAGTTCACTGTTTGCGAAAAATATTTGCTTAGAATCAAAATACCTCCAAGTCAGCCACAATGTTGCTAGGATCTTGAACAAATGTTAGTTGTGATAAGCAATTTTTTCCTCTTCTTTCATTCAGTTTTAGTTATTGCTTGAATTCCGGGCTGATCAGTACAACAATTCAAGGACTGTTACAGCCTTACCCCCTGGATGTTTCAAAAACTCTTTGAAAGCGAATGAATGAAAAGGACAGCCATAAGTGAATAAACCCCCCAAGAATAAACAACTTGCTAGCTTTAAGACAAATAATGTCTTGATTTGAAATTCAAAACATAATTGAGTTGGTTTTCTTTGGTGATTGTCATAAAAAGTAATGTAAACTAAATCTGCCGTTTGGCCTAGCAAGAGGGTTTTTGCTGAGATGCAAAATATGTATTACCTGCGTAACAAAAAAGCGAAAAAATCCCCTGGTATCACGGTACCAATTTCAAAGGGTTTTTATGGTACATTTTTTTAATTAAACTTTGTTTCTGGTTAAATCTTCAAATATAATTTTTTTTCAGCAAATCATAATTTACGAAACCCAGTCTTCCAAGATTTTAAAACATAGTGAGTATTCTAAGGTAGGTTATATATAATTTAAGATGCCTATCCCTTAAAGATTTTAATACAAAAGTTATATTCTAGGCTAGACGTTAATGGTACTTTGACTATGTAAATATATTGCAATATATTCAAAGTAATGCTTTGATATGCGTATTTTAATATCTGATGAAGGTAAATCATGAAACTCGGAGAGTAAAATCTCTTTGTTGTTTCTGATTAAACTTATGGATATTCTGCTCTGTTCATAGACCATTTTAAAAGTGACAATAATGATGTTTCCATATATAAATATTGCGTATATGTATATGTATATGTATATGTATATGTATATGTATATGTTTATGTATATGTATATGTATATGTATATGTATATGTATATGTATATGTATATGTATATGTATATGTATATGTATATGTATATGTATATGTATATGTATATGTATATGTATATATCAATCGTCAACTAAACTTTTGTTTAGCTGACTATTGTGAAAAACATGAAACTAACAGTTCTAAACTAAGTTATGTTGATTTTTTTGTCGTCCACCTAATGATAGCTCTAATATTCTTATATTACTGAGCACTGTCGATATCTAATAATTACTTCGATACTGGTATATCTATATGTATAATAGTAACTAAGTGAATACTTGGGGTAAACTAATATTAGGTCGATAGATACATTGATTTATAAAAGCATAGGTACACAGTACCAAGTGAGAAAGAGATGTCCTTCTCGCATAAATAACTTTTTTAAGTTATGCAACACAACAGCCTTGTGCCTCCTCCTGTATTAGGCCTTGACTTTTCAGAGCTTTGAAGTAGTAGCTGATGGAGAGTAGTTTTTACTAAAAACACAACATAAAAGAAAAAGATATGAGGTTTTTTTGAAAAATTAGGCCGCAATTCGTTCACTGATCAACAGCTGAAATTTCATTTCGTGACAAGGAAACTCAATGTTTTATTAATCAGCGAGTAATTAAAGGTAAGTTTCAGAGCTCCATTACTCCATTATTAAACGTTGAAGAACAAATGATATCTGTTTAGCTCTTGTACATGTTTTCAATCTTTTTTTAAAAAACCTACGTAACAAAACAAGGTCAAAAGGAGAAAAAAAGTATAAGATCATTTGTGAAACGTATAGAAATTCTAATCTACCTGTTTGTTGTAAATGTTCTTCTTTATTGTTTAAGAAGTTTTTATCCTCCTGTTTATTTCATGCTCAGATAAACGTAGGAAAATATTAGTTTGAAACTCACTATCTTCAAATTTTAAAATCATAAAAATTGTTTAAGTTGCTGCGTTCTTCGAGGTAATGTTTTTGGTGAAACAAAGTTGATAACTTGACTTGACTTAGTTACATAACCCTAGTTATCGGGTCCTCGCACATTCCCTTGATACAAATTCACTCCATTTTGCTCGGTCTTTGGCTTTACGTTCAATTGTCAGTAGAAGGATGCCAAGATCACATCGAATTTGGTCGGATCATTTCTTGTGTGGTCTTCCCCGTTTTCTTTTGCCTGGGAATTCTTCTTTATATGATTTTCTCACATGGCTGAAATCATCACGTCTATTCACATGTCCGAACCAGTTCATTTTACGTTTCTTGATCATGTCCAAGATGGTATCTTTAGCTCCCAATACTCTTCTAATATCAACCAGCCTAACTCTATCACAGCGAGATTTTCCAACCATTGTTCTTAAGCAGTCATTTTCAAAAACAAGTAGACTTCTTAAATCTTCAGCTTTTAGCGTCCAACATTCAGAGGCGTATATGGCAATGGGGATGATCAATACCTTGAACAATCTCATTTTGTCTGAGTTAGAGATTTCTCTTCTTGACCAGATGTTTGACTTCAATCTTCCAAAAGCACTGCTAGCCAGAGCAATTCTCCTTTTAACATCGTCAGAGGCCTCAGGCACAACTGATCCAAGAAAGACAAAACTACCCACTTTTTCGATCGGTTCACCATTGATTTCAATGTTACAAGTCGGATCAGGAGATATTACATTACATTTTCTGGTATTGATTTTGGGTCTCCACTTTCTACAGGCTTCCTCTAACTCCTGGGTGGAAAAATTTAATTTCTCTAACAACGTTGAAATAAGCGTAGTGTCATCCGCATATCTCACGTCTATTGATAGATCTTGCGTATGATGAAATTCTTGAAGCATTGAGATTTTGTCCATGACAAATTCGAGAAATATGTTGAATAGAGTAGGCGATAAGATACATCCTTGTCTTACACCAACTTTGACTGCAAACCAGCCAGTAAGTGTGTTTTCTATTGCTACAGCACACTTGGTGTTATCACACATATACTTGATAATGTTCACGTGTTTTGGTTATACTCCGATCTTCAATAGCATTTTTCATAGTGCATTCCTCCACACTGTATCAAATGCTGATTTGAAATCAATGAAATTGAAGTGTGGAGGGATATTTTTCTCTCTCGCTTTTTCAATCAGCTGCCTTACCACAAATATTGCATCAACTGTACGACGACCTGATCTAAAACCATATTGGCTTTCTTTCAGTTTTCTATCAACCTTTGCTTTCATCCTCTCCAGAAGTATTTTCAAAAATATCTTCCCTGGAATCGACAGTAGGGCAATGGCACGGTAATTTGACATAATAAGCTTATCTCCTTTTTTAAAGACGGGATTAACTACCATTTTAGAAAAATCAGTTGGAGTTTTTTCAGATGTCATTATCAAGTTGTAAATTTTTTGGAGCATTTTGATCATTTTATCTCCACCAGCTTTGATCACTTCGATAGTGATTTTGTCTGCTCCTGGGGCTTTACGATTTTTCATCTTCTTTAGTGCTGATTTTATTTCTTCAATTTCAACTTGAAGCACTTCTTCATCTGGATTAGGGTTTATGGGTTCAATGGTTAAGATGGCATTTTCGTCATGTGGGAAGGATGTGTTTAGATGATTTTGGAAATGCTCCTTCCATAGCTTTAATACTTCTTCTATTTGAAAGTGTTTTCCCCCGGCTTCATCCTTGACAACTTATAAATGTTTTCTCGGTTTTCCTTCGAGCTCTTTCACAGTTTTAAATAAATTGTGACTGTCATTTTTATTGTATTGTTGTTCCAGTAGTCTTACTTTATCAGCAGAGTGTTTTGCTTTTACTTTTACTTTTACTTTTTTTTTAAATTTTTTTTTTCAGCTTTCTTCACTTCTTTGTTTAAACCAGAGTAAACCTGTCTCTTTGCAGGATCAGAGGGATTTTTCAACATTTCTCTTCTAGCTTCCCTTCGTCTGTGACATAAATCAATTTCCGACTGAGAAAGGCCATCAACAAACCTTTTTTTCTGATAACCACATGTTTCCTCTGTCACTTCATTTAGAGTATCTCTAAATTTCTCATATAGGTCATCGATATCTGAATTTAACATCAGAAGTGGTTCAAATATACCACCGATTCTTTGCTGAAAAGTGTCTACAATATTAGGTTGATTTAGTTGTTCGATGTTATACCTCCTTACCACTGCTTTCCGAGATGTTGACTTTTTCTGTTGGATAATTACATTTGCTAGCAAGAGAGAGTGATCTGAGCCAATATCTGCAGAGTTGTATACTCTGCAGTTCTTGACTATTTTAAGATTT